>CAOLHI010001635.1:0-352692 GCA_948474755.1 Ctenosaura bakeri | reverse complement strand
ATTAACCCATGCAATTAAGTTTATTAAACTGTATATTTAAATTTAATTTGAAATCACATGCAGTGCTAGTAGGGAAATGGTTATTTTAAAACTAAGGTTTCCCCAAAATATGCTGATTAAATTTGCTGTTATGGGTGGAATGGAAAACAGTAACCACTTCTGCACTGCACTGTTATGGTGCTATCATTCTACTTTCAACATCCTGTGGAATTCTGGAGTTTGTAGTTTCCTGAGGCCAAAGAACTCTCCGGCTGAAAATTCTAAAAGCCCTTCTCTATACTACAAACCCCAGGATTCCATAGGATGTTGAAAATGGAATAATAGCATTATAACACTGTTGTGTGGAAATGGCCAGTGTATCTGGAAGTGAGATAGTATGGTATGGAGGTATTGCTGTAACTTACTGAAAAGAATTGTTCCTTGCATAGCTTACTGGTCAATTCCTCCAAAATGCTCTTCTGGATATTATTTGACATTGGTTTTATTAAGCAGTCACAACATCCTATTTTGCTCATAACTTACTTGATAATGGAGCCCATGTCTTCTTTTATGTCTTCATGTTCTCAAAATGCACCTTTTTTTCTTTTAAAAGGAAAGTAGCAGGTTAGGCTCTGTCACCAGGAACAGAATTAATAGCTAGTGGAACTTTCTTATGATAAGACTGAGATAAATGATAATTTTCTTGTTTTCTATCAACCCTGTGTGTCTGCATGGGCCATGAATCCAAATCCATTTTCTGATGCATGTTTTGCCAGGCTTCTACAATAAATAATTAGTCAGTGTGGGCTGGCTAGGCCTTGTGGGAGTAACTTTTTAATATTCTGTCAGGAAACTAATAGGAAGGTTGGTTGTAATTTATTTGCTTCAGACAGAATCACAGTTTTTTTTACATATAGGCTCTAACAGATGTGAATCATTCTAATGTTCATCCAAGTACCATTGTCTATTTTTGTTGGATAGCCCTCCATATTTCAGTTATGGGACATGCAGTAGGAGTTAATTAACTGCTTGCTTGTAACAATGTATGGGAACAAGAGACTGTTAGGTAAACAAAGCTAGGAATGTAGTGATAAGCACCGCCAAGCTGAAGCCAGCACTTCAAGGTCTCTTGCAGGCGGAATGGGAAACTATTTGCTTCTAATGTTTGGATTTTGCTAATTGCCTTCAGTTTGCTCACTGAAGTCCTGTACTATGCATCACACACACTCCTAATAAATAGTGTATTAGCACTGTTACATTTGTGTGTGTGAATTCGGTTACTGACAATTCTTCTGTGGAAATTCTCCAGGTACATACTGCTTATTTAGTCAAGACTTCAGTCTCATTGGCTTTCCTATTTTATTCTTTACATTGAATAGCCAATGTAATGATTCAGATTTCTTTACTTTTCTTACTTGTCAAGAAAAATAATACCAATTTTCAATATTTTCTTGTAATGTTCTCCCTTTTTCAGGGTGTGGGAACTCATTTCTCAAACTCCCAAAATCCTGGAATGAGACTAGGGCCCTTTCTGCAGGAGGACTGCATCCCAGCATGGGGATGGGAGAGGAGCGGGACTGCAACAATGCTTCCACAAAATGTCATCGTGGTCCTGCCCTTCTCCCATCACATGCCAGCACATTAGCAGGATAAATCTCTGACTGATTTTCTCCATCAATGACTCTAATCACATGCTGGTCTTGCACTTACCTGCCCTGCAGAAGGCCTGGAAGTGTGATAGAGGTGCTTCCTGCCCCAGTGCAACATGGGAAAGAGCCCAGCTGCACTGGGGAAGGAAGAGGCATGTCCCTCACACTCCCTTGCACAAGGAGCCAGTCCAGTGCGGAGGGGGTCCATTCCCATTGCACTCCCTTCCCAGCAGAGGCACTACCGGGATTGCGACTGGAAGACTACTGGAAAAGGTAGGGTGCAGAAAGGGCCTAGGTCCAGATCATAGGGGTGCCAGGTCAGCAGCCTTGTGATTTCAGGGACAAAACTCAGGTGTTTGATCCTTCAAGTGGGTCCTTGTGATGTCATAGAAACTGAGCAGGAAAGGGCTAGCAGGACTCTGGAAATGCTTTTGTGTCAGTTGATTATGGAAACAGGCCAAAAGCAATCTGAGTAAAAGGCTAAGGCCCTTTTCACATGGCATTTCCGATGCGAGAGAGCCCCTTGAGCGTCACGTAAATGTGAGGAGCTGTCCACACGATGCACTCACATTAGTGCGACACTCAAGGGCCTGATGCAGACCGTGTGTGCATTTTTTTCATTTTCAGCTTGAAGCTGAAGTGTGCGGGGCCCCACGCACACTTATCATGTGTGTGGAGCCTCAGAAGCTGGGCTGGTCGTGCTTCCTGTCCAGTGCAGGCTGGGGAGGTCCCAGACTGCACTGCAAAAGGAAGAAGCAGGGCTCTTGCGTGAGCAGGAAGCTCGAGCAGAGCTGAAGGACCCCGGACGTGAGAGCCTTTCTCCGGAGGCTGCTCGTGCAAGCCCCGCACCCCAGCACCGTGAAAAGGTAAGGTGTGAAAAGGGTCTATGAATCTGAGTAAACTCCAGAAAAGTGATGAATGTGGCCACTTCTGCACTAGACAGTTATAGTGCTATTATTCCACTTTCTACATCCTATGGAATCCTGGGGTTTGCAATTTAGGGAGGGGCCGGCCGGCCCCTCCCTAAACTGCAAACTCCAGGATTCCATAGGATGTGGAAAGTGGAATAATAGTGCCATAACAGTCTAGTGAGGAAATGGCCTGTGGCAGTTTAGAGCCATGGAAAAAATCAAAGAATTTTGAGCAGCTGGGCAAGTAGCAAAATATTCCTTGTAGCTACAGGAGTTGCAATCATTCTTGCTAGATCTTGCATCTTTTTTATCTTTCAGGACCCATACAACAAGGAGGCTCACAGGTCACAGTGCTGGCACTCCACTCCCAGCCTTGATACAAATTGTACAGTGGGCCCAAGTATATTTGCCCACCGTTTCTCTTCATCTCTCTCCTCAGGCACCCCTCTTGCTCTTGGCATTAGAGAGCACTAGCACTGCACAACTGTGACACACGTACAGAAACCTTAATGCTGAGCCAAAGAGGCCTGGTAAAATCTGCAATACATGTGGTGAAGCAACATCACAGTGTGGTTAAGATGGCAAAAGTTAATAATGAGGGAGAACACAAAGCTAGGAGAGGCTGGGGCAGTTTTCTTTTTCCAAAAGGGGAGCCTTTTCTCTATCAGTGCATTTCCACACCAACATATCCGTCATTTGTAACTTCCAATATTTTCTCAGGTTTTAATTTAGAATCCACACAAATCACTAGCCCTCTTTTCTTGTTGTTATAGGCTGAGATAATCTCTTTACCCAATTTGGGATATAACAAATATATATTATCTTCTTTCCTTATGTGTGTTGTAAACAAAACAAATCCAATTTCTGTCGTTCCAAATAATGAAATACTTTTCTCTTTTTTCCAGTTGAGCCTCAAATGAAAACATTTTTCTCCCATCTATATTTTGCAAGGACTTGTTTTCTTTCCCCCCAAAACCAGAAAGCCTAGAATCGTTGCTCTGCACCCACCTATGGCAGAATAGACAGTAATCATTAAACTGTGTTCTGAGATACACCAATGTGCCCAGAGAGCAATCTGCTAGAGTGTAGCATGTGGGATGAGTGGGAATGAATTAAATAATTAAACCTCTTCTTGATGTTCTATGCCCCCCAAACTTCCCCATTATCTATGTGTTTGTCTGCACATATCTAAATTCCTTAACAGTTGGTGGTTTCCATGTCTGTAGGGGTACTGAACTTGCACAGAGGTTTAGTCTGAACTTTAAAGGAGCTAATCAAGATGCTGAACTCAGTCCCCCAAAATTGGTTCAGCACCTTTGATGATTCTTTTAGGCTGTTTCTGTGCTATACTGTAATAGTGCTATTATTCCACTTTTAACATTCTGTGGAATTCTGGGGTTTGTGGTTTACTGAGTTCTAAGAGCTCTCTGGATGAAAATTCTAAATGCTTCTCCCTAAACTGCAAACCCCAGGATTCCATAAAATGCTGAAAGTGGAACAATAACAGTGTAGTGCGGAGATAGCCTTAAAGTCTGAACAAAAAAAACCCAAAGCAGCCTCAGAGCTCCACTGGTTTGGAAGCCAACTGCCACCACTGTGGAGACCAGGGTTTCTCAACCAGGGTTTCCTAGAATGCTAGAGTTCCATGAGAGGTCGCTATGGGTTCTGCAAGAGATTGTGAGTGAAAAAAAAATATTAAACATTTTTGGAACTGAGGATATGATGATTTTTATGCAGGGCTTTCCTGAGTTCTGAAAAGTATTACAAGGGTTCCTTCAGGATAAAATGGCTGAGAAAGGATGGTGAAGACTCTCTGCATGACTGAGAACTGTGAACAAATATTGAAAACTTTTGCACAGCTTTTTTTTTTTAAAAAAAAATCTATTGTCCAAGCTGGCTGAAGTTAAAAAAAAGTAACTTTCCCAAGCTTTGATGATATGTATACGGTTATACGAGTAGACTCTGTGTTTCAGATGTTGAGTTTGTGGTGTTGGATGGATAGGACCATAAAATTGAGGTCAGGGTCAAAAGACAAAATCTTCCTGCCCTTTCACATGTTTAACCCAGGCACGAAGACACTTTATGAAAAGACCTTTAAAGCAGCTTTTGATTGATGATGCCTGGGAATGGATTTCTCATCCATAGACTTCTCATTCCAAGTTTATCTCTGAGACAAGGTCATGCCAATAATAAGAAAGGAAGGACTGAGCCACAATTAACGCAAAACTTAATTAAAGGAAAAATGTGTTTTAACTATCAAAGTTTGAGGAACATTGTTCTAAAAACTTTGCCAATCTGCTACTATTTGCATTATTAAGCAGCGCTAATGATTACTTCCAGACTGACCTTTCCTCACCTCTACCAAGCTTGCTGTTCATAATGAAAGTTCTTTCCAGTTATCCTTCATCTTGAAATGAAATCCATCTTTGATTGCATTTATACAGTGTTGATTACAGCAGGTATCTGTACTAGAGTTGTTCCTTTTATGGTACAAAGCCTACTCTTATGCTTCCCCATAAAAATCATAAAAATGCCATTAGTCCACCCACCCGTGGGGAAAAGAAATGCTGCATTTGGCTTCTGCCTTGTAATGTTGTAATCAGATCCTGGGGAGTGCAAAGTGTCTCACAAAGGGCCATGCATGGAATTATTGTATGCATGAAGCAGAGATATATGATGCTTACAAAAAAGCGAAAGATGGCCCCATAAGGGAGGGCAGCATTAAGAATTCAAGACAGGGTTCTCTGGAATGCCACAGGGGAGCTTGTATGAGTGTTAGCAACAGAAGAGCAGCAAGAAATGATTACAAATGGCAGAGCCCCCTCACCCCACCAAACCACCATAGTTTTCTAGCTTCTAACTTCCACAAGACAAAGATACACTTGATAAGAGTACATACTTACTCCCAAAAGGATGAAACTGAACTAGCCTGGCTTGTAGTAGCAACACCAGTATAACAAGGGCTTGAGTTGAATGGAGGCCTTTTAAGCTGCTGCCTCTAGTCTGCTTTCATGGAGAAATGCAGACCCTCTGGTATACCAGGAATTTCTCCTTTACTCTGTGGCCTCCTTCTTGGACCACATCCTGGGCTGGTGAGATAGAGAGGAAGGAAATCAGCACCTTGGGCCCAAATTACCTTCTGACTATCTTCCTATTTGACAGGAACACTCCTGATTAATCCTCTATCATCCCACTTTTTAAACTGGTCTAAAAATATCCCAGTTTCTTTCTCCTCCTCCCACTTTCTCTATTTGTTTTTGCTGTACTTCAGTTGCTGTAAACTGTGTTAAATGTCAATAGTAGTTTGCATTTCATTAATTCAGCATGCGAGAGGACAGGAGAGGGCAGAATTTTGCCCTCCCCTGTAGACTCTGGCAAAAGCAAAATGTAGCAGCCTCTTCATTCGTGACTTCTGCCATCTTGACCACACTCTATGTTGCTTGGCAACACATGTTGAAGTTTTCATCTATGAAATATTGAAGAATATGATATAGGCACCCATTACGGTTCTGGTTCTAAGAGTGAGTCCTGATGATGTGGGATTGTCTTGAGTTACTGACAGCCTCAGGTTTGGTTGGCTCAGGCTCAAATCCAGGAACCTGGTCCAATTTCTCCAAAAGAGGCACTAAAGCTTCCACTTTTCCTGGATCCTGACTCAGGTCAAAGCTACAACATTGGGAAATAAATGCAATCTCTTAAGAATTACCATCTCCCCTACACATACACATACCTAAGTCCAGTTTTGAGGCCTTTGTCTAGATCCCCCTGGTAGTGTGGGAGAGAACTGGAGACGGGCATTGCACTATGAATAGCTTTCTGAAAGAAGACTGCTTGTTCTCCTTTGTATGTGCTGTGAAGGTAGCCTTATTTCCAAAATATCGATTGCCTTAAGATTATTTCTGCTGCTGCTGCTGCTTAATTTAGCTTTGTGGGATACCAGTTTATTGTTTTAGCTATTCTTTCATTATTGTTGGTTACTGTTTTAGAGTGTCTAAGCTGCCTTGCATGTATAAAGGTGGGGCAGAAGTTTCAGAAACATTCTCCAAGGGGGTTAACATGCATTGTGTAGCATGTAAACGATACATGTTAACCCAAGCAGAGCTTCATATTGGCTTTTCCCTGTAAATACAATTGGCCCTCCACTTTCACAGTAGTTAGGATGCAGGACCTTTTTGTGTATTTCAGACACACAAAAAAGCAACTGTACTAGTGGGCTGGCTGGGCCAGCCACATGTGTTCACCCTCACTTGCTCACTCACTTGTGTGGGCTGGATGGGGGAACAGGGATGGGATGGAGGAGTCAGGGGAGAGAAAAGAAGAAACCTGTCCCAAACCTTTCCAGTCCATACAAGTGAGAAAGTGAGTGAATGCATGCATCCTCTTCCTTCTATTTCATCTTCTTCCCCCTCCCACTGTCATGCCCTGAATAACTCACAGTCCACAAACTCCACTCTGAGATGAACAGTAGTGTTTATTTGTAACAACACAAGGTACACAGCACACTTCTTTCAAAGTTGCTGAGACTAAAGTATACAGTTCTCTCCCCACATTTGCAGGTTTCACTTTCACAGTGCCCGCTTGCCCCCCCCATTCTCTCCTTCCCATTCCCTGGCCTTTTGGCCAGGCACAGGAAGGGGGAAAGATCATCCCTTCCCTGCACTCCCTCGCTGCTGTCCTCATGGGTGCTCTAGCAGCAGAGGCAGGAGTGTGCAGGGAGGGTGATCTCCTGTTGCCTGCATGCCCTGAGACCTCCACTCATGCACACACTCCGGAGGTGATTGCCCATTCCCTGCACATCCTGGGCTGCAGCAGGCACAGGCTGGCAACTGGCAGGAGCTTGAAGGGGGGGGTACCTGCCACATAAATTATTTGTGATTTTTTGACATTCGCAAGGATTCTCGGTCTCTATTCCTCATGAATTTGGAGGGCCTACTGTACATGGAATTCATAGGTTTTATAGCCACACATACAAATTTAAGTTGCGCAAAGCTGTGATTGGAAAGGATAATAAATTTAACATCACCTCACATCTTTAGACATTTCCCACACTTGCATTTGTTGACCCTCTTTTTGTCCTTGGAGCAAGAATATGTTTCCTGTTCCTTACCTTAGATACTACAAGTTCCCAAAACACTTTTTGATGCTTTTGTTTTCTTCTGCTCTGATCTTCTCCCACTCACTGGATACATTGTACAGGAAAGCAATAAAGCAATCAACCATTTGATACATTGTAATACACAAGCAAACTCCAAATGGATACATTGTTGCAACCACCAATAAACACTCAATACTTTGTAGCACTCTAGCTAAACTCCATAAAGGTTATAACATTGCCTCTATACTGACTAATGTTCTCTATTACAATATGCATCCAGCAGATTCACGTATGACAGGAGCTATGCAGCCTGCACAAGTGAGTGAATGTACACAGTCTCCTCCCTCCTGTCCCCCCTCCCTTCCCACCTGTGTAATGAGCAAATGATTGAGTGAGTGAATGTGGTGCCCTCTCTCCCTCCATCCTCCCATCTCATCCCCTTCCCATAGTATTCTGTGAATAATCAAATTTTTGAATGCTTAATCTGCAAATGTGGAGGGCTAACTGTACTCTTTAGTTGCATATTGAAGCAAATGGAAGACACAAATATTTGTTATGTGTGTGTACTCAGAGGACTAGTATTGCCGATTCCCTCAGAAGTAATGGAATGCGTACCCAAGGGCTTAGTTAGACACCACATTCAGCCCCCTCAATACACTATACACCACACATGGGATCCCTGGAGTGTTATGAGGAGGCTTCGGGGGACATAGAAAAGGTCCAGGCTTGTGGGCTACAGACCCTCCCCACAGTATATATGACTGCAGGGGATATTGCAACCCATGGCTATGCCCTTAAGAATATTCCAGTTTGGATGATCTACTGCTTGGAGAATAAGAACACTGAGGCTGTTGAGTGTTCTGTCTGAACTGTTTCAGCTATTCCTCAGCAAGAAATGCAGCAGACTCTAGTATACTTGGGCAAGGAATTCTTCTTTGTGCTTCCAGTATTTATTCTTTTGTATATTTAACTGAGTTGAAGTGAATACATGTTTGATATTATGTACTCATAATATTATCACTAGAGAAAAATAAAATTGTTGTTGGACTTTTTGAGAGGAACTTTCCAAAATTTGCAGCTATCATTTTTTTAATGATAGCTGCAAATTTTGGAAAGTTCCTCTCAAAAAGTTCAACAACAATTTTACTTTTCTCTAGTGATAATGTTATAAGCACATAATATCAAATATGTATTCAAACATGCAACAGAAAGGAAATGAGTTTTTTTAAAAAATCTGAATGTGGGAAAAACAAAATTGACAGATGTATCCATACCACCAGAATACGTAGATCTCAAAAGTTTGGGTTTAAATCTCTGTGTATTCAGCCATATTTTGGTACTGAATTATTGTTACAGATTTCTCATGTTTATCAGCTGTGTGGCAAGCAGATCCTGTGTCATTCTCACCACTCTTGGAAATACTTGTGTCTATTGAATTTCACCAGTGCATAGGGTTGGTAATTTTGTTCAGTTTGTTTTCAAGAAGAATGTTCTAAAATTTCCAGATTTATTCAGGAGCAGGATAGAAAGATCTTGAGTTTAAAAAATTTAGACATGGAAGAAAGCAAAGTGGACTGTTTTGTACATCTTTAGGACATCTCCCCAGAGTTTGGTAAAGTTTTGACTACATTTCCCAAGATTCTGCATCTAGGAGGGCTGCTGGCCCTTGGATGCAGAAGAGGTGATGGTTCTTGCCTGACCTCTTGTTGTTGTGTCATTTTTCTGCCTGACGGGTTTTGTTAGCAGTATCCCGACATGATAAGCATTAAAATATGTCTAAAGTGGTATGCAGCAATTCTGAAGGAATCTATATGATTTTACCAAATGTACAGAAAATGCTTTAACTTGTCAGACTGATTGCTTGCCTGAATATTCCTATTGTTTTCCTGCACATTCCTGTGAAGTCTTTTATAGGAAGGCCCTTTACATATCACTGTAGAGAGCAATTCAATGTGTTTGAATGGGGCTGTGCTGATGATGAGCCTTTAAATTAACATGGAAAATGATCTCAGCTAACCATAGACCTCAATCAGTTTCAAGGAGAGGGTGTTCCATAGATTTAGGCCATTTCTGCCCTATACTGTTACAGTGCAATTATTCCACTTTCAACCTCCTGTGGAATTCTAGGGTTTGTGGTTTACTGAGGTCAAAGAGCTCCCTGGCTGAGAATTCTAAATGCCCCTCCCTAAACTGCAAACTCCAGAATTTGCAGTTGAAAGTGTTGAAAGTGAAATAATAGCACTATAATAGTGTACGGCGAAAATGGCCTTAGTCATTATGACAATGCTATATGCCTGTATCAGTCAAAGTATGGCTAGGCTGATTTTGAAACTCAACTATACTCCATTTCTTTTCTCTTTTCTCTTATTCACACTTTGAAAGCCATTGTGCTGTAGTGGTTTGAATGTTGGACTAGGACACTGGGAAACCAGTGTTTGAACCTCCACTCAATCAGGTGACCTTGGGTAAGTCATACTTTCTTAGCTCAGAGGAAGGGAAGGGGAAACACTCTCTGAACAAATGCTGCAAGGAAAAACCGAGTGATAGGTTCACCTTAGGGTCTCCATAACTCAAGAATGATTTGAAGGTACCCAACTTGGGGTTGCCACATCACAGTACCAATGATGGTACAAATCACAATTACAAGAATCTCTTTATTGGCCGGTTTTTAAAGACACAGCAGTCCTAGCATCTGCACTCCAGATATAACAATCTTGTGCCCTCTTGGCTTCCTCACTCTCAAGCAAGAATATCTAAATTTCCTTATCTTTCTATTTCCCTATGGTCTCTCTACCCACCATGGTGTTTTGATCCATTTTTAATTTTTCTTTTATAGTTCATTGTTTTCAGCCCTCTTATCATTAATTATTTTCTCAGGTTCCTGTTTTACAGAGCCCTGCCTAAATTGTCCAATTTTCTTCAGTCATATCTACCCTTGGTAATCCTCTCCAGCATTTCTACCTTTCCCCCCTACCCCACTTGGTGCCTTATTAGGATAACTTCCCTATGGACCTTAAGTACTTTGATCTTTCTTCTGAGTGTCTCTTACCCCTGCAATCTTTTTGCATCTCCTTTCCCTTCTCAAGGCAAATCCCTCTTCACATTTCTTCTGGTTTCTAATTTTTACAACATTGCACCATTACTCCAACTATCTGTTTTTGTTTGTTGCTACCTTCTGATTAGCTTCTCCTAGGAGCTTTCCAGTCTTCAGCCTTCCTCTCAAATCTATCCTTTCTCTTCTAGAGTCTTCTATCCTGGGCTAACTGACAAACATCTCTTCCTCCATAGAAGTTAAATTAGAAACATTCTGACATTCTTTGCTTCCAGAGTAGTTTGAGTCCTCAGGGCAATGTTGTTTTCAGCACCCTAACCCAGTCAGGCAGTTCTGAGGGGAATTACCTCCACAGATGTAACACGATCATTCATGAGGCAGACTGAATCTTCACATAACTGTGTGAATTTAGATCCAAACTTGTAAATATTCTAAAACTTTTAAGCAATTATTCCAAAGAAAATTATTACTATTTCTATAGAACTTATCTGATTGGACAATAAGCAAATACCTTCAAAAACAAGGCACACTTTTACGTGATATTTCAGTCTGACAGATTTTGCAGAAATGTTACATGTTTATGGCATCAGATTTATGCTATTGAAGGAATTTTCTAACCCTTCATTAGCTAAACTAATTATGGACTTTTCTCTTCCTAACTTCATGAAATTACATGATAGTCTTTTTAATCAGCTTTGTCGAATCATATGCTTTTGATGCCACTGCTCATTTGTCCTTCCATTTTTTAAAATTTATTTTACAAAGGTGAACATCTTGCTTTGTACGATATGAAATGAAATTAACAGACAAATAACAGTTACTTTCCAAGGCCAAAAAAAAAAAAAAAAAAGACCAAGATGAAAAAAAAGAAAAAAAAGGGGGGGGGAAGAAAAAAGAAAAAGAAAATGATTGTGACTATCCCTATAGCAATAGTTGTTGCTTCTTTATACTAAGATAAGTGACACAAATGCCGGTCACTCTTCCTTAAATTAAGTAGAAAATGTTGAGTTGGATGAGCATAACAAGAACAAATACAAAAATAATAAGAAACTTAAGATATTTTCATGAATAAGTTGTCACTATAAATTGCAACTAGTTCACTCTTCATCAAGGCTATATATCATAACATCTTACACCAGCTTGTTGGCTCATGGTAGGCTTTTCTTTTAAAGGTTTACCTGCATCTAAGGACTAAAATGCAAATCATTGCCTGCTATTAAAAAATGTTCTGCTACAGCACAGGAGGCAGTAATTACTTTGAATTATTATTTTCTAATCAGATGATATTGGGAAATGTCTGTATTTTTCATTCAAGGAGGAAAAAAATCAGAAAAGAAAATATCTATGAGTTGTGGAAGAATGATGAGCATAATAGAGTTACATCACTCATTTTGGCAATTCCTGCATAAACAACATCATCTGTCATTTTCTGGAGTGTTTTAATGATTTGGAAGCATCTCCAATAATAAGATACTAGTTCTGCTTAAATCACAGTTAAAGGAAAATACAAATCGATTGGGGGATGTTTGCAAGGAAAATTTAAAAAGAATCAAGATTAGTTATTTAAACTTTAAAGTCACGCCAGTGATAAAGGGGGGAAAATAATGCTGTGATATTAATTTTTGTCTGTGATCTAGTGATGTTAAATTTAATGGGTTTTTGCAATGGAAGTAAATGAAACAAGGTTCTACAGAGTGGTTACATACATTATTTCAAGGTTTCTCATAACAGATCTGGGAAGTAGATAGAGTGTCCCATATTGTTCCGTTTTAAAGCAAACAAGCAAGCACCCAAGAGTATCACCCCCCACCCCCGGCCTACAGAGACTGATCTGGGAAAAGCCAGGTCAGTTCCAAAGTGATATCAGCATCTGTAGAAGAAGTGTCTGAAGTCAAACAATGCAGCAAACATTTGAAAACCAGGAAGAGAGTTTCCAGAGAGAGTAGTCCAAATTCAGGTCAAAAGTCAGAGATACAGAAAGCCAAAGATATCACACATGGTTATCAGGAAGCATTGAATCTATATTCACAGAACTATGGGCATTTCCTCACTTCACTGTTATAGTGCTATTATTCCATGTTCAACATCCTGTGGAATTCTGGGGTTTGTAGTTAACTGAGGCCAAAGAGATCTCTGGCTGAGAATTCTAAATGCCCCTCCCTAAACTGCAAACCCCAAGATTCCATAGGATGTTGAAACTGGAATACCAGCACTATAACAGTGTAGTGCGGAAATGCCCTAGAATGGCCTTGGCTGAGCTAATTTATAGCTGGCATTAAATTAGTCCACCTGGTTTGCTCGTCACAGCTTAAGGCAAAAAAAGCATTGGCAGCATTTCTGTTCCTCACCTTTGAGCTTTTGGTGGAGGACAAGATACAGAGCTTCTATCTCCTCCTCCAAACCTCCAGGTGTTACACGAGAGGGACCAGGCTCTGCTTCTGCCACAACAGGGCTTCCAGCCCCCTCTGGCTCTAGCTGGGGATCATCTTCCTGGGACTTCTCTTCCTCTTCATCTTAGGAAGCCTCTACAAATAAGACACAGCCCACTTTCCATAAAGAGAAGGAAGCATTATCCTGGATCAGCATTATCCTCTGTTAATATGAAGTATTCTATTTGTGATTTTTGACGAAAGTTTTTTTTAAAAAATTGCCACTCTAACGATCATTGTCTCTTCATTTGTTCCAAAGGACAAAGCCATTTGATTCTGTTGCAAAGAACGAAGGAGTTAAGATGCAACTTAGTATGTACGAGTGGAAAATTTATTTGATCCCATGGCCATAATTTAAATTAAACATCACTTCCAGCATTAAAGAGGAGAACACTTAATCTAAGATCCCATTAAGTTCTACACTTTCCCTCTCAGTGGGCTCTCCATACTGACTAATTAAAACAAAGGTCATTGTTCTCATTTCTGAATACCAACAGATCATTATAACAGTGCATCTCTGATTATGGTGATAGATGTAGGAGCGGCTGTTGAGATAAAATGTTCAGTTTTTTCTCAAAGGCTGAAAACAATCTTCATAAATTTAACAAGACGGTAATTTACAGCACCATGTGTTCTCTTCAAAGTATGTTTATTCTCAATCTCTAAAGGACAAAGAGAAAGTACTAAGATACAAGCATCTCTAAACAGAGAATCTGGATATGAGTCTACAATGTTAGTTTAAAGCAGTGCTTTTCAAACTTGGGTCCCTGTTTTGTGTTAACGGCCCACAGATTGTGGCAGTGATATCCAATAAGGATGAACAGAGTTCTGTCTGAATTTTGTGTGCATATGCTCCCAAATTTTCTACAATGCACAAGAGATCCTTGGCCTTCAAATTTACATCAAGAGTAAGTTGTCCAAAAATAGCAGATTCAAAAGGAATGTAAGGATATTTGTCACTAATCAGTCAGCTGAATTCTCTACAGCATTGGGGCTCCTGGAAATAATGGATACTTATTACAATGGATACTTATTACATATTTTGCCTTGAATATTTAGATACAAACTTGATACTACTTCAGATTGGAAAAATATTGCACATATATTCCTAACTCAATGGCAAAACTGATGATGATGATGATGATGATGATGATGATGATGATGATATAATGGACCTATTTAATCTCACATCCCACATCAGTTTGTGGAGTGTTGTTGTTCCAAAGTACTACCAAACTGTTATCACTTCTTTTTCATATCAGTGTCCTCAAAAAGCAGATTTTTTTTCACATGCTTTTTAAAAATGTATTGTAACAGTCCAGTGTTGACTACTGCTGTTTTTTGTTTTGTTTTGTTTTGTTTGTTATCTTCTCAATTGTACTCTTGGTTTTTAAAATAATATTTAAAATAATATTTTATCTGAAATCATGTGTTACATAATACAAATTATCCAAATTATGAAGCCTTGGCTATTTTATATATTTATATCTATATATTTATTTATATATATATATATATATATATATATTTATATTGTTCTTAAATTAAAAACTGAGGCACTCATTGTAACAAGCCACTCTTCTAATACAGACCAATGGGCAAATTCAGGTGAGTTAATGTGTAATGGCTTATTTTTAAGAACCAATATTCCTAAGTTGTCTAATTGAGTATAATAGGGCCAAAGCATTCCCAACTGAAGATGTGGGATGTCCTTTAGTATCTGCTATGTATGGAACTTGGCTCCACAAGGCTGTCCTTTGTGGACTCCATTTCCCCTGATAACTATCCATTTGAAGGTCATTTTACAAAGGAAAGGAACCTATCCAAATATTCCTTAATTACATTTTAGATGTTGCAAACCATTTTTTAAAATTTGAGATGTCTTAGTGACAAAGTGTGAAAGTGTCTGTTGCTTCCCCCACCTTTTTTATATGCAAATTAGAGCACATTTGTTTAATGTCTGTCAAAATATATATGACAGTTTTCACTCTTAAGTATTAATGGAGTTGGGTCCTTCTGTTTCTACCTTTCATTTCACTCTCTTCATTTTCATCTTCCTTGTGCAATGGAAAGCTAAGGCAGGCTTTGTTTTCACAAGACAATGTTTCTTGACAAGAGAATGTGCTGGAAAGATGTTTTTGTAATAATTTATTCATTTACAAATCAGTGGATTGAGTGAGTGCAGAGCAAGCACACAGGAAAGCAATGTAATTGCTGAAGCATCATGTGCATTATATGATTAAAAAATGATAAACTATTTTATTTTAAAATAGCAGTTCTTCTAGAACAGACAGAACTGGCTGAAGTCTCCACACTAACAGGTGAGTTGTTGTCAAGGGAATTTTCTGACCTTGTGGTTAATGCCATGTTATCTTAGATAATTATGTACTTGAAATTTTTGTGCTCCACATTTCTTCCAGCAGTCAAAATGGCTTGCAAATATGCATAAGTAAAATCCATAAAGCAAAGTGAGTAACAAATAAAAGCCATCACATCTAAACAGTGGTGAAGGTCGTGTGGGCTTCTGGTGTTGCTGAACTGCAACTCCTAGAATTGTGTACCATTGTCTCTTCTGGCTAAGGCTCCTGGGACATGCAATACAACAATTCCTCCCTCCCAATCTAAAGAAGGGTAGCATTGTGTGTTATTATGTACAATATTACATGTGCGAGATTCTGAAAGGAAAGGAAAACAGAGATATTCATTTTTAGTAGTTAAAGACAGGCTAACAATCTGGATTAAGGAAATTCATTTTGATTGTTCAAAACATTAATTCTTGATTGGCTGAAGGCCTTACCCACTGAGACTGGAAAAATGACAAGAGTCAGTCAGTTGAGGTGTTAGAAGTGTGGTGCCTTGGATATGAATTTGTAAGCAAGATGGATGAAATATGGAGGGAAAGGTGGACATATGTGTTAAAGGTTATTTACCAATGATTAATAATAACACTGAATTTATCTGTGGTAAATTGAAGACATTTGGCTTAGCTAAACGGAGTCCTGACTGGCTAAACTTTGGAAAAATAAATGTTTCTCTCAAAAATTTTAGAAACTGTTGTGAAGTAATTCTTGAAACAAATTGGCAAACAACATTCCTTTCTGTAAAATCTTTTAAAGTATGTAGCTAAGACTTTTTTAGATTGTTTGAGGTATCTATGTTCCATCACAACTAAGATTAAAATACCAAGGCTAGCTGGAAGCTCATTCACTAGAATAAAACAACATGTGGAGTTGGGATATATTTTGAGACTCTAGTGTGAATTCTATTGTACTATGAAGTTTAAAAGGGCATTCAAATGGTCCTGCTGTATGTTTGTTTATAAGTAAAAACTTTGCGGTTAGTGACTGAAATTTCAGGACAGTATATAACTTCAAAGTAGATAATGAAGATATTGAAAGAGTTTGAAATTTTCCATACCATGGCTCAATCATTAATCAGTCAAGAAATCAGAGGAAGACCAGGACTTGGAAGGGTAACTATGAAAGAAGTAGAAAAGGTCTTCAAGTGTAAAGACCTATTATTGAATACTTAGGGTGACTTAGAAGTTTCTCATTCATAGGGTCATCATAAGTTGAAGTTGATTTGATGGCAACAACAACAATTTACAACTATGTAACTGACAGTGTTGTCTTTTGCTATAGCAGAAGAGGGTCTGCTTCTGTGTATATACTGGTACCAAGATGTAGTGTGTGAATATTAGCTATATATAAAAATTGGAATTTGGTCTTACCTCAGAATAATGGAAGCAGATATGGAACAATATAAATACTGCCATGACGACTGATATTAATTTGAAGAGGAAGGAAGATCTGAGACTTCATAAAGAGAAACAGAGATCTACTTTATTTGCATTGGTCTATTCTCATGCAGATTTCTCTTATTTTCGAATGAAATGGCAGACAATAATTTACAAATTGCTTAACAGTCTGCAACTCTAAAAATTTCTTTCTGAATCTTTGAAAAATGTTTACAGTAATGTTAAACCTCAAGTTAATTGTGAGTTTATCAGCAGCATCAATACATGTATTTCTTTCCCTCTGCCCCCCCCCACTCATGCGCATGCTCTCTCTCTACCATCTGAAAATCTATCATAGTAAAATATAGAGAAGCTTCCATTTCTGTTGTTCCAAAATTGTTGCACATAGTTTGGGCAATTATGTTGATGACAAAATTGTTTTATCTTGCTACAATCTGTGACAACACCAGAATAATTTTTTATTGAGCAATTGGGGGGGGTCATTGTCAACAGGAACAATACATTTCAAAGCAGTATACAACGTTCTGTATAGTCCACATTGGTATGCATGGATTTATCATTTTAATAATAATTCTTTATTTGATTAAAAGCCCTGGAGAAAATTTGCACATGGTGCATATCCAGACACTTTGCTTGCATGTAGCCTAGCCCTACCAATTTATATGTCCCACTGGTTTCAATGGATTTTTTTTCTCAAGTAAGCATGGATAGGATTACAGATTTAGATTTAGATTCATAATGATCCTCATGATTTCTATGTCTTTGTATAAGACAACAATGTTGAGACACACATAGCAATTGCTGCTGAAAAGGAACAAAGAATTCAGAGGATACGGGGAGGGCAGTTTTGGTAAGGCTACTGACATTTCTCAAAGATGTTGAGATAAGCTGGAATTCCAGATGTTATTACAATACCTATACTGACTATATAATAGCCACATTGCCGGAAGAGGAAAGTAACCAAAGAAATGTGTGAAGTCCTGGGATTGCTCATTGGGTGAGCGATAGCAGGACTGTAATCAAAATGGAACCACTGAGAAAGACAAAGAGGGTTTCCTGCTTGCTTGGCAGAATACCAAGTTTGCAGAAATATGAAAAACTCTATGGGAAAGAAATAGTAAATGGGAACCTTTTCTCCCAAGCCAGAGCGATGGCGAGCAAGCATGGGTAGTACCCCCGGACTGCTGAGTGCCTGTTTGAGTGGGGTGAAGGAAAGGAAAGCAGAAAGAAAAGGATATGGAACAGAGTATTCTAGAAAAGTGTGTGGCTGGGTGGAATACAGAACAGGAAGATTCCACACCATGACCCTGAATTTCCAGAATATGTGCATTCACTTATGATAAAAGTCCGTGTGTGTGTGCGTGCGTGTGCGTGCGTGCATGCATGCGTGTGCATTGTTGTCGCTGCTCTTGTTATTGTTTCCCCGTGTGCTCTGAGGAATCCAGGAAATGATGTGAAGCTTCACATCTGAAGACAAAATCCTTTTGTCAAAGAGGAAGTTTTATCTTTATTATTCTGGTCTGCCATTTCTTTTCTGCTCCACAATTCATCAGCCAGCTGTTATTTGTACAGCATCCTTTTGCTCCTCAATGGAATGATGGCACTACAATCAGCCTTCATTATCTTCTCATGCTCTTAGAATCAAGCATAGAGGAAAGACTTTGTAATTACTCTAGGCATAGTTCCTGCATGTTAGAGATGCCATCGATGGGATTAATGAATATCACTTGGAGGAAAAAAAAAGGCTTGAAGAGAATTGGGGTGGGGGTAGGGACAGGCTGCAGTAATCGTGCCCTACAGATGAATTTAAGCGCTTGTGGGGAAAAATCCCATCAGCAATTAAGCTTGTTTCTTGTAACAGCAGATGTGCTGAGCCTCCCGTTGATTGCCGAGCATGCTTAAGAAAGAGCTTGGAGAGAGAAAGAGTGGGAAAATAGATAAGATTTATTTCAGAGTAGGAATAAATGGGACAGAACAGTAGCAACAGGAATAACTGATTTCAGGAAAGCCTGTTTATATATACTCTAATAGTGACAGAATTACCATCTTTTGTGTACTTGACACCAGATAATCGAGATCTGAGGGCAGACGAGTTTCCTCAGTAATAGCTTGTGAAAGGGAAGCTGGCTGGCAGCAAGTGATGAAGTGAAGATGCAGAGGGAGGGCTCAATGGCTTTCACCACAGTGACCAGCCATTTACATTGCAATCCTATACAGAGGGATGGGCAACATCTGGCATTGTGGGCTCAAGTTGTCCCCTCTTCTGCTATAGCCACTAACCTACTACTGCCACCAGCATTCCCCCAATGGTGTTTCCAGAGCTACCAAAATTCCAACAGAAGTGCTGGGCTTTTGGAGGAGGGAGCATGGCAGAATGGGATGAAGGGGTGAAGAAAAGGATAAGAGGAGCCTGCATATGGTGCTTGGGGCAAGTATTGCACACCTCCATGACACATACTTACCTGGCAGCCAGTAACATTGAACTGGACGAGACTAAGCATACCCACTCAGTTCTGAGTGGACATAAACAGGATTGCACTCAATGTGTTTAAATTTCTGCTGGCCCTATGTAAAATATTTACATGCAGATTTAAAATCAGTGAAAACAGCCCATTAAAATATAATATAAACAGATGGTAGCATCAATAAATCATAGAAAACTGTTAAGGCAGCAAACATACAGATCAAAAGCCTACTGAAACAAATAGGTTTTAACTGTCTGTCTGAATGCAAACAATAACTATAAATGATGCTATTTGTGTCTGTGTTCTTCTGTGATCTCAGTGTTGACATGTAAGCTGAGTCATAGCCCCAGTGGAAATGGGTACTACCTAGAGACTACAAGCGTCTATCTCAACCACAGGTGCACTTAAGTGTGCTTTTGAGGATGCATTTTTAATGGAATTAAAGGATTTGCTGGTTCTGTAAATTTATTGCAATAATTAAAAGTGACCTTTCTAGACCAAGTCCATTGAAAGTGCTAAACAAAATACAAATATAAAAACACAGACATTATGACATAATAGATCTGTAAAAGTAGGGGAAATAATCCAAAATAACAGGATGGTATGCATTCTAATCATGCACAATTGCAAGGAGCAATCTTTTCTGAGACTGTGGTTCCTCTCCTTTTTCACATTAGGAAAGATGCTAAGATCCAGGCAAAACTGATGAAAGATTGAGACCTGCTATGTCACATGTTCTGTTCCAAGTCTGCAACTATTTTCTAGATTACATTGCTTTCATATGTTACAATGAGAATGTTATAATGGCCTCTTGGAGAGTAAATGTGTGCTGGACAGAAGAGAAATAGCAGGCTTTCCTCCTGACTTAGTTGCACTCTTTAGATAATACACAGGGGTTGACTTCAGACTTCTGAAGAATTCATCTAAGCCAGACAATCCCCTATGTGTTCATTACCTGCGGTTATGGATACCTTTAAAAAGGGACTAAATGGACTAGGAATTGAAATGCATAAGAAACAAATCTCAGGAAGCCCCAGGACAGACTTTCTTTTGTTCTCTAGTTACTCTTTTGGTTGCAGTTCCAAAAGCCTATGGGTTTCCCTTTCCCATTCTCTTGTGTGTTAGAATGCCTTCTCACAGATGTCTCAAGTCTGATGAGCTCAATCATCTTGGCTTCTCTGCTGTGTCGTGTTGTGACATGACAGATTTCCCTAGTGTCAGATTGCATTAGACAATTGACTCGGCAATGAGAACAGAGCTGTCCTTGAACCTTTCTAGACCAGCAATGTTGTGGGAGGCTTTCAACCCCTGGCAGGCATACACAGCAACTTTACTCAAGAGTTTACTACATCAGGTTCAGAAAATAGCTATATGTGTTCAAAAACTCCAGTGGTGTGTGTGTGTGTGTGTGTGTGTGTGTGTTTGCCAGCTAGAATATAGTTAGCTGAATAATTTCTCCCTTAAAGGCTGAGACTATAGTCAGAGTCATTCATTTCAATAATTGGATCCAAGTGGATAATACTTCAGCTCAATAGACTTTCTGCAGAAGAAATGCCGCCAGTATATCCTTGTGTTATTTACCTAATTCATTGTCACCATCCTTGGACAATGTAGTTGTATAAGTATCTTCCCATTAATATCACCCTTTGATCCTCTAGAGATTAGCAAGGGAACAAAGAGCAGCTTGTATTCAAAATCTGTGCATTTCCAGGGCATTAAATATGAAACCATGTGTACATTGAGTCAATAGAAAAAATGTATGCCAACATACTTAAATTTGAACTGATTGTGAAATTGCTCTGTTTCATGTGCCTAAATAAGCTAGCTGGTTTGGGACCACTGAGAGACTTTCCTTGATATAAGCAAGTGAGATATCATTTGGTGGTCTGCTTCAGGCTGTGAAATCCCTTCGTCTGGCCCTGACATAGAACATGCAAAATTTTCCATACAGGAATTAAAATAAAGTCTCATAGACTAATAGGGAAACAGAGTCTTCTCACAATATAATTATAGTGCCATTATCCCACTTTAACTGTCATGGCTCCACCCTATGCAATCTTGAGATACTCAGTTGAAGGAGGGCTCTTTAGAATCCTCAGACAGGGAGCTTCTTTGGTACCTCTTGAGATTCCAGAGGACGGAGCCATTGCTGTTAAAGTGGAAACATAGCTCTATAATTGTGTAGTGTGAAAGGGCCCCAGGAAATATGGTGGTGAGGTAATTGATAATCACAGTTTTTTCCATCCATAGTTGTGATGCATTTCTTGACTATTTTATTCAGGTACCAAGACAGACTGTATTTGTATTTGGACAATACTCTGGAATAGCTATTTATAGCAGTTTAGGACTATGAAAGGAAAATGCTAAAGCCTTGACTCACCAGGACCTGTTTAGCCTAACCTCTAGTTATTTGCACAGAAGAACAATAATATAACCTGTTGCAATCTATCTCCTACAAATACCCATTCCAGAAGTGTGTGAAACTCTAAGCACTAAGTTTAAAAACCCTGGCAGGTGTTGATATCATGTATTTCTCCCTGCTATTGTTTCTCCTCTCCCCACAAATAACTTTTTTATCTCTGGGTCAACAGAGTCCTCTTTGTCAGCTGTATGGCTTTGAGCATTCTTCCAGCTTCCTTTGTGGGAAGAGATTAAAAAGAATCTTTCCTTCCCTCCACAAGATCCAGTAAACAATCAATAAAGCTTAGCTTTCATACAAATGTTCAAAGCATTCTATGCACATCATATCAGCAATGGTTTCAAAAACCCTGTCAGGTAGGCCAGTGTAAGTAGTCAGTCCTCTATTTTTGTGGGTTAACTTTCATGGATTTGATTATATGTGAGTTTTTCCAACCCCTCACCCACCTCAAGTGCTTCTTTTCCAGGGGAACCTTCCCTCTCTGCAGCTCCAGTCAGGCCATGTAACCCTTTAATCCCCTCCGCAGTCCTCCTCCACCAGCTGCTATTTGGCCAGCTCAGGATGAATCACAGTCCAATTTCTCAGCACCACACACCTTCTCCCAGTGCCCCCCATACACACCCAAGAAAAGAAGTGGGTAACAGAAGTATAAGGCCACCAAGTCAACCCACTCCCTTTCCCTTTCCCTTCCCTGACTTGGACCTTGTGTGCCCGCCCTCCCCATCATGCCTCAGCCTTCTTTCCATAGACACAAAGACAAATTTTGATATTTGTGGCTTTTCACTTTTGAGGGCATCCTGTACCTCTAAGCTTAGCAAATATGAAGGGCTGACTATATCCTTGGGTGGAGGAAATGGCCAATAATAGTGGTCTTGTTGTGTCTGAAACTAAGGAAGGAACAGAGCTGAAAGACAGCTGATTGGGCTTTGGTTCTAGGCTAAACGGCAGATGATGGCACATCTTTCAGCATAAGAGTTGTCTACAAAAACAAGAAAGGAAGAGGATATTTTGGCTAGAAGATATTTTAACTCCCTGATAGATCATTCCCACTTCCTGCTTCCCTACTTGCAAGAAGACTTTCCCCCCTCTTAAAGAGAAACTCATTGTGTGGAGTTAGAAGGCAATTGGAAAATAGAAAGGGCCTCCACTGACGGCTTATTGCCCACGGGCTTTACCAAAATCAGGAGATGCTTCCACTCTTGAGAATTATTTTGCTGCCATAGGTTGCTATTGAGTAGGCTTGCATGCGTATGACACCAGTGAGATGTTCAAAGCAGTGATGTGGAACAAAATGTTTCTAGTTTTGTTTTGCAAGTCCTTCAGTGCTGCTGGGCTTTCCAATCAATCTCTGTGTGAGGCTTATCTATTTTACCTCTGCTGTTAGAGAGAAAAGGTCAAGTCTTTTTTTTCAAGTACTCATACTCTTGCCCTGTCAGTTTTGTAAGCTTGATCGCTATGGCCTTTAATATTCCTATGGCTTTAGCCTTTTCTGCTGCCTATCTCTCTAAATCTTTGCTCCAATGTTTTTATTTTTTCCTGATAGCTACTCAACTTAGTCTACAAAGCCAGTTTCAAAAATCAGTGTGCTGGGGTGGGGAGTGGGAAGCATGGTAGACATGCTATTCCAAATCTTTTTTTTCTTTGCTGGGTTATTAATAAGGCTTTTGTTTAAAAATACAGGAAGACTGAAACATTCTGGATGGGAAATAATAACTTCATTTGTAAGTACGCTGTTCTACCCAATCACACATTCACTGAAAAAAACAATGATCGTATTTGCCAAGATGTCTTGTATGTGTCTGTTGCCTGTCAAATTATGGTGACCCCATGAGTTTCATTGAGTTTTCTTAGGCAAGGAATCCTCAGAGGTGGTTGGCCACTGCCTTCCTCCGAAATATAATTGATAGCAGGTGGTACTACATGGCAGTCCTCCATCCAAGTACTAATGAGATTGGACCCTGTTTAACTTTGGAGACCAAATAGAATCTTTTTATTTTTACTGAATTGGGAGAGTGCCCAAGTTATATTCCTCTAACCAAGCTGGAAGGGCCATGGCTATGCCACTAGCACCAGCAACAATATCCAAGGCTGGGGTGGACAAGGAGCTGTCCTTGGGCCACATTCCGCCGAGCATGGCCCCCAGAGTAGCCGTTGGATCCGCTGCCACCTATGCTGAAAAAATGCAGACAAAATGTGGCAGATAGAATCCTGAAAACCTGTATAATTTTCACTGGTTGATGGTAATCTTAGAAATCAAGAAAAAGACAGGATAGGCATATTCTAAATAAAGTATGTAACATTTATTCAATGTAATTGGTTTAGTAATATGGTTTAATAAAGTGTATTGGCTTTCATTTTCTCAGACACATACCAGCTGTCAATCTTTAATCCTACCTGTCCAGATCTGTTGGAGTATTGTAACTGGCATGTTAGTATTGTATATCTAAACCTTCCCAATATATTTCTTTGGAGAGATTCACTGTCCTGCACCCGCCCAATGAAAAAAATTGGGAGTGGGCTAGGGAGCCATATAGGTTAGCCCCACCAACCATGTGGATCATGGCTACATCCCCCTGCAGAGACACTTCCTCACTATCTGCATGTTTGGTTGACACGAAAAAGAGCCACTGACATGTACTGATGGAGAAATTTGGAGTCTTTTTCAGCAAAGTGGAACTCTGGTTTACTCATGGTCCTTTCTTATGTGAACAAAATCTACATCAGTGCTTGAGACGAGACCTTTCCTAAACTGTCCGAACATAGGCAATATCAGAAGGCACAGAAATTACTACAGCATGGCTACTGTGGGGGGACGTGATGATGTAGGGCTGGTTATTTCAATACATGGGAAGGTGCTTTGATTCTCTTTTTTTCCTCACAGATTTCACCCTCACTTGTTTTTCCACTTTTGCATTGCTCCCATATCAACAGTATTTACTAAGATTGAAATCCAGTGCATATATATATATATATATATTTAAGTATTTATGTTCTTATTAGAAGCCAAAATGACTAAACTGAGCCTATCATTTTTCAGACACATCATGAAGCAACATGACTCATTGGAAAAGGTGACAATTGCTGGCATCCTGTTAGTGACATGTGCATGCATTCCTCTTATGGCTGTATGTCCTTTTTTTTCAGTTGTGTGGAGATTAGTAATCCCTTCCTCCATCAGTCCCCATCAATCACAACAGTTGCTGTCTGAGGGACTTTCACAGACCCTGTGTATCCCCTAAACTGAATATGAAACAGTCATGAGTGTACAACTCTAGGTTATGCATTTGTAACTGCCCAATTATTCTGGCCAATACTTGTAAACTATTTAAGAGGGCTGTGTACTTATTCTGCTAAAAGAAAGTGTCTGGCATCTTGTTGGTGTTGTATGGACTTGTAAGTTTCCTTTAAGGCTGTGTATGTGCTTTTGGGGGAGCTGTAGAAGTCGGTATTCCTTCCCTTCTTCCATGGTGCCCAAAGCCTCCCGACTTATTGTACAGTGTCTTGAAGCCTCCCCCATAGCATGGTCATTCCAGACCTCATGGGGAGTGAGCAGAATTGAAGAAATGTCTGGCTATGTCTCCATAGCCTCGTGTGAAATTATCACAGCTGCACTGAAACCACATAGGACCTTGGAAGATCTCAGCACTGATGTAATCATCTCATGTCTGGTTCCAGTAACGTTGCCAGATGCTTCTCTGATCCTGCCTGCTCCTCATGAGGCATGGAAATGCTGAGGGTGGATGGGTTCACAGACTGTATAGTAAATCTGAAGTGGTGGTATATGACTCACCCTTGCACAAGTGTGCATGTGGAATTACCTCCCTAGGCTAAATCATATAGGATTTGACCCAATACTTGGTAAAGCTGAAAGGAGTAGGGAAAGAGGAAGACCCCAAAACAGATGTATTGACTCAATAAAGGAAGCCATGGCCCTGAGCTGGCAAGACTTGAGCAGGATGGTTCATAATTGGAGCTCTTGGAGATCTCCCATTCATAGCGTTGCCATAGGTCAAAGCTGATCTGTTGACAAATAACAAATTTATAGGGAAAGATTCTGTCTGACCATATAAGCCTGCCCAAGCTCTAAGATCTTCAGGCAATGTACTTCTCTCAATCCCACAATCTTCACAGACACATTTGATGGGAACTCAGGAAGGGGTCTTCTCTGTCGCTGCTCTGGAACTCCCTTCCTAGGAAGGCTAGGTTGGCTCCCTCCTTTTTGTTTCATCAGCAGCTAAAGACCTTTCTATTCCGTCAGTCATGAGGGAATTGATTATTTTACATGTAAAGAAGGGCTTTCTGTTTTAGTGTGCTGAACTACTTCTGTTTCTTTAAGTTAATGTTTTAACTATTTTTAATTCCATAGACAGTTTAATAACATTTTGGTTTTAATGTTTTGACTGTTTTTAGGCATGTGTGGTTTGATTTACATTTCTTTAATCCTGTAACCCATCTTGAGTTTTGAAAGGGGAAAAGTAAGGTATAAGTAAACTGGATTAGATTATTGGATTGGATGATTGCTTCTTTGCATGTTTTCTTTGTATATTTTCATATGCATAAAAATTAACAAAAGCAATATTAAAACATCAAACAAAACAGGAAGAAAAGCAAAGAGAATAATACCAAAGAGCTAGACCAGCAAAATAATATTATTTGTTCCAGCAAAGGCTCATTTAACTCTATTTCACTTACTTCCTAGAAAACATAATTACATAGGGCAGTGATTCTGACTTTGTGCAACCTGTCATGCCATTCAGGAGAACAATTTGTGTTCAATGGTAATCCAGTTCCTATAAATAGGTTGCTAATCCTGAGTCCAGCCAGGGTAGAGGAGAATACTTTCTGGATCTACTGGTAGATCTGTGGATGATTTGAAAAGAAATGTTGTATAGCATTGGGCTGGAATGTGGGAGATCCAATGGCCACTGAGACCTGAAAACCATTGGGGACCTTGGGCCAGTTACTTTTTCTCAACCTGACCCATCTTGCAAATTGTTACAAAGGTAGAATGTTAGGTGGAGCTGCATATGTCACCCTGAGCTGGAATATGACAGTAAGTAATAAAAATGTGTTGACAGGCAGATATCAAACTGCACCAGCTAGGAAACCTTGGAGTTATATGTGATAGAGGAGTGTGTGCATAAAATGGCTAGATACAATGATTAAGGAGCACTGGCACTAATGACTATAGAAAATAAACTAATTTTTATTATAGGAACTTTGTTAGAGATAGAAAAGCTCACTAAGAGTGCTAGGCTAAGCAAAGCTTGAACAGAAAGAGGACTAAGTTAATTTTAGTTCTGGAGCAGTAAAAGAGCAAAAAAGGAAGTGGAGAAAAGAGGTGGAGTGATGCCTAAAAATATCAGTCTTAGGGAGAGGTTAGTATGGGAAGATAAGACAAGAGGAGATATTAGGTAACTGAAATACTCATTAACCCTATCACTGGCTGCTCTCTCTAAGACACATCTTACTCTTTAAACACTGAGTGTTGTATATTTCCAACAATTTGTTCCTCTTCTGAGGTGACGTTGTCCTTTATTGACAAATGGTCCAAAGTGAAGTAAGCTGCTCTTGAGGCTTTGATCCTGCATTCTTTGCTTAATCCTTTTCTTCAAACAGTGCATCTAGGCAAAAGTACCAAGTCTTCTCTTAAGTTTAGAATATTTTAAAATATCACAATGTAAAGTCTTCTGAACACTGGCCCTGGACCTCAGGGTGTCAGAGACTCAACAGGTATAATTTTCTTTAGCATTTGGAAGTGGCAAGAGCACTCACTGAAGTTCTGGTTCTTTTGCAGCTGAAGTACAAGCAGAATATTCTGGCAATGGTACAGTTTCACCTACTGAGTTTCTGCCTGCCAACCAATGGGAAAAAGTCCTGCCCCTTAAAATGAACTCAGCCATAGGTTCTCTCCACTCCCTTCTCTTTATAGTCCATTCTTTTTAAGGGAAAGGAGTAGGGTTTCCAGGTGTCCTTATTATAAAGAATGTCCCTTATAATAAGCTGAAAAGCTTGCCCCTTATAGAGCTGGCAGGTGTTCTTTATCACAAGGAACATCCCTTATTTGACAGCTGAAAATAGGATTCCAAAACCCAGTATTTGGGAATGGGAGAAAAGATGATGCCAAGTTACAAGAGCAAGCGAGAGCATCTGAAGCGCATTGCCAATACATATAATTATGACATAATTAAAAAGGATTCAGTACTTGTTGGTACTTACCAAAAAAGAAACCAAGTATGGATTTTCATAAACACAGAAAACGTTCAATCCCACATGTCATAATTTTTGTCTGTCCCTTATTGGTATTTTGAAAACCTGGCAGCCCTGGTGTGGAGGGAAGACAAAATAGAAATATGCATAAAATAACTATATTGGAAAACTCACCAACATTTCACAGATGAAAACTGGGACACATGTGACCCAACAAAGTGTGGTCAAGATGGCAAGAGTTGATAATGAAGGAGAACAAAAGCTAGGAGAAGCTGCAGCAGTTTGCTTTTGCCTGGATTTACAGGTAAGGGCAATATTCTATCCCCTCTTGTCCTTGTCACCTTGCTAAGTTAACTGAGTGCATACTGTGTTTGCACTTTGCGATCAGTTTGCAGCAACTGAAGCAAGCCAAAGGGAAAGAGGGAAAGCGGGTTGAGGAGAGAGAAAGTGGGACATTTTAACAGCAATTGAAGAAGTGGGATGAGAGGGGATTAATTGGTACAGTTCCTGCCAAGCTAGGAACAATTGGAGGTCACTGGAAACCAATAAACATTTTATATAAAATATTTCTACAATATAGAAATGACCATGAGACACAACCAACACATGTGTCACTGAACAGCCGCTCTCATAGCATCTATTATGCTTGTTTTCCTTAGGAACATACACAAATATCCTTTATGGTGGTGGTAATGGTGGTGTTCTTCTGTGATAGCAGTGTCCACCATTTGCACCTTCTGGAGTCTGCAAACTCACCATTGTTTTCAGTCATCTTGTTCTGTGAAACTTCACTCTTCATGGTCACCAACAAGGTTTCAAAGACAGAGATACTCTTGGGAAGCTGCAGCATTATCATCATGGCTGGTGCCAGTTTGGTAAAGAGCAGAGCCAGGTTGGAAATTTCAGACCTAATTTCTGCTCCTTATGAGCAAAAATGGAAGAGGAAGCATATGGCGGGAGTTAAAATAGCATTCTGCAGAGAATTAAACTTGGATATTATTGTTATGAGACATTCCTATTGTGGTACTGCATGTAGATAAGCCTTAAAGGTACAATGATATAGTCTGGATGTATCTGGAGAATGAAGTTATACTGAAATAATCCAGTACAGAACTGAAGCACAAAACTAAGCCTTGGATCTCTTTTCCCTTCCCTTCCCACCCCCTCCCTCTCACACACATTTAACCACACTAGATAGCTCATAGGTTCTGCTTCTTGAGTTCAGTGAGCTATGTGATGATGGGCAGCTGTATGTATAAGCTAACTCTGTCAAAAAGCATTCTGTTTGAGGTGAATGAAAAGATGTGACAGTTATCCATGGAGTTATGCACCTTGCACTACCCACTCAGGCATGTAAGTTATCACAATGTGTCACAATAGGGTTGCCATCCATGCGACCCTCCATATATTGTTGGATGGCAGATCTCCACAGCCCTAGCCAGCATGATGCCTCTGGACGGCCACACATTCCTCAATGTTGTGTTCCAGTTGTCCAGGAGAGAACATGACTGTACTGACTAGCTGTAGCTTGAAAAAGACCTTCAGGTTAATTTCAGTTTGTTGCCAAGATCAATGGATTAGTCCGAAGCTAAGGCAGGGTCGAAGGCAGTAGGAAACGAGGAAGTAAGAAAAGAGGAAGACCTTGTTACAGATGGATAGACTCAATTAAGGAAGACATGTCCCTGAATCTGGAAGATCAGCTGGGTGGATGAGGACAGAGTGGCTTGGAGGTTTCCCATCCATAGAGTTGCCATAGGATCAACTTGACAGCAATTAACAATAACAGTAAGACAAGAGAGGAGCCACTGGATAATTGAACGCTCTGAGATCACTTATTCTGGGCACAGGATAAAGCATAAAGCAAATTCCAACCAAAGTGGCACTGATTTCAAGGGAAGAATTTTAAACATGATTTCAGTTTTCCTATAGAAACTTTTCAGATGTAATTGAAACCAGTGGGTCATAGAGGTGCTCAGAGATATTTGATACCATATGCTCACTTTGTCATAGCATGCAAAAGCAGGAAGAGTACAAAATACAAAGCACTTTCTAAGTGAAAATGATCCAAGAGCGAAAATGATCCAAGAGTGTAATTATCTGGAATCTCCCACCCCTTAGCAGGGGATTAAACAAACCATACAAGTATGTATAACTGAAGCTATATTGGACAATTTATTAGAGGCTTACTCAAATGTGACGAACTTTTATTTCACGAATCAGATACTTCCTTATTTTTAGCTCTGGATGACCTGGCTGCATCTTCTTCTTCTTCTTTTTAAAATCAATGTTAGGCCAGGCTGAATTAAATATGTGGCATCCTTTAGGGAATAATGGAAACGTGTTGGCAAGGTGACAGCAGATGTACAACATGGTCTGAAGCTGTCAGCCTAGATATAATAATGTGTCTGCTGCATGTAACAGAGAAAGGTCAAGAGAAACTACAAAGTACTCACCAGAGACTTTAAAAGAAGAGCAAAGAATGCTTACACAAAAACAGAAACAGGATAAACAGACATTTTTAACAAACATTTTTTTATTTATCTTATTTAAAGTATTTCTGTATTACCTTCCAGCCCACAAGGGCTCCTGAGGTGATGAACAAATCAAAACAATTAAAACAATACAAAGATAAAAATATTTTTGGAACACATTAAAATTCTCTTTTAAAAATTCCTAATAGCAATCTAAAAACAGTCCTAGAATCCAGTTTTGAAACAGTTAAAACTGCAATTTCAGCACTGAATACCATGAGGAACTGTACTGTTTAGGCTGTCCTTTGGAAACTTAAAAGAGATGGGCCCAGTTTGACTTTCTTGAATAGGGAGGTCCACAGTCAAGGTGCTGCTACAGAGGAAGTCCCGTTATGTGTATCCACCAACCTAGCTTCATTAGGTGTTGGGATATGCAACAAGTCTTCCTCTGAAGAACTCAAATTTCTGGCGGGCTCATTTGGAAGAAAGTAGTCTTTCAGATATCTTGTTCCCAAGTCATTTAGGGCTTGGTAGTTCAAAACCAACATTTTGAATTAAACCTGAAAGCAAATTGAAAACCAATGTGATTTTTGAAGGTCCGGTGTTATATGGTTTCTAAATTGCACACATGACACCAGTCTGACTGCTGTGTTTTGCACTTAGCTGCAAATTCTGAACACTTTTCAAGGGCAACCCCACATAGATCAAAGTACAGTAGTCTAACTGAGAGGCACTTAAGGCATGAACTATATTGATCATATCTGCCTTCCCCAAGAAAGACCACAGCTGGCACTCCAGCCAAAGCTGGGCATAAGTGCCCTTGGCCACCACAGCAACCTGGCTTTCCAGAAGCAGCATTGGTTCAAAGGCCACCCTGAAGCTAAAATCCTGATCTTTCAAAAGAAGAACCACCCCATCCAGAATAGGCTGTGATCCCAATCCCAGATTGGTTTTTCAACTGACCAAGACCACTTTCATCTTGTCTGGATTAAGCCTCAGCCTATTCATCTGTATCTAGTCCTTTACTGCATCCAGACAACCTCCTTGGCATCAGTTGTAAAGGGGAAATAGAGCTTCAATATACTGATGACACCCAACCCCAAAGCTCCAGATGTCCTCTCCCAGCTGTTTCATATAGATGTTGAAAACCAATATTGAACCCTGCAGAACTGCAAAAGGCTGAACAACAGTCCCCCAGCACCACCCTTTGGGAACATTCAATGAAGAAGGACTGGAACCATTGCAAAGCAATGTCCTCAAATCCCATATCAGCCAGAAAAAACAGGATGATACCATGGTTGATGGTATCAAATGCCACTGAAATATCCAGGAGGACTGAAAGGGACAGGGTCAGAACAAGTTGGAACAATTTGCTCCACAAAGTTATTTATCAAATCTTTTACAATGCTTTTCTGGAGGTTCCTTCTCAGCAGTCTGAGTTCTAGGATGTAGTATCTTTTTAACTACCGAGAAGAACTGCACTGGATGAGAGTGAACTGATGTAATAGAGGTAGCACTGCTGCAAAGTTGATTCTAAAATGGGCCTTAACCTATATTTGATTGGATTCATCCTGAGTCTTTCTGTGCCACTGCTCTAGTTGTTTACCCAAGTGCTTCATTGCCATGAGCTCCTCAGAAAACCAAGGAGCCCATGCACTGCTGCCAAGTAAAAGATGCTTGGGAGTAACTATGTCAATTGCCTGGGTCGTCTTCCTGTTCCGCAGATCAACAAGGCCATCAACAGAATCACCAATTATAGCAGCTAGAAAATCTCTCAGAGCATTCAGGAATCCTTTTGGATCCATTATTATCTGGGATAAATCATTTTTAATGGGTCTACCACTCCTGCAGAGTTTGGAGTCCCAGCAAATCTAAACCATATCAGGTTGTGACCTGTCCATGACAACAGGATTCTTTCAACCCCACAGACCCCTAGATCACCATCATCCTGAACAGCAAAACACAGAACAAGACTGTGACCTGCTACATATATAGGGCCAGATTTTAACTGAGACATGGCCATGATTGCAATAGAAACCAAGAAATCTTGAGCTGGGCCTGATGAGGGGGCCTCAGCATGGGTATTAAATTCCCCCAACACAATAAATTTGGGGGATATTAACACCATTTCCAAAATTACCCTTAGCAGCTCTGACAAGGAGTAAGTTGGGCAGCAGAGTGGATGGTACACCAGCAGGATCCCCATCCTGTCTTGTTGCCCTATTGCCAGGTGCCCTTGGAGACTCTTGGATACAGTACCTCACTAGAGGGATAGGCTCATGAGAAATCATTATAACTCCTCCTCCCTACCTATCAGATCTTCCCTGCTGCTGCAACTGGAAACCTTGTGGGAATCATTGGGTCAAACAGACACCCCTGTCTTCCATTAACCAGGTTTCAGTTACACATTTAAGGTCAGCTTGCTTATCTAGGGTCAAGCACTGGAACATACAGCTATTTCCAGTCACTGGTCTGACATTAAGCAGCAGTACTTTGTGATCTGATGGGGTTCTACTAGAGTAGGCAAGTTGTTGGTGAGATGGTAAGCAGAAGGAGAAACAACCACAAGGGGTCTCTCCAGCCTTCTCCTCCATTAGCTTGTTCTGTCTTCACTGCCATACCCCACTCTCCCCATTATGACTGAAATGGCAGCACCCCTTGTGTTTTTTGAATGCATCTTTGGCTGACCTGAAATACAGAACAAATTATCATTAAAAAAAAGTAAATTTAGTTTGAAGAACCATTCAATAGGTACTCCATTTTCTTGTTCATAGAGCAAACATGCTGTTCTCACAAAATCTTCCCAAGGCCAATGCATAGTAGCTTGTTTTGGTCTATTGTCCACTTTGTCTGGATTCAGCAGGCATACAACGACCCTGTTACACTCTAGACTGCAGTCCCAGGCTAAGAGCCATAGGGCAAGAGACCTTATGCTCTTGCCCTTCGACTTGCACTTCTGCCAAGATGCCTTCCTTAACAATATCTGCAGGGGAAAAAGAGCCAAACACAGTCTCAGGAACTCAAGTATCCTCAGTTTCAACTTCCCTCCACAGCAACCAAGCCTCCTCAGTTCCGGGTCTGATTAAGAGTAAAGCCCTGCATGTTTCCTTGCAAATTTTTCTAAAGATTTCCTGACTGCTATTGATTTAATACAGCTTTCAGCTTAATCCCAAGAGATATGAAAGAAGAGGCCGGAATGGACAACATAATTATGCAACATCATTATGCAATCTATCCATGTATTTGTTTGGTGACTTGTGTGCAGTCTGGGCCCTGTACAGTGTTACTGGCATGCAGTGGCAGAGTGTGAGGAAGTTGTCAGGTGTAGTCCCATTAAACTACTTGTGACTCTAACTGGCTCTAAGAGCACATTTAGCATTTAGGGATGAAAAAACAAAACAAAAACACTTGTTAGTTTTGTTTTTTTTTCCCCCAGATGAAAAGTAGGTTTCTAGATAATCATTCAGAATGTTAAGCAGAGCAGCTACAAGATTCTTTGCAATTCAGGAGGTCTTTCAGGGCAGTCTGTATGTAACAGAAACATATTTGTCTTTTCTGCGCAGAAAATAATATTTTTTGCAGGTCTTTTTTTGGGGGGGGGGTACAGGAATCAGTCTGCATTTTGTGTATGTGGGGAGAGATTTCCCCCAAACACTTCCTGAAGTGTGGACCATGATTAAAAACTGCAGAGAAATCTTCACGTAGAAAAACTATGCAAATTATTCCTTTTTGAGTGACAGAGGAAAAAGATTGACAACCCTATTCAACATGTGATGTATAAATTACCTTACCACTCAGCTGTTCCTCTGCAGTGATGGATGGAAATTTTCTTCGTTTCTTCTGATGGGTGGTCAAAATACTGGCAAAGACAGTGGATTTGAAGGTTCATACTTTTGATGGATGACCACTTTTGAAAATGTGATGGAATGGAAACTTGATGATGCAGGGATGGATAAGATCTTTTTTTATATAAGACAAAAAATTTTAATTAAACTACCTTCTTGTATATATCAGATTTAGCTAATTCTGCAAAAAAAGGAGCACACATTTGTTCTGGCTCCTTTATTGCAGTGGTGCCCTCTCCAAGTCAAAATTTATATTTCCCAGGGGAATAGTAGAATTCTCTACTCAGTGAGCACCTGAGATTTGAAAGCATCATAGTCAGAAGTGCTATGACAGAAAGAAAAACAAGCCCCAGCAGTAAATGTTCCTATGGCTTAAAGAATGCCAATCAGTGCAGCAATCCATCTCCCCTGAGCCAAGCTGGATGAACATCTGCTCACCTTATTTTACATCCTTCGTTTCTAAAGACAAAAGTCCTTTTTAAAAGAGGTTCATCTCACAGTATTGCACATCCCAGTCAATTACAGTCTTCTGTGTTGTTCTATTACTAGACAAGAGATGGCAGGGACATGTATCTATTGCCTGCCTATTGCTTATCTGCTTATTGCCATTCTAGCCTATCTTGAAAGAAAGAAAGAAAGAAAGAAAGAAAGAAAGAAAGAAAGAAAGAAAGAAAGAAAGAAAGAAAGAAAGAAAGAAAGAGCTTTCCTCTCTGTCTCCCCCACCACTCTACTCTTCTCTCTGTGTCTCTCATTTACATCCTTTTCTGGGAATGTATCTGGTAAATCACTACTGTCTTCAACAACTCTGTGGCTCAAGATCACCTAGTGAACTCAGTGGCTGAGTGGCAGTCTGAACCCTGGTCATCAGGTTCAGCACTGTTCCACTTGACCAAGTCTTACAGTGCTCACATAAAATAATTTCAATCGTTCTTACAAAAATCCCACACAAAATTGATGCTGCACAACTCACCGGGTGGCAAATTTGCTGCTCTGTTTGGCTCCGTGATGCACTTGGTTCCACAGCCATATGAGTGGCTGCACAGCCACTTCTGCCTTCCCTGCAGCCTGTGCGCTGTGTGGGAAGTCCCCTTTGCTGCCAGCAGCCAATGATTTTAAACCAGCTGGCACAAACTCATTGGCTGCCTCTGCCTGGGCCAGAGCTGGCTGCAGTTTTCCCTCTGGTCTGGGCAGTGGGCATTTATTTGAGCTCTCCTCAGCTAGAGCTCAGTTCTCTTTGGAGCATCATCCCACCCACCTAACCCCTGACAGGTGGAAGTTGGGGTCCTGGACAACAGGCTTGTTTTTTCTTATTTGTCACAACTTGGAGGGAGGTTGCCTGGGTCCTGGGTCTAGGATATCTATTTTCCTAGGCCTTTGGGTCACAGTAAATATGGTGTTGTTAGGAGGGCAGGGGAGGAAGCGGGCATACACTGAGCAGCAAGTGCACGCATCCACAGCACTCCTTGGTGGCCAGGTGACCCTCACCCCTTACACCAATATTGGTTCTGTTTGGTTCTAACCCTGTCACATCTGTAATCAATAAAGTTGTGGGCTATTTTACCCAAACTCTTGTGTGTGTGTGTGTGTGTGTGTGTGTGATTTTTCCATATATGCACTTGGCCCTGAGTATGTGAGATGTCTTCTAATCCCCAAAGTGCAGATGACATGTGTCTCCATGTGTCACTAGGAAGTCTGTATTTTTTAGCATCAGCCTAGCATAGGGATGGGCAAAATGTGGCCTGTGGGATGCATGTGGCCCCCAAGACTATTAAAAAATTCATTTTCTTAAAAAAATGGATGGCTACAAATTGACTTCTGGATGGCATTTCTACCATATCTGGAGCAATGGAGATTCTACCTGAACCTCAAGAAGAACTTCCTGATGGTCAGAGCTGTCTGGCAGTGGAATATGCTGCCTTGGTGTGTGGCGGAGTCTCCTTTTTCAGAGGTTTTAATACAGAGGCCGGATGGCCATCTGTTGGGAGTGCTTTGATGTGTGTCCCTGCATAGTAGAGGGTTGGACTCAATGGCCTCTGTGGTCTCTTCCAATTCTATGACTCTATCAGCCCTGGGTGTCCTGGGGTCAAAACAAAATTTTGCTAATTTTTTTTAAAGAAAACAATATCCCCCTCAAAATGTCCCCCAATGCTCTCTAGCAACAAGAAAGTCAGTTAAAGCCATTTCAGTTCCAGATTGTATCATAACAAAATATGGAAAAGTTAAGGGTAGAGTGTTAAATACTCCACCAAGGTGCTATACGTGATCTAATAATTAATTCTAAGTATGATTTCAGTTTTAATTCAGATAAAATGTGTGTTTTAAAAGTTTTGCAAACCATTTACTAACACCAGGTCTGTGATAAATAAATGTGAGCTAAAGTTGTCACGCTTCCTAAATGTCTCTGCAGGTAGTTTAAAAACTCCTAAAATGAATATGTTCCATCTGTCTCCAATCTGGTGTTTTCAGTTTTCAGTGAAACAAACTTGAATGCCTTTGGCCTGACAGGAATGTCAAAGAATGATTTCCCTCTCATGTACTTTATATATATCAAATCAACAATACCACTCTGAAGGGACTTATAATTCTTGGGCTTGTTCTGATTTGCAAATGGAAGTCCACAAGGGATTGTGGCCTGATAAATTAGACTAGTATGGAAAGAAGTATGGTGATGCTTCATTTCCACAGCTACATTTTTCCTGCAAGCGCAGGGCTTTTGTTTCCTGGTTATAAGTTAAGAGATTCTGCATTTTCAGAAAACTGCAATCATAGTTCCCATCAAACAATTTAAATTCCATTTCTATATTAAGGATGGGTGAATCTTACAATTTTGGTTTTTATGGTTCTCATTTTTCTATACTTTTATGCGTTTCTCATTCCACATGACATAACTTTTTAAAAAATGTCAACATGGAAAGTCATACAAATTTTTATTTATTTCTCCTGATATACTTATTTTGTATTCATGTTCACTTAAAATGTGCATTTTTGTAGAGACTTTTGTCTAATATACACTTTATTCAAAAGAACTTCCACCAAATATAAAGCTTTCTGTGCATTTCTTTGACTAATATATACATATATACATGTATACATATATACATTTTTGTATCTTCAAATGTCTTCAGCAGGACTAATCTTGCAGGAGGGGCCATACAGTGATGCAAGATTCTACTGATTCTCCAGAAATAAAGTGTGCCTATCAGAAGTCTTGCAACAATGTTTTAACAACAGGTCAGCTCTATAGAGTTACAAGTTTGGTAGATCTGGGGAATGCTGTGGATAATCTATCAGTTTCAGTAAGGCTTCCGTAATATTCTTGCAGACAACTGGTAAAATGAAGGTTATAAAAATGTTAGGTGGATTTCAGCATGGATGAATGTAAGTGCTACGTTTAAGCAGGAAAAATGAAATGCACAAATACAGAATGACAGCAGTACATGTGGAAAGGACCAAACAATCTTAGTAGACCACAAGTTATATGTGAGTTTGAAATGTGATGTGGTGGCCAAAAATATAATTTGAAAAACAATTTCATTCTGCATCAGCAGGAGTATAGTATGCAGATCAAGGTAAAACTAAGTAATGTTGCTATTTTACCCTACCTTACCCAGAATACTGTGTCTAGTTCTGGGCACCACAGTTCCAGAAGGATATTGACAAACAAAAATAGAGATGTACTTCTTCACTAAATTTTTTCTCAAAGATAGCAATTAGTAATTTCAGCAATTTTCTTCCTGCTGCAAGAAAGTCTTCCACACCCAGCAGTTTTCAAAGGTTATTTGCAGTTCATTAGTTATTCTGAGAAAAAAAAATCCATGTGGTTGCTGCATGAGAAACAGTCTGTTCTGTGTGGAAAATAATATTTCAATACAGAATTACTAATTCCTGCATAGAAAATTCTGTAATTCAGGATTTATTCTACATAAAACTCATACATGGTTGATTTTCACAGAACAGCATTTTCTGCAAAGAAATCAGCATTTTATGTGCAGGAAATAATATTTCTGTGTTGAAATATTATTTTCCATGCAGAAAATTCTATAATGTCGGATTTGTTCTGGTAAAATTCACTCATGGTTGATTAGCATGGAAAACAGCCTTTTCTGCACTGAATTTAATATTTCTTCGGGGAAATATTATTTTCCATGCATAAAAGGATGTTTCCCACACAGAAAGTGCTGATTTTTTTCAGAAAACATCCACGTGCAAATTTTGCACAGAATAAGTTCTAAACTGCAAAGATGCTAATCAATTCAGGATTTTTCATGTCACAGTTTCTCAACACTGAAAAAAAGTGTTTTCTGACAATTTTTTTTTCAAATATTCTTTTCATTCCTAAACAACAATGTGTCCTGAGGAAGGTAACCAAGCACTTTGGAAACCAATTTCCTATAAGAAACAGCTTAGAAAGTTGGGTACATTTAAGCTTGAGATGAGCATATTGAGAGGTGTATATCATGTAGAAGATGGAGCAACCTTATTTTCTTCTGCTCCAAAGACTAGGATATGAACCATTGAATTCAAATTATTGAAAGAAAGATTCCACATAAACATTAGAAGAACTGTCTGATATAAAAGATGCTTGATAACAGAAAAGATGCCTTTGACAGTGGTAGACTCCCTTTTTCTAGAAATCTTTAAACTGTGGTTGGATGCCTACCTCTCAGTAGTGTTTTAACTATGTATTTCTGCATGTCAAAGGGTTGGACTAGAGAGTCCTTGAAATCCCTTCCAACTTTATGGTTCGGTGATGCTAGGAAAGACCTCTTCCCAATATTTTCTCATCATACTGCAAGACCACCACAGGTGGTGGAAAGTCCCTACCCCAGCTTTTATGAGAAACATCTTTAAATGTTCAGTGAAGTTTAGAGGGTATATCAATACTAGGGCATGGTTTCTGAGTGCAGGTGATATAGTACACCTTAAAAGGCTGCATTGTTCATATTTGGTTAGTCAGACCTTTTCAGATTTTGTTTGTTTTTAATCAACTGTATATACCAAGTCTTTCTCCCAGGTTGACTATATTCTAGCTAGTTTATTACTGAAGTTTAGAACAAGAAGCCAAATTAGACGTTACCTTAAACATGTAATTAATCTCTTTTTTAAAAACTCGGCACACATATACATATATATTCCACTCTCATACTCCTTGCTGTACACAGCCTCAGACATAGACACTACACTTATACACACACACACACACACTGCAATACAACTTTTAAAAAGCCTCTGTTGCTGCTAACTGAGGCTTTTGCAAAATCTGGCTTATCAAGCTTACTTACTTACTTCTTGTTCTTTTTGTGTGCCATCAAATTGTTTCTGACTTATCATAGGGTTTTCTGGGGCTGAGAGTGTGTGATGTACCCAGGGTCACCCAATGGATATCTTTGGCCGAGTGAGTAATCAAAATCTGGTCTCCAGTATCACAGTCCAGCGCTTAAACCACCACGACAAACTGGCTCTCACTTACTTACAAAAGGATGCCTGATTCTGTACTAGTTGGTCTTTCAAGCCTGACATTAGTTCCTCTGTTTTTGCTTTAAGCAGTGATAATTTCGTTTGGCATATACCATGAAGAATAGCCTGACAGCAAGCTAATTTCTGATGGCTCTTTGTATTTTGCTTCATTGCTGCTTGGTATTATTAAAATCTATTATTTAATCAGATTTCATTGTCTATTTATTTTTCCTTTTCCCTTTCCCCTTCCCATGGGAATCATGTGACTTCCAGAAAATATTGGGCTACAACTCCCATCACCTCTTACCGTCATTGCCAATGTTGAGGAATATTGAGTAATGCAGTTCAACTTTTGGAAGGTGCAGGCTTCCCACTGTCTTTTAAGAGCCTCATGTAGATTAGAACCAGAAATTTTGGGTGCAAACCCAGTTACTATTCCCAAGTAGAGTAGCCCATTGAATCAATGGGATTTATATAAGCTTTGATTTACTATTCAGCATTTCTTTCATTGGGTCTATTCTGGTTTGGATTAGCAACTGGAAGGGTGGAAATTCTATGGCCAGCCAAATGCCAATGAACTGCATCTCCTAGTACTCCTCACCACTGGATACGTTGGCTAGGGAAGTTGTAGAACAAGAACTTCTGGACAGTGGCCTGATTTCCACCTTTGACTGAAGCTATGGAATTTGGCAAGTTTGTCAATATTAAAACAAATAAAAAAATAATGGGCCATTTGCCTTTGGAATGGTAAGCAAAGTAAGTTGTTTTCCTTTGTCAGATTACAACACTAGCCATAGATGCCTAGTTAAGATGATGTAAATGAGCTGGAGGAGAAAATGTGCATAATCTTTTCAATGAGATAACACACACACAGATGTGCTCAAGTGCACAAATGTTTCTTTTTAGACGGGGTGTAGAGTTGCCAGATTTCAGCGCATGGTATGGCTCTGAATTTCCAGTTTTTTTGGGTCATCTCCAGGCAGAAGATGAGAGTGCAAATTCTCCAGGTTTGGGGGCTCAGCTTCAGGCAAGAGTAAAGGGCAGTGTACAAAACTCCAGTTCAGCTAGGAGAACATCAGCTTGTTATAATTTGCCAGGCTTCATTGGTTTGTTGCAGCAACTCACAAAGACTCTGCAAGCAAGCGTGTGTGTGTATGTGTGCTATATATTTAGTTAACCTTGATCTGGAAAACAGCTAAGACCTCTGTCTTAGTTTCCACACAAGAATTATGTTCTCCCTCTTTCTGTCTGTCTGTCTGTCTCTCTCTCCCCTCCCCCACCATTTGGATCACAAGCTATGATGAACTGTGGGTTAGTACTTAATATGTAATGCTTAATTACATCACCAGAGGCTATCCCTAGGTCTCAAGTTTTGGCCTGGAATTTCAAGTTCTTAGATGATACTAAACTGGGAACCCTGAAAGGATGTGGGGAGCTATTCTCTAGCTCTTTCATTCCTATCCAAAGTCTATCCCTCCACAAGCTGTCAAACCCTGGAAGGAACTGCTGCTGCTGCTACTGTGGGGAGAGGAGGAGATGGAGGGGGAGGCAATCCAGACAAAGAAAATGCAGCTGGTCTGGGCTCTGAAGGGAAGGAAAAGGAGGTTGTACTCCATTCACTTCTTCCACAGCTGCAGTCAAGACCAGCTGCTTCATTGTATGATTTGCTTCCCCCACTTCCTTCTCTCCATTCCCAGGAAGCAACAGCAACAGCAGAGGCCCTTCCCAGGGTTTGACAGCTGCCAGGTTAGGATTGGAGATGAGGGGAAGGATACAGAATTCCCAAGACAGAGCATTATGTTCTACCTGCTCAGTGAAGGATTTCAGTCATTAACAGCAGCAAGTGGACTTTAATCAGTTCAACTGTAATTACATAGTTCTATGCAGTGAATCCTGTTCTGATCTCCCCATTCTCCACTCACTGGGAAACAAATACTGCAATAAACGAGGGTCTGTTCTCTTGCCAATCAGGAAGCAGCTGGCTGTTGGTTCCACCCCTTCCTGTGACCAAAATTTGAAAATCCTGCTTATACTGTAATAGAGGTCAAAAACTATCAGGGTAAAGATGTGGATCATATCGGAATCTGAGCCTCAGACAGGATTTTTCTGACATTGTAACCGCAGACAGGAGCTAAAGCTACAACCTAAAATGTAGCTGGAAGAAGATACTGCTCTGTTAACGCAGTGGGGATAAAGACCAGATCCTACTGTTTAAGCCAGCTATGGCCCATCTAGAAGTCTGTATTTTGTCAGTCGCTTCATCCTAGCATCAGACCTTAAATTCAAGACTGGAATTTCATTTTGTCTGTGTTTTTTAAATAAAAAACTTGCCCAAATTTCTCTGGGCCTCTTACATGAGTTCCTATCCCCTATTCTGGCATGAAAACTGTCTAACAGTAGAGTTGCTTTATGGCAGAGCTGGCCATGAGGCCTGTACAAACTCAGGTCAAATTCTTAAATAAGGCTTTGTGATTGCCCAATGTTTGCCAGTTTATTTATTTTATTTGTGTGTCACCTTTCTCCCAGAGTGGACCCAGGACATCAGAACTTCAGTACCGTTTCATTTTTAGGAACTAAAGGTGGAACATTGATGTTGAATACTTTGAAACTAGAAGGTTATGAAGAGTATTGTACAGTATTATGTATTAATATATGTCCTACATTTAACTGAGTGGAGGGGGAAAAACTGCTGAACAGTTAAATTTTTTTTTAAAAAAAGTAAGGCAACAAGTTTTTGATGATAACTAAAATAAATTAGCTAAGATAGTGGTAGAATAGATTTCAGCTTGTCAAACTGAAATAGGGGAAATGAAGGGAGAACAAAATTGGTGACTTGGCAACCTTGGCAAGCTCTAATAGGATTAAGAGCTCAGGGCTCAGGGCTTTCATTCTGTTCAGATTCTGCTCTGTCAGGGTGGGAGAACAGAAATCCATTTCTTTCTCTAAATAAAGTTGGATCCTTGATTCATCAGGACTCGTTTCACTTCTAAGACACCTTCAGTTACACTGTCATTTTGGTGTGGGAGGTAGAACATTAATGTAAAAATAATGAAATACCAGGGGAAAAAAATTCCTGTCAGATTCATTTAATCAAAGCTTAGTCTATCCCTGAGAGAGTTATTGTATTGTTAAAGTTTAAGTGTTTGCCCTGTTTCTGATACCAAGCTCTCACAAATCTGAAGGCTTCCATGAAGAGTTTGGAATTTTCAAACACATGCAAACTATTGACCAGAACCAACTTCATGATTTAGTTGTTATTCATGATTTTGTCATGCAAGGGTTTATAGTAACTCAGACAGATTACTGATGTGATTCATAATCAGTTTTGTTTATTTGTTTCTGAATGTAGTGGCCATGAATGTCTCATAATACTGTGGCTAGTATTTCAGAGCATATAGTATTCCTCGTATCCTCAGATCCTTATATGAAGTTCCTGCCCTCCCCAGTGTACCTCCTGCTTTATAATACTCCTGACTCCCTGCTTCCTTTCCATAGGGAGGAACAGAGAGGAAGTTGCATCTCAGGAGGGTAAACAGAGGGGAAGCTGTAATAACCACTCACAGACAAGTCCTTGGGACAAACTGGCCACTCCATCCCTTTATTACCAACTTTCCCCCCAAGCCCCCTCAGTGGATCATGCTGTCACGCTCAAAATGACAGAGAGTGATGTTGCATTACTCCATATCAGGCATTAAATTTCTTTGACAAGCCTTTACCACTGAGAGATGAGTTTCTAGGGAATACAGGTTGTCCTTCTTCCCCTGAGTCTGATTGCCAATGAATATTTTCATCTGATTGGCAAGGAGAATAGATTTGGGCCAAATCAGAGTAGGGTTGTCCCATTGGCTCAATTAGTGAATAGAAAATCAACACTTAGGCAAATTGGGTTGATTCACTGAGCCTATTCTAGTTGGGATGAGCTATAGGAAGAAGGACAGAAGAAGCAAGGAGATAGGAAGCGGGATGGTTACGTTGATTGCATAGAGTTGAATGGATGAGGAAGTCTCAATTTATGATGGGTATGAAATAAGTAGCAAACTATTGGCAGCAGACTTTTAGTTAAACATGTTGCTGCGTGCCTTCAAGAAATTTCTGACTTATGGTGACCCTAAGGGGAACCTATCACGGGATTTTCTGGAGCTGAGAGTGTGTGATGCCCCAAGGTCACCCAGTGGATTTCTATGGCTGAGTGAGGAATCCAATCCTAGTTCATGTTATGGCTCATGCACCCCCCACAATTGACATGGTTTGATTGGCAATATTATTTAATTGGCACTATATTAATTGGTGTTGATATAAATAATGGCTGAGGTGACTGGAAGATCAAGTTGGAAGAGGCAGATTACTGACTGTAAATGTGAGATAGCAAAGCATTTCAGCCATGCTCACCTCCTAGGCAAATGCTAAAGTCATTGTCAGGCTAATAGCACAGTGAGTCTCAAGACAATAGACTTATGCTAAAGAGCTAGAGATCTCAGAGCAGAAAGGGGAAATTCCCACCAAATTGTGATTATCTTAACCTTGATCCTGCACACTTGGACATTTTCTTCTTGTCTTCCCAACCTCTCCACAATACTAGGTTATTACAACAATTATCCTTTTGTCACCTGAACACTAAGACCATTAACTTTGTCCAGATTTCATTGCTTGTGCTGCAACTCCCATTGTCTGCTTGACTGGGGCCCTTTTCACATGGCAGTTCTCATGGGAAAGGCATCCAGAGGAGCATTTCAGATGACATCCTTGCAATTGCATGACGCTGCCAGGGCCAGCAAGTGCCAATCATGCACTATATCATTTTCAGCTTTTATCCAAAAATGGTGCATGATCATGCATCACTCCGGGGGCCCCACACACACTTAATGTATGTGCAGAGCCTCCAGAGCCACAGCCCTTGCGCTTCTTCCCCCAGCGCAGCCTGGGAAAATACTCAGTTGCGCTGTGGAAGGAAAAGGTGAAGCCCTCATGTAGAGCAGAGCAGAAGCAGTGGGGGCATGAGAGCCTCACGGAAGAGGCTGCTCGCATGATCCCCACTTGACCATGCTGGATGCAGGTAAGTTGCGGAAAAGGCCTGAGAGAGCAATTCACACTCATAACTGCAGGATATTTTTTGAGGATAAGAACCCCCAATTTTAAGCTGTTAAGTTCAGTCTCTCAGCTTCCTGAATGCCACGCTGTCTGCTTGATTTCTGAACAAGAACTGCCCTTTAGTGCCTACCTAAGTCACGTTGCTGTTTTCCTCGCTGTTCTCCAGCCCAGTAAATATTGCCTCAACCCTGAAAAGTCCTGTATCCCTTTACCTTTGGCCAGTTCTTGTGTGCATGTGTGTTTGGATCTTTGAGTGCTTGTGTCAATTTCTTTCAATTAAAAAAAAACACCACACATTTTATTTTACATTTGGAATCTCTGTCTGGTTCTTTTCTGCAATGACCCCATAAACCTAGATGGCATATCTCTTTAAGCTACTCCCTCTCGCAGGCCTCCTGGTCTTTGAGCTAATTAATTCCCCTCTGACATATAGAGGTACTGGCATCATGGGTGGACCCCTGAGTCACCCACATTTTGGGGGTAACATCCAAAGTTCAAACCACTATACCACACTGGCTCTCAGATAAATTTATATTCCTTTTCAATATATTATTGGTGAATTTATCCTTCACCAGAAAAAAAATGTATGGGACATATTGCAGTGCCTTTGGCCAAGTATCACTGTGAATTTTTAAAATAGTATAACTGAATATGGATCAATGCAAAATAACACAAATTGATTTTCCAGACCATTTTCATATATCTTTTACTGCTAGAGGCATGTATGTGTTTCAAAGTGCATCTTCTTTGAGAGAAAATTAGAGATCTATTTGAATGGACTTTGCTTTCTTACTTTCAGTCTCTGTACTTTTGTTGCCACATTATGCTTTATTTTATTTAATGAGGCATCCAAGGTCCCTCCCCTAACCAAGGGCATTGAAATCAGACATCATTTTACTTCTTTGCCATGTTTACCTCCTGCCTTTCCTCCAAGGAACTCCCCCTCTCCCTCTTATGCTCATATCATTCCAGTAAGGTGGGTTAATCTGAGAGAGAGTGACTGGCCCAGGGTCACCCTGTGCTTTTCATTTCCCAGGCCTAATCTCACATTTTTGCTGCTATCCCATATTGCCCATTTTCTTAGTGATATAAAATGCAAAGGTTTCAAGAAGACAATTTTCTCTCACCTCCACAGCTGATTTGTTCAACCTGTTAGGAATAACCTTCACAATATGAGAGGAGGGAGTGGAGTGGAAAAAACTTGTGTGATTTACAAACTGTAGGAAGAAAGAAGCCCATGGGAAAAATCCAACATCGGCTGCTGCTGACCTTGTAGTGAAATTAGTAGAAATGGAAGAATGTACAGATGAAGTGTGAGCTAGAGGATCAGAGAATGAAGTTTTAATTGCATATTCAGTACTTGATCTCAAACTGTTTTACGTCTGTTGCTTATTATGTGCTGTAGGTCTGCACTGATCTTATCAACAAGAGCACCAAGGACTCTCAACTGAATAACAAAAGTTTTCTTCACCTGTTCTAGAAAAAGTAACATCAACACAGCTGGCACTCTAGCAAATTTATGGTGGTAAGAAGCTGACAGTGAAGAGGGTGGTTATGCCATGCACACATAGGTCAGGGAGAATGGTGAGAAGAGCTTCCATTTATGTAAGACAAGGAGGATAAAGTGACCATGGATGAATCAATCAACTGAAAGTTAGCAACATTTAATCACAAGGGCATCAGCAGACCCACAAATGTTGACAGAAGTTGGCAAGTCTAACCTTGAAATTTGATTGAATATATCTTATTAAGTTGGTTTGCTTGATTTATATATTATCTCTCTGCTCCCAAGTCAGTTGGATAAATTGGCATTTGGGCAGGCAATTTAAGGCCAAATTAAATGTGACATCATTCATTGCATGAATTCACACACCCCCTCCCCAATGTTAACTGGTAGGTGAAAGATATGCTATCTGTATTGGGATCTCAGTCAAGAAAGGCAAAGAAGTTTTCCTATTTGAACCACCCTGGGTTTCCCATTTGGATCACACCAACTCCATGTCTGCTAATCATCAGAGCTAGAAAATATTATTTTGTTGAACTACAACTCTCAGATTATGAGATAGCCCAAAAATAATTTTTCTAGGCTTTGCCATTTGCACTGAAAGGAAAGCTACAACTGGAAAGATTTGGCACTCAAATTTGCTCTGACTTGGATTCTATAGTTGAGACAGGTCTGGTAGATGTAATCTACTAGTCCTGTATTATTGGATACATTTCAGTTTGTGCAGCCTGAGAATGTGGACAAGATCCTTGGAAAAGTGAGAGCCACCCCAAGTATACTGGATCCTTGCCCCTTCTGGCTTCTGAAAGCTGGAGACTGGCTGAAAGGGTAAGAGTAATGGTGAATGCCTCCTTGCAGCAAAGAAAGTTTCTATTCTGCCCAAACAAGGCTGTAGTGAGGCCCCCCTCCCTCAGAGTCCACCATTCTGAATAATTATGGGCCAGTGTCTAATCTTCTATTTTTGAGCAAGGTTCCTGGAGCATGTAGTGCCATTCCACCTCCAGGAGTTTCTGAAATGGATTATCAAGATCCATTTCAATCTGGCTTCAGGCCTAGTTACGAGATGGAAACAGCTTTGGTGGCCTTGGTGGATGTCCTACACAGGAACTGGACAGAGGAGTGTGTCCCTGTTGCTTCTGCTGTACTGAGCAGCAGATATCGATACCATCATCCATGGTATCCTTCTGGATTGAGTCTCTGGGATGTGACTTGGAGCACTGTTATGCAGTGGTTCTAGTCATTTCTGGAGGGATGAACTCAGAAGGTGGTGCTTGGGGGACTCCTGTTCGATTCTGTGCTGTTGGCTTGTTCCCTATGCTGTCTATATGATTCCACTGGGAGAGGTCATCAAGAGTTTTGGTGTTCAGTGTCATATGCTGATGACACTCAACTCTACCTTTCTTTTCCATCTGATTCCAAGGAAGCCATCTCAGTACTGAACCTATCGCTGTTGTCAGTAAAGGACTGGATGAGGGAAAACAAATTGAAGATTAACCCAGACAAAACAGAGGTGCTCCTGGTGAGATCTGAAAAGCAGATCAAGGAACAGGGACTCTGCTTGTGGTGGATGGGGTTACATTCTTCTTGAAATCTCAAGCTTGCAGTTTGAGCTGGATGTCCAGGTTTCAACAGTGGACAGGAGTGCATTTGCACAGTTAAAACTTGTGTGCCAGCTGCTCCAGTTCCTTGAGATGTCAGATCTGGCTACTGTGAAACATGCCTTGATTACATCTCAGTTGGACTACTGTAATGCGCTCTTTGTGGGGTTGCCTTTGGAAAATTTCAGGAACTTCAGCAGGTTCAAAATGCTGCAGCCAGAATGCTCTCTGGGGCCAATTATGGGAAACATAGAACTCTCTTGTTAAAACAGCTTTACTTGCCACCAGTTCATTTCCTGATCATGATCTATAAAGCCCTATATGGCTTAGGTCCAAACTATATGAACCTGCCAGAGTTTTAAGATCTGCAGGAGAAGGCTTTCTTTCAGTTCCACTACCATCCCAAACTGGCTTGGTGAGGATATGAGAGAAAGCCTTCTCAATGGCTGTTCCTACCTTCTGGAACTCTCTTCCATGGGAGGCTATGCTGCCCCCTCTCTCCTCTCTTTCCTTTCACTGGCAGGCAAAGATATTTTTGTTTAAGCAGACTTTTAATGATTAAGCGGGAGAACTTTCTGTTTTTCTTGGTCTTCTTTATTTTTTTAACTTTGCATGTTTTAAAAAATGATTTTAGACCATTTTATGTGGTTGATTTTTAAAATAAATATTGATTGATTGATTGATTGATTGAGTGTTCTGGAAGCTACCTTGGGTCCCACTCTGAGAGAAAAATGGTACACAAATGCAATAAATAATAAAATAAAGTAAAATAAAATAAAATAAAATTTAAGGAGTTTTCCTTCCAGCACCATTAGCAGGGGTAGTCACAGATCTGGATTGATATAATGGGTGAGCAGGAAGAGAAGAAACATCCTCCCTCCCTTATGAGTATCCCTGTCTAGATGAGAACATAAATTCATTCTTTTTTAAAAAAGCAATTCACACTCAATATTCAATTGTGCAAACAGAGCATAAAATTTGACCCTTACCAGATGCAGGCATTAATTTTTTGAACTTGTAGGACCAAGTATCTCTTATGTGTAAGTGCCACTAAGTGGCAGAAATTGGAAAATTATTTTTAAAGAGATTGAATATAATGACATGTTAAAAGAATGGGCAGGATGATGTTCTGAGACTCAGAGCATCTTTGTTCCAGTGCTCAATAATAGATAGCTTCATTCTATTCATTCGTCTTAAAAAAATGATCTTCCTAGGCTTTGCTCAGTGGGATCCATACTGTGCATACATGGTACTTTATCACTATAAGATTAAAAAAGCTATGAGCTGAAGTGAACAAATCCAGGCCATATAGGACCAGAGTGTGGTAGGCTGTATCAAGAAGTGATGCACCAAAGAGGCAGCTTTTAAATATTTATTGTGCCAATCCACAGCTTCTGCCAAAGGTGATAAAGACTCAGATAGGAATGGCAAATCTGATGTACATGTTTCACTCCACCTGAGGCAAATTAGTAAATTGAAATCTGCATTATTTAACAGTTTTTTTTAAAGAAAATACTCATTGTATTGTTGAAGTCCACCACTGTGTTCCCAAGGATACAGCTACCAAATTCAATCATTTATCTGAAAGCAAATCAATAATTCAAATAATTTTGAAATTTGAATAGACCTACTAATTTTGGCTGTGTTGAACTGTGGACCATGCACACTCCTAAGAACTATTTGGAGCAAGGTTACCCAGGAAATATTCACCCAACCATATTTTTCACCTATTTTAAAACACCCTATGTCACCTTGGACTATTATTAGGAAAGGTGACAATGTCATTTAATCAATAAATAGAGTTGGGACTTGCATCAAACATTGTGGCTCAGAGTGTTCCTATTTAGGGACCCAGACAGTCATATCCACTTCCTTTTCCCTCCTTTTAAGCCAGTGTGGTGTAGTGGTTTCAGCACTGGGCTACAACCCTGGAGACCAGAGTTTGATTCCCTCCTCATCCATGGAAACCCACTGGGTCACCTTGGGTGCATCACACACTCTCAGCCCCAGAAAAACCCATGATAGGCTTGCCTTAAGGTTGCCATAAGTCAAAAATGACACAACAATACAACTTCTGCAGACTTTGGGATCGCCGCAAGCCTTCTTAAAACTTCCCTTTTGTATGTGGATGCTGCCAGTTTGTCTATATAAGGACACATATTAGAAGAATGAGTTTATTGTTTATATGTACTGTTTAGGATATCACTGGAAGAAGTACCTTTGAGTGAGGAAAAAATGCCTATCTCCTGCTGTTAATTTCAGGCTTCTGCTCACTAATCTTTCAGTCTTATGACTGAAGTAGCATTGCCAGTTTTTCAAAAATGTCCCTTATGATAAAGGCACCTGCTTGCCCTATAAGGTACAATCTTTTTGGTTCTCAAATAAGGGACATAGCTTATGATAAGGGACACCAGGCAACCCTAGACTGAAGATGAGGTCTTTGCTTGCCTTAGCTTTAGCAACTCTGCAGCATCAAGTAATCTCAGGCTATTTCTTAGCCCTTGTTTCTCATGTTGACTATAATGTGGAATTACAAAAGAAACTGGCAGTGCATTGTGTGAATAAGCTGCTCTCTGAGTTTATTTGAAGGGTGAGTGATACACCTGTTACTGCAGTTTAGGCCTCCTTGGAGATACCCCTAGATATCATTTTGATATCAATAATTTGGCTCTCTTCCACCACCCCTCTCCATGTGTTTGTGAGGCCCCCGGACAAGCACAGAACTAGGCTCGGCCACTAGTTGCTGAACATTCCATTCTCCACCCAGGCAGGCCAGAATTAGCCAGATCCTTGCTTTAGGAGACCTCTCTGCAAACACCCTTATTATGTATGCACGCTATCTACAAAGAACTCCCTGCCCCGAGCAGGCAATCTGGCAAGCTGAATATTCAACTGCCAAGCACTGAGCATTTGCATACTGTCTACCTCTTTGTCAATTTGGACTTAACTTAATCATGCTAAATTCTGACCTTTCAAAATCTTTGTCCCGCTCCCAAAACACATTGTTTTCCCCGAGTAAGGCATAGCCTGCAGTGACATTTCTCTCTATAAAAAGCCCTGATTCCGAGACCTTCCTTGGATCGCTCCTGAGTTCCAGACCGCCTTGCTGCCGCTCTGCTTGGCAAGCTTCCCCTCAGCCCCACGTGCTGAGATACATTGAACCCCAGCATCGCTCTCTATCTTTTTTCCGGGCTTCAGGAACAGGTTTCGTATCACCCAAATGAACTATGAAAATCCCGCTATCATACTTAAACCTTTATTTTCCTTAGTTATCTGTGTGCGTGTGTTGCTTACATTGTGTGCCTGTATTAAATAAAGATCATTCATTTATTTCCAATACGGTTTGCTTCTTGACTTGGCCTGACCCCCTAAACATTAGGTTACAAGATCCTGCTGTGTTACCCTGCCTCTCGTAGTGCCAACCAGTGCTCTTGACTAATTTCCCCCCATCTTGTATAATTGTAAGGTTATTTAGGTGTCCCTCCTGGGACCCCCAGTAAACAGGGTAACACACCCTTTGAATAAAGAAGTAAATAGAAACATAACATACACAATGCTGGCTTCCAAATTTCTTTGGATGAACACAAAAACGATTTCACAGAGGGAATCAAAATGATAAAAGTATATTGCATCTACCTCTGTAGCAGTCTTACCCCTACCACTCTGCAGTCTTCAGACATGACAGACTTCCCTCATAGAAACACCAGCAGGTTTAGCTTTGGGTTGTCCCTTTCTTTCTATCGGATCTTTTGTGACACAACCAGGGTCCCATTATTTGTAGAAATGTGCTGTATAGGGCTGAACTTCCAATTAAGCTGAGTTCTAGGAGTGGGGGCCCTACTTCTCTTCTAAGTAGTGCTCTGTGTCCTTTATTACAAGGGAGATCTTCTGCTTGAGGCCCAGAAAGCTTTTCCTTTTATATAGATGAAAGGGTAAAACAGATAGAGAAAAAGTTCTTGTTTGTTGCTCAAGTTTTTTTAAAAAAAAACTAAGAAAACTAAGAAAATAAATAAATAAATAAATAAATAAATAAAAAACCCCAAATAATTTTGTCCTTTTTACATAATATCCAGAGTAGTTCTGAGAAAATAAACCAGAAATATTTTATTCCTACCCATAAGATGAATTCTTTTTCTTTCAGGATAAATTGCAGCAAAAATCTTCATTTTTCAGGGAGGCCATTTAGCTAGTTCTGAATCATTTTGTATTTGGGATGAGAGGGGGAATACATGACATGACATGAATGCAAAGACATAGGAGAGAGCTTTCATTGGTCTATTTTCTATAGTGTTATGAAATCTGAATGTGTATTGGCCAGTGTGGTGTAAGAGCTTGTATGTTGACTATGATCCTGGAAACCAGCTTGGCCATGGAAACCCACTGGGTGACTTTGGGCATGTCACACACTCCCAGCCCCAGAAAACAATGTGATATGTTCCAGTTTCACCATAAGTAGGAAACAACTTAAAAACACACAACAACAGATTGGTCAAATTGCCTATCCACCTTCCTTCTTTTTCCCTCCCTTCCTTTGTGGCTGGAGAGAACTGTGTGAGTTCAAAATGCTTTTCCAGGAAGCCCCAACAGGTAATAAGTGAGGTTTTATGTAAAGAGAAATATCACTTCTTTGCAATTGTTTGGACAGACTTTGAATGGGATGCTCCCAAAGCCTGTATTTTGGAGTGGGATCTGTGAACAACAAAAAATCAATCAATCAATCAATCAATCAATCAATTAAATAAAAATAAAAATAAAAAATGAGGAAGGTGGTAGAACATCATCAATGGATTTTGATGCCCCCTTCTGAGACACACAGTCTGGTGATAAACTTGCTGGCCACCTTAGACCTCTAGCTACCTACCTTATAAAACAAGATAAGGAAAGAAATGGAGACCTAATATGCACAACGAATGCTTGGCCAAACTGGTCAGAAATAGCAAGATCCTAGAAAGTCATGGGAATAGGGCAAGTATAGATGTTGCTTCTGTTAGGCACTGAGTTGACCAGACAGCCAGTAAATTAGACTTGAGTATCAAAATTGCTGGATTAATAGCCATCAAAAAGGAATGCCCTCTTAGAGGCACAAAAACAGATTAAAAAGTTGAACCTGTACCTTCTCCTCATCATGCAACAGGGCTGAGTTCAAGCAGACAAGATGGATGCTCTTTTGATCTTCACCATCTGCTCATGGCACAGATACAGCTGGAAAGAGTGAAGAAGGAACAGACAGAATGGGAATGGGAAAAAGTATCTAAACCAGCACATGATAAGGTAATGTGTGCCTAGAAAATATGACAGAAGTGAGGGAGGTTTATTTTTCCAGGAGCAAACCTTTGGCAAGCTCTGGGCTCCATTATATTATTGGACATGAACTCTGCCAATGAAATCAGTTTGGTTTCCTCACCAGCCTGTGTGAGGTTTTGAGATGGTGCCATTTTATTTATGGGAGATGAGGTTGCAGTTTTTAAAGTTTAGGAGCTGACTTGCCTAAGAAAAAAATGATAAGCAAGACATTGACATTACAGAGTGTGTAAGCATTTTTTTAGATGTATAGGTGAGAGAAGGAGACAAGAGGGGAAAGAACAGACAGATATAGAATGTAGAATTAGTATTATGATGATGATGATGATTATGACCTCAGAGTCATATCATACCTCATTTGGGCTATTTAATATAATCAGGAGAGATCAAGATGAATGTATCTTGGCACAAGTTTTGCTTATGGAAAAAGTAATTCATGCTGCTCAGAAGCTTGTCTGCGTGTGGGTGGTGTGTGTGGGCGGTGTGGGTGGTGGGTTGCTTCTGTTCCCCATTAAAGTAAGATTGCAGGAGAAGATGAACCGTCTGCAATTATCTCAGAGGCAGATTAATGAATATCTTAATATGCTAGGTCACTAAAAGGATTTTAAAGAGACATCTCCAAATGAGATGCGACATGATGCCCTCTCTTCTTGTTTTCCCCCTAACAATTCCCATCCATCATAATGGGACAGGCTACCTGTCTCAACAATTTTGAGGAAATTTCTTAACTATCCACCATCTTATTGGTTCAAAGCGTAAAATGATACTCAGAAGGTAATGTGCATCAAGATCTAAACTGCCAGCATGGCAGATCACTTACCATCTATCTCATTTTTGGAAACCCATGACATGCCACATTCTGCCAGATTTCACCCATTACGTATCAGATACTATCCAACACCACCCTTGGGTCCCCTCAAGATGGCAATATTTTTAAAACCAAAAGATGGTGAGTTAAATTTCACAAGGAAAGGGGCTAACGTCTTTATATCTGTAGTAGGCAACTATACCCCTCTAGATGTTGGTGGACTGCAACCATCACCAGCCCTTTTGTAAACAATGGTGAGGGGTTATGAGAGTCACAGTTCAAACATCTGGAGGGCCACAGCTGCCCACATGCTTTTTTTGTATTTATGCCCTGGAAACACTAGGAACTGAGTGATGTGGTTGACGTTTTGTAATTACCTGCTTTAGTATTTGAATTTATTCATCGCATTATGCTCATTGATGATATGAACTGGGTGTTTTCCCTCAACTTCTTTTCCAGCTTGGAATGGTGAATGAGAACCAAACTATCTTAACCTTGTATAGTTACATCTGGGCTTAGCTTAGACTTAGTTAAGCACTATTTATTTCAGTAGGTTTATTCTAACTACAACTAAATCTGGATCTAAGCCTAGTTCTGCCTCTAAATACACGAAGTCTTCACCAATTTACACCATAGAAGTCCCAACTTGGTCTGAGATTCCAGTGTGGATATAGTGTGGGTATATTTGGACTCATGAGAGTCCAAGACCTGCCAAAATAAAAGGTCTTACTAATTTCAAAATAAGATGGACAGGGGATGAATCTTCACACATGGTTTGCTGTCAGCTAGCCATAGGAGATTATCTTTCAGGATGCTGAGTTCATTCTGCTGCCAAACCAACCTTCAATATACCTTTCCAGATGTTGTTGGACTGCTGCTGTTACTTTCGAAGCCAATGGGGAGGAATTACCAGAGTTGCAATTTAAACATCTGGAGGAATATCTTACAACATGTGCTGCATACCTTTGAACTGGCACAAACTTTATATACAGTCAAGAGAGATCCATCTATAATCCATCTCTGATGAGCAAAAATTCCTCCCCTCAAATTCTCCATATTATTTGCAGGTGATTTGGGAAAGAGAACATTGCAGCAAATATTACTCAGAGTTGACGGGGATGGCAAAAGATAGAAATCATCACTTCTCTTTTGGCTAAGATCAAGTGTAGTAAAAGATATAAATCTCTAAGGGGTTGGGAGGGATTCTCTGAGAAACTTTGACTCAGTGAATTCTGCATGAAACTTGATTTTTAATCTACAGTTCTGAATGAAGGCAACAACAGTTTAAGAAAAGGGGACTGGAAGAAGTTGGGGCCAAGCTCTTTGCTTCTTTTGACACAGTTAAAATAATATTTGTTGTCTTTATATGCCTTCAAATCCTTTCTGTTTTACAGAGACTATGTTTTCTTGACAACATTGTTCAGACGGGGTTTGCCTTCCTCTGAGGCTGAGAGAGTGTGACTTGCTCAATGCCATGGTTTCCATGGCCAAGTGGGAATTTGAAGCCTTGTCTCCAGAGCTATAGTTCAGTGCTCAAACCACTATACCATGCTGGTTCTCCCTTTTTAAAAATAGGATCCAAATTTGCAGCTGAAATTCTCTTCCTCCACCTGGAAAATTGGGAGGCCATTCTGTAATTCATGAGGAGAAGAAATAAACTTCTTGTGTTCAACCAGAGCCAGCAAAATCATATTTTCACTTTTTTTTCCTGAAGAATTTCAGCCCAAACTAATCTCTGCAGCCCAAAAGTATCAAGACCACCTCTACAACTCTGTACCTTAACATTAAATACTTCTTATTGATTTCTCACTCTGATCCAGCTACTGCTGCAAGAGTATTATTTGAGCACTGCAGCTAAAATCAACTCTTTAGGACTGGGATATCTGCGTGTGAAATTTCTGGGAGACAGGAAAACAATTTCAAACTGCTATCCCCTTGTCCTTGTGGATAGATAAGAAAGCCAGCTGAGAGAGACCAGATTTCAGGCTATAAACTATATTTAAAAGCAGTTCCTTGGGAACAATAACAACAACAGAAGGATCTTAGTCTGGGAGCATGGAAGATTCTGTCAACTCAGATCTGATTTTATATCGGAGACAAAGTGAATGCTGATGTTCAGCAGGCAGGACCATGAGAATTGGCTGGAAAGGCTAAGGTTAATTCTACAAATGATAGTGTGTGGAGGAAACAAAGATTAACCAAAATACAACTTGCCAAAATTGCTTAGATGCAAGGAAGGAAATAAGGAGTCCTTTCACACTACACTATTAGAGCACTATGATTCCATTTTAATTGTCATGACAACATTCCGTGCAATCCCTGACATTTGGAATTTAAGGAGGTGTCTTTAACATTCTCAGCTAGAGGACTCCTGTAGTATCTCACCAGACTGCAGGCCCCAGGATACCATAAGATGCAGCCAGGGCACTTAAAGCAGAATTGTAACTGCATGGTATGAAAGGGTCTTTGGATGTCCTGGGCATTGACAGGTGTCATAAAAAAATAATAATGAAGCATCTATGTGCATGTTCCACAAATTTGGAAATGGTCGCCTTCCTGATGTTGCTGAATATCCACTGTTACCAAGCAGCAGTGATGTAGACTCAAGTTGATTGACTCATGTGCTTTTCACACACAGTTTCTTATGTGAGAGGGCCCCTTGAGCGTCTCATAAACGGAAGGAGTGGTCCATACGACATACTCCCATTTACGCGACGCTCAAGAGCCTAAAGCGGACCACACACGCACCTTTTCATTTTTGGCTTCAAGCTGAAAATGCTGCGTGATCACGCAAGGCTCCCAGGGCCCTCGTGCACTTACCTGCCCTGCAGTGCGTTGGACGAGGGGGCCAGTTGCACTTCCTCCCCCAGCGCAGTCTACAGCTCCCAGGCTGCACTGCAGAAGGAAGGGGTGGGGTGCTCACGCGACAGTCATGCAACCGGGAAGCCAGCTGCGGGAGAACAGAGGAGCGATGCGAGTACCTCGCGCAAAAGGCTGCTTGCGCGAACGGCACCCCCCCACCTCCACGAGCAGGTAACGTGCGGAAAGGGTGTCAGACTCAAGTCAGGCTTAAGTCATTCCAGTGACTCAATTTAGACTTGACTAGGCAAGAATTACACACTGACTTGACTCAACTTGAGACTTGTATATTTTTAGTGACTGACTTGCTGCCTTTGGTTCAGTAACATAACACATTCATGCAGAAACCTTACAACTTACTGGTCACATAACGATCCATCTCAAGCCCAAAATGTGGACACATTTCTCAGAGGGAACAGCAAATGGGATAGGCAATGGGCTTGAAGTAGAGTTGAATTCTGCTCAGCAACCTGTTCCCACTACATATAGGAAGAGATTTGTAAATTTTTACTAAGAGCAGAAAGCAAGACTTGTGCCCAGAGTCCTGCGGGGAACAGAAAATGTGTTAGACAATGGGCTTGGAGAGAAAGGATTCTTCCTTCTAAAGCTCTTGAAGCTTCAGTAATGGTGAATAAGAAGGATCCTATTCCCTACTTCTGAAAAAGCCTTCAGCTTTACAAATGGGAAGCAAGAAGGAACCTATTCTCCACTTCCAAAGCTGCAGATGGCAAAATCACAAAAGTGGAAAGCCAACTCTACTTAAATTGCTAAAACTGACTTTATTCAGCTCTGTCCAGAAATTCTGGGATACAGATTGGGGTATAAAGTTGCCTCCCAGACTTGAGATTTGACTTGAGACTTGGCTTGACAGTATCTTGCATGGATTTGAGACTCGACTTGAGACTTGAAGGTAGAGACTTGAGACTTGACTTGAGACCTGGAATAAAGGACTTAAATACATCACTGCCAAGCAGCAACCATTTCTGTCAAGGAGGAAAGGGAAGCGAGGCTGTTCTATTGCCTCAGTTAAGACCAACTGCCTTGGCTGTCCCTCGTCTGTCAGGAGGCTACCTGAACCATTTGCCTTTTAAAAACTGAACTTCCCCTCCACTTCATCTCTCTCTCTTCTTTATTTCTTGTATGTCATGTCTTAAATTTAGATTTTTAAGCTTGTGTTTCTAGGCTATGATGCTAATTATCTCTCTGGGAGCCTTTTTGGCTAAAGGGTAAGGTACAAATGCTTCAAATAAATCATAAATAAAATCCCACCATCTCTAACTATTGACCAAGCTGGCAGGAGTCCAACAACTTCTGTTGGGCCACATAATTCCTCACCCTTTCTCTAAGTAATATTCAAGGGAGATAACTGGGGACCATCTTTTTTCCTTAATGCAGAAGCATTCTTAATGATGAGAACAGATTTAAGTGGGGAGATATTGAGAAATGGTTACCTTCAGTTTGATTGAAAATACACATCCAAGAATGGTATCCAACCTCTTAGGATATATTGGTCAATGGCACCATAGCAAACCCAGAATTTTTTTTTTAGTGTCCCTAATCAAAGAGAGGGCCAATGCCTACTGTTTATTGTGCATTCAGAGTTTATACAGGCACTATATGGAATCTTAATCAAAAGATTTCTTTGAACATTTGCTCAAGACAATCACTTTCCTGAGCAGCCACTCTAGGAATAGGGCAGACCCAAGGGACGGCCTCCCTTTTGTTCATGAGTGATGTTTTTTCCTACTACATAACAAGTAAACAGGCAACAGTTTTCTGTTTTCTGAAAACAGAAAGAATTATTTGTGCTCATCTTCCTGTTGCCCTCATGTTGTGGGCATTTTCACCAATACACAATGCATGAACCTGAATACCACATGTGCAGTTAGAACATCTCTAATAACATGCCTAAAAAGCGTAAGCAACTTGGATTGCAGTCCTTTCAGATGATTCCTGAGAGTAGTCCCCATCAAACTCAATGATGCCATCAAGTTCAATCTGAGTAGAATTGGAGAGGCTCAAGACTGGCAGCAGGTCATTATGAACTTTGCATGCTTGCATGTATGTTTTTTACCAAACAGAACACCGAATGCAAAGTATGTGAGGAAAGGTTGGACAGAACCTAAGTCCAAATAAAATATGCATGATGTAATTAAAGTTTGCACCTGGGAGTGACAATGGATGATGAAATCCCATGTAACACCTGCACGAGTCACTGGGGTTGTGTACCCAGGGCAGGAAGGCTGCATCATACCTCTAGCAAGGGCTGCTAGAGTTGCATCAGCAATGGCTATATATAAGGGGGGGGTGTTCGAACCCTCTGAGCCCTCTTGATGTCTGGAGAGTGGCCGGAGGCTATGTTCTACACGCTGTTGAATGTTGAATACTCAGTTGGAGAATTGTATATACTGTATGAATTGTAACTCAAGAGTAAAGCCTCCTGTTGGAAGATAACATTTTCATCGGGGTATTTTTTCTGGCTTCAAGGCTTTTGCTGCTAATGTCTAACACTCTGCTGGGACGCTTCAAGCTGTGTGAGTAAATGCTGCTGTATGGTGATTTTTAAACACTTGACTCTGGTGAACCTTCTTTTTGCCAGAGCTCAGTGCTGGAGGGAAGTGCTACTGGGGTTTTTGTGTAGCTCCCATCACCCACCATCCCTCTGACAAAGTATAATAATAATACCAACCAAAGTGGTCAGCAATGTCACTACTATGAAGAAAACAGCAAAATAATAAATGAAATTTTAATGTTATCATATTTCAAGCATAAAATTAATATAGCAAGTAAAGGGAAAATATATGAGACCCTGTTAAACAAATTCAAAGATGACTATAATCCAGAACTCCTGACTGCTAATTCCTCAGGGAGTTTGACTACACAGTAATCTTGGGCTGATCAGTTAAAAGGGCAGGGGACTCAGCCATCCCAGCCTAGCTTGCTGGAGCCCCTCAAGCTCCCCTGCTGTCCTTTTCCAGGATCCATTTATAAAGATGCTGGGTTTCTCAGGGTATAAATTTATTGTTTATTTATTTGTCTGTTTTGTTTTCTAACATCCTGCCTTTCTCCCAGGATGTGACCCAGCATAAAAGAGCAGACTGATATATGTTCTGTGAATGAACCCTTGGAATATAATGTCCAGAAACCACCTCATATGCAAAGCATGGCAGAAAACATGACAATACCTTTCTGTGGGCAGAAAGTTACAGCTTTGTATAGCCAGGCTAAATGTAGCTCTGGCTGAAACAATGGCAAATGTTATTGACTGCTGAAATCTGAGAGTATTTATTCACACAATGAATTTTGTCCCTGACTATATAAATCCCGTCAAGGAAGTATATCTGCAGAGCAGAGTGAACTATAAGATGTTCAGAATAGGTGGAAGTTTTTTAATATGAAATTGCTTATTAGTAGCACACTGTGTATTGTATTTCTACTGCTGCCTAAGCTATTCTGTAGCTGCATCTGCTTCTTTTTTGCATAGTCAAAGAGAGCTTTCCTTCTTGCAAGTGATATCCTGCAATATGATTTGCTCTGTGTGTGCTGCACAACAAGTTATGGGCAACTGAGCAAACCTATGTAAATAAACAGTTTCAGGTTCATTTTGCAGCGTGTGTGTTCTGTGAAAAACATACCGGCACATCCCCCAACATTTCACAGATGAAAACTGAGACCGATGTGGCCAAGTAACTTTGGAGTGTGGTCAAGATGGCAGAAGTTACTAATGAGGAAGAAAACACAAGCTATGAAAGGCTGTAGAGGTTGACTTTTGGCTGAGCATCCTGGGAAGGGCAAACTTCTGCTCCCTTGCTCTCCTTTCAGGAATTGAGATAAGCTGAGGACAATGGGAAACATGGGAAGAAGGGAGAGAAACTGAGACATTTTAGAAGTAATTGAAAAAGTAGGATGACAGAGGATTAAATGGGACTGTCTCTGCACATCAGGATTGTTGGAGAGTATCTGACCAGGAGGAGTTTCAGGGTGTTACTACTGTTCACTGTTCTAACCAGCCCTTTCCTCTTCCAGACTATTCCATTCCATTGCGACTCCCACCTAGGGTTCATTAACAGCAGGAAAATATAGCACTATGATTCCACTTTAGCTGCCATGGCAACATTCTTTGAAACCTTGGGGTTTGTAGTATGCAGAGGCACTAGAGCTTTCTGGCAGAGAATTCTAAATGCCCCTCCCTAAACTGCAAATCCGAAGATTTCATGGGATGTTGCCATGGCAATTAATGTGGAATAACATACTATAATTGTGTAGTGTGAATGAGACCCAGTTTTCTGTTTGCTTTTATTTTTTCTGCGCCACAATAGTCAGCCAGCATTCTGTGATACATTCAGCCATCGGTGGACTTTTTTTTTTTTTAAACTTCCTTCCCTCTTTTATAGTTCTTTTTTCTCCTTCTCCCAGATTTCTGTATTTCTGCAGACTTTGACATTTCTCTGAACCTGATGACACCTCCTTTTCCTGTGTAGACTCAGCTCTGAATACTGGAAAGAGTGAATATTTTCCAGCAAGTGGCTTCTATAAATATATGGTGGAATGGATCAAAAAGCTGTGCATATGGATCGTGTATGTAAATAAGCAATAGCATCAACTCATCTGTTTATTTATTTAGGCCGGAATTCACTAAAGCTGTTACCAATCCATTAACAAAACATTAAAACAGTACAAATTGAAACATATATAAAAGTATAAATATAACATTAAAAAAGCCAATTAAACAATTGATAGAGTTAAAACATTAAATGTTAAAAATATTAAATACATTAAAATGCATTAAAAACTATACAAACCTTAAAAACAGAACCACACAGCAGTAAAAAACCCAAACCTATCAATTTGTAAAAGCCTGATGGCACAAAAATGTTTTTACCTGTCATCGGAAAGAGAGTAAGGATGGGGCCATCTTGGCCTCTCTAGGGAAGGAGTTCCAAAGTCTGGGAGCAGCTGGCAAGAAGGCCTTCTCCCTTGTTCCAACCAAACATGCCTGAGAGGGTGGTGGGACAGAGAAGAGCTGTCTGGGCTGTCTGAATTGGACATTAAAAGAAACTTTCAAAAGTACTGTAATGATATACACCCATGTACACATTTGTTGCTGGCAAATAACTCACGGGTAATGTTTATAATGGAAAATGTGTGTTTTACATTACTGACTGCGGCAACATCTGGACTAGTTTTGTTAGAACAGCTTTCCCACCAAATCCGTGCTCTAGGAGTTTCACAGCATATTATGTATTTATGGGCTGAAAGCTTCTCTTGATTTTCATCCAGCATGATAATAGAACCAAGGCATGGAACCCCTCAGTTTCCTAGCCTTTGGGAATGTCTTCCATATGCAATGTATAGAATTATAGGGTCACATTCCAAGAAATTATTCTGCTGGGAACCCTTCCTGCCTCCCATTTCCCACGATCACTGTATATTTTTGAGTGCGTAGTCCTTAGTTCTTCTTTTTTTTCTGCCTAACTTTTTTTTAAATGGAGGTTTAGTATATGTTAAGTGGAGAGCAGAATTCGTTCATAGCTTCTTTCAGGCCTGTTAATTTGGTTCCTCTTTCTGATTAAATAAAGCTTTAAATCAAGGGTTCTCTCTTTGTCACCACAACTATTCATCTAGAAAATGACAGCATTTAACTTGTAGCTCTTGGGAACAGAGAAAGGAAAGAAGGGAGTCAGCACTTTGTTTGTCATGAGCCACTGAAGATGACAACATTCAACTTGTCCAAACCCCATTGTATATAGAAACATATTCTTGTATTTCCCCTTTATGTGGTTGACCTCAGCCTTTGTGTGAGATAGAGATGCACCAATGGGGAGCTGGGGTGAGACTCCCAATTTGGATCAGAATCACAAGTTAAAGATCTGCTTCAAAAGCACAATCCCAATCTGGCTTCACATACACACTTTAAAGAAAAATCAGCCCCACAAAAGCTAAAGATTATGCACAAATAATGCATAAGAGACTCTCAGTTTGGCTTTATTCTCCCTCCTTCCCCCTTTCCTCCCTTCCCACACTAACTGTAAAGTTTATGCATAAATTGTCTGTTTCTCTGTTTTTTTAAATACTTCCCAACCAATATAATATTATCTCAGAGCAGTATACAATAAAATCAGTTTAACCAATAGACTAAAATGATCTAAATAAAGCAGAGATGATGAACATGTGACTGTGCAGACTCTCTTGGACTGCAATCCCCATCATCTCTCATTGGATGTCTTAACTATGGCTGATGGGACTGGCAGCCCAAAAATATCTCCACTCAAGCTCTCAATGCACCAAAAGCCAGGCAGGTTAAGAGATAAAGTCAATTTATTTCAGCAAAACCAGTTTGTGAATTCATTCTTTAGCCTTAACTGTTTTTTTGACTTGCATCTTTCCACTGGGAATATATAGTTTGATGTTGTTATATTTACATCCCCTCCCCAAATGTAAGTCAATAAATTAAGGAACCAGGGAACAACACCATATCATGCCATGTCTTCTTTCAACTGTACATAACAAACAGGGACAGAGGGAAGGAAGCAAGAAGTATTTATTGAATGTGTCCCAGCGAACTACATCATTGTGCAAAACGCACATATTACATCCATACATATATTCAGACACTAGAGGTTGCCATGGCATCTTCCTGTAGACTTGGAGAAATATGTCATCAGAGACCTATGACAAAAATAGGCAATGTACTATTTTTCAGGTCAGATATTGAAATCATTCATGACCCATCAACTTTACATGCAAGATATTGTGTCCGCATCTGCTCAGGAACAAAGCTTTCTTCAGGACAATTGTCTGTCCTACATTTTTCAAAATGTAAATTATTGAAATATGCTTATGAGGTTTTTCAATATGAAAATAGCCACCTTAATTTAACAGCTGTTCAATAGCATAGGTGTAATTCAAGGACAGACAGCTTTAACCATCCAGAACTTGTCAGGACCACACGCCTGCAACTGCAACTGAAATCCAGCAGCTGTTGCTGATTTTGCCACAACAGTAGTACCTCTCTGTGGTACACTGGGGTGCCAGAGTGCCCTCCTGTACCATAGAGCCTGTGGGCTGCATGAACATATTGACTGTTGCTTATCCTGAAATAACTGGATGTTGAAAGATTTAGTTAAACTGAAAGATGTTGCGTCTTTCATCATATTATCACTACGCAGAAGATGTAGCTAAGGGGTCAGAAAACTACCACAGGGTTTTTTTTCTTTTAGAAAAAAAAAATCTCATGCCGTACGTCAGCCATGCTTTTGTTTGATTGCACATAACCAGTGATGTCAACTTTTTTTCTCCATCTTTCATAACACTAGAATCCATGGTCTTCCAATGTAATTGAGCTGTGAGAGATCTGGGACTGATCAAATCTATTATGAATTCATGAAGTCCACAATTAATTTGTGGAATTCTTGGCTAAACTGCATGGTAAGAGAAAAGCTTGGGAAAGCTTTTTTGGGGGAAGATAAATTGCAGAATCCCACAGCCATTAGCCATGCTAGTTGATGGATTCTGAGTGTTTAGTGTTTTAAAAAGGGGAACATTTCCAAGTACTGATGATAATCACTAGCCTAAAAAGCTGTTTTTGTTAGTTCCATGGACAACTAACACAATGGTGACTGCCAGGGAGTATCAGTGGGGGAGATTTTTTTGCCTTTGTCTTCATGATCTGTTTGCAGGCTTTCCAGAGAGATCTGGCTGGCCATCACATGAAAGAGGATGCTGGACAAACTAGGCCTTTGATCTTATCAGGGTTGGTCAGAGATATTTTGCCATCTGGGAAAAGACGAAATGGCCCTTTTCTCCCTTCCATCTACAGAAGCAGAATGGAGTGGTTCTTGAATGGTACTGCAACACTACCAATGGGGCTGGGTTTTCAACCACATTAGAGAGAAGAAGATTAGTTGCAAGGGTGGAGGCAAGGAACGGGACATACCTTGAAGACAGCACCATCCTCAAAGTCAGATCAAAGGCTGAGGGTTTACGGGAAAAAAGCCCCATTCACCACCTGGGAATGTTTTTTCATTCTGTCTAATAGCAGAATTTGTCCTCTGCTGGGCAAGTCTTCTTTCATTTTAAACTGCCACATATAAGCAAGACAAAAAGAAAAGAGCAGGAGTTGGCAGCAACTGTCCTGCTGAAAATCTAACGTGAAATATATTTCTATCTGTGATGGTTAAAAATTTGCATAATGTGGTTTTGAGCATGACAAGAATATGAGTCAGCCAATCACTTAGTCCGTGATTCATATGTATCAGCTACTTAATTCGGAGGCATATATTAATAGCAAATATTACTTTGACTCCCAAATATAAATATTTCTTTTTCCGGATCAGAAAGTGAATGCAGCTGATATGGTTAGATTTTAATAGAAAATATGTGCATGTCTGTAATCTGTCTGTCTGTTTGTCTGAAGAGAGAGTAATACTTAATTTTGTCCTTTGGTCATGTGAAATCGAAAAAGAAATTTTATGACAGTGTAGTCAAATCCCATCCTGTGTTCCAGTTGCATGCTGGTAGCATGAATTAATTTTTATTTCCTACTTCTAGAAGAAATGATTGCTATCTTTTTTGGCAGCTTGTTGTGCGATCTCCTGAGGAATCAAGTAAAGTCTTCTGATGGGTTTGAAATTATACGCTGGCACTCAGCAAGTGACAGGAACGGAAGCATTTAAGCTCCCTTACAGGTTGGCTTTTTAACCTGTCAAAGGTACTCTTGGGCTTCTGCTCTTTGCTGGCTGTAGAACTAATCCCAGCAGCAAAGAGCTTTCAAAGCCAAGCCAGGTGCTAGCATCATCAGAGACCCCTTTTTGCCAAATGAGAAAGTCACATCTCAGTAGAAGTCAATTGCATCTTTCCCTGGGAGGGATGAATGTGTTAATCCTCAGCAATTTTCTGTGGATGCAAAGGAAGCCAGGGTTGCAAGCCACCCATGCCAGAAGAGCTGCATTAAAATCAAAACACTGCTTTCAAGAGCAGTACTTGAAATGTGCAGCTGGAGGGAAAACTCTGTCTTTTATTCATCTCTCAATGTTCCAATGACTTGACTCTCTTTACAGAACATTTCCTGACTCCTATTGCCCAGTATATTCCTTGTTCTCCCTCCACATCCCATATGGAAAGACTGCAAACATCCATGGGGGAGGGGGTGTTGAAGAGAGAGACCTCTCTCTTTCCATTATCACCATGTAACATGGAATGGCAGCACTCTTCCCAGTGACAACTGATGGATTCCATTTGTTACCCTGTATGTTGGGGGTCCCGGGAGGGGCGCCCAAATAACCAAATAAAAGCACAAGATGGGGAAATTAAGCTTGAGCACTCTCTTAAGCGAGAGGCAGGGTAACTTCAGCTGGGATCTTTAACCCTATGTATACAGTGTCAGGTCAGAGAGCGGCTAGACAAGGTTTTAACGTAATGAACAATATTTTATTGAAGACAAGCAACGCGAAAGACACAACATACACTAACTAACTGAGAAATAGAAATGGAGAGCTTTGGGGAATGGGTAGTAGGACACCTGGTCTCGTAGTCCTGGAGAGAAGAGGAGGTTGCAGGGAAGGAAGCTCAGCACAGTCCGCTGAGGGGAGTTCACTGGACAAACTGACAGCAAGGCAGGATGGAAGTCCAAAGTGTTCCGAGGAAGTCTGGAAAATGGGGACTTTTTATAGGGTGGATTTTACCTACAGGCTATGCCATGCTCGGTGAGAACAAAGGAAATTTGGAACTGGACAAAGGCGTTGGAAAAGGTCAAGTTTTGCATGATGGGTTTGGCGTTCGAAGACAATAGTATGGCCAGTACATAAATGGCCCAGCATAAAGGAATGGCTTGGCTCTTGACCGTGTGTTTTTGTGTAGGTTCACGCTGAGCAAAGCCGGTTTGCAAGAAGGTTTTTCCCTAAAGCATCGGAGAGGCTTAAGTTGCCTGCTTGAATGAGGTCTGGAATTTCCAACCATTAACTGCCGCGCCCAATACGTGCTTGTCCGGTGGACCTCTGCAAACACGTGGAGTAGGGTGGCAGAGAAAGGTCAAACAAAGGCCAAATTATTTGATATCAAAAGGATATCTAGTGCTCTCACTAGACATATCATAACCGTGATAACACATTTCAGTTGGGTGGTGGACTTGTTCTGGTCTTTAGTTCAGATTTTAAAGGGGCTATACAAGAGCCAGCATGGGGCAGTGGTTTGAGTGTTGGAGTGTGACCTGGAGACAAGGATTCAATTTCCGCAATTGGCCATGGAAGCCTGCTGGGTAACCATGGGTACATCACATACTCTCAGCTCCAGAAAACTCCCAGGTTGCCACAGATAATTTGAAGCCACATAACAGCAACGATACAAGGTGCTTCTGTCCATAAAAAAAGTTGATCTCCTTGGATACATACCTTCCAACTGTCCTGATTTGGCAGGGAGGGAGTCCTGTTTTATTGTCTTTCATTCCATTTTTTCAGCTACTTTAAAAATGTCCCAGGTTATTTCTCCACCACCACTTTCTCTCTTAATCCTCAGCTTTGCTGCACACTGCGTCCAAAGTTCAAGAGCAGCTTGCACTCAATTAACTTGGTACAGAGGAGAAGAGAGCAGGAGGAGGAAGAGGATGAATCTTTCCCTTCCCTGTAGGTTCAGGCAAAAGCAATCTGCTGCAGCCTGCTTTAGCATATCTGTTCTTGCTCATCAATAATATTTCCCATTTTGACCACACTCTGTTGATTCCTGGCCACACAACTCTCAGTTTGCATCAGTTTTCATCTGTGAAATGTTGGAGATTTTATGGATAGCTCTTTTAAAGTTCCTACTAAAACCTAGAATGTATTTACCATGCCTTTGGCATAGGAGCTGCCAGCTGCCACTGTCTTTTTCTCCCCATACAACTTTTTTCTTCCCATGCTGCAAGCATGGGGGCTTTGTTGTTACTCAGCAACATGAAAAGGCTGCTTTCTCTGATCAATTCTGCTGACTGAAATAAGCAGCTTTTCTGTTCTGCCATTTGGGTTCTGGAAATAACTGGAAAATAGATGTAAGTGATTGGAAACAGCTCAGCTTGCACTGAGATGCATAAGTTTGTATTGAGGGGAGTAGAGATAGATTGAAAGAAACGGACCTCAGGTTTCCTTTGTCTGCTGTGACCTTTCTCTAATCTTGGGCTGATAAATCTCCAGGTCACTGATGTTACTTCTTCTTCCTTCCTGCACTTTCTAGACCTCTGCCTTTTGTGAGATGGGACATTGCTTTTGTTCTTGGGAGATATGAAGTAAGCACCACTCTGCAACTCCATTTTAGCTAGAACTAGGATTTCAATCATCTTTTTTTGTTGCAAGGTATTTTCTCTAATAAATACTAGCTTTCTTGTTCTCACTGGAAGAGTCAGAGCAGAATTGCTTTGCAGGGTTAGGGTTATCACCTAATGTTTCAGGATAATTTAGAAATAATACTTGTGTGAAGTGCTTGAGAAGCTATGGTCCTTTTTGCATGGCATTTGCCATGCAAAAGGGCACCTGGAACATCGCACGTTTGTGAGGAGCAATCTGCATGACACACTCACAATCGTGCGACACTCCAGAGTAGGGCAGGCGCTGCTCACGCACTTTTTCATTTTCGGCTTTCAGCTGAAAATGGTGTGTGATCATGCATTGCTCCAGGGCCCCACGCGCACTTGCCGTACATGCAGAGCCTCTGGAGCCACGGCGGTTGTGCTTCCTGCCCCAGCGCAGCCTAGGAAACTCCCAGGCTTCACTGTGGAAGGAAGAGGTGGGGCTCTTGTGCTGCCTGCTTGGAAGCAGGCAGCTTGTGTGGAGCTGAAGCAGCAGGGATGGGAGAGCCTCTCGCTGGAGGCTGGTTTTGCGATCCCCGCACCCCAGTGCCAATAAAAGGTGAGTTGCGGAAAGGGCCTATATGATTACTCTGCAAACAGCAAACAGCTTGCATCTTGTTAGTGGCACGTGCACATGTAAGTTTCCCTTACACCTGTGTATGCCCTTTTGAGGCACTGTGGAAGTTGATCTCTTCATCCACAGTGTGGCAATTCCTTTGGACTTAGCATACAGCCACTGAAGAATCCTGTCCCCATGGCCATTCTGCACTTTCTGGGGAATGACCAGGATCAAAGAAACTTCTGGCTATGTCCTCATAGCCTCATGAGAAATGATTACAGCAGCTATGAGACCTCTGGCAAATCTCAGCACTGATGTAATCATTTTACAACTAGCTTTGGGGACAAAGCCAGACACTTCTTAAAATTCTGCCTGCTTCCCACAAAGCCATGGAATGGCTGTGCTGGCTGAGGGGGTGGATTTCAGAGCCTGAATAGTAAGGCCAAGGTGGTAATATATTGTTCAATTTAGTATAGGTCGTCATGCACTTTGCTGAGCTACACAGAATTGCAGAAACTATGTGGTGGATTATTAGATTATCACATTATTATTCTTCTGAGATTCATAAAGATTTATGTGGATTGCATATTATATTTGGGTTTTGGAACTCTAGTTCTAACATCAAGTTGGGAGGAAGGCTGGACCAGGACTTGCTTCTGCAGAATAACTTTCACCCTAATCTTCTGTACAGGATGATTATGAGAATATATACACTGATCTATCTATCTATCTATCTATCTATCTATCTATCTATCTATCTATCTACATACACATTGGTATACATTTGATCCAATAGTCCCAGCTAGAACAGACCCATTGAATCAATGGGGTGTACATGTGAGTTGATTCATCATTCATCAACTGATTCAATGGAGCTTCTCTTATTGGGACTAACCAATAGTATTCTAGCTAAAAGTATAAAATACTTGACAATTATAAACGACAGCAATCTCTGCTGTGGTGGCTGGTGGCTTCCTTGTCAGTAGGGTGATGAATCGTTCCTCTTTTTAAATGTGAACTAAAGAAAAGATTCTGTCCAAGGTACTCAACACTCTCACTAAATAGTTCCAATGCCCTGAATAGCTCTTTAAAGTTCAGACTAAAGACCAGAGCAAGAACTTCCGGATGGTCAGAACTGTCCAGGGTGGAATATGCTACCTTGGAGTGTGGTAGAGTCTCCTTCTTTGGAGGCTTTTAAGCAGAGGCTGGATGGTCATCTGTTGGGAATGCTTTGATGGGTGTTCCTGCATAGCAGGGGGTTGGATTCGATGGCCCCTGGGGTCTCTTCCAACTCTATGATTCTATGATTCTAAGTGCCCTGCCCCACTGACATGGAAGCCACCAGCCACCACTCAATCTCTGTCCAATTTTGCAAATGTGATTCTGGGGATGCAGAAATAAAGTTACAGACCAGCAGAGATTGATACAGTTTGGAGGATGTTTATTGTTCTTTCTTGTTGTTCTTTGCGGCAAATTGAAAAATGCATCCAGAAAGCACCAAACATTAGGAATCATATAATCAGCTAAAAGAACAAGCACTAAGCTTGTCCTGACAGCTTTAATGCTATCAATCTCTGTTCCTGTTAACTTTTACAGCCTCCAAGGATGAAGGATGTCTCAGTAAAAGAGGAAGCAAACTTCAAAGGCTCAGAATGAAATCTCAAAGTCTTAAAAACTGGAGGGGGCTTGCAGTGAAATGGCCAGACAAGTTCATGATATTCATTCATCACTTTGTAGACTGCTGAAGACTCGCTAATTCACTTTCTTTCATTAGATAAAGGTCAGGGCTTTGTGTGTGCCAGACTGCCACTCCATAGACATATAGAAAAACTGCTGAACATGGCAGTTAGTCTAGGATTCAACTTCTTTATAAATTAATTTCATTTTGGAAATAAAAACCAGTTCCTCAAAGTCATACTAGAAAGAGTATGGGCTGGATTAGATTTCAGTGGTTGAGCTCACTGCAATTTTCTCTGTTTTCACAGATGCACATAGTGTTAAGCTTTTTCCTTTCACAGCAATTTGATGTACCAGATCTTTTTGTTTTGTTTTGTTTTTGAAAAGTGCCCCTTGGCCATGAGCTAACTGGGAACAAAAGCAATAAAACAGACAATAAACTTTGTCTTCTCCATTCGAAGTTACAAAGCACCCTTCCTAGAACTGTATTTAACCTATGTGTACTTCCTGTAACATCTCAAAGTAAACATGTAGACACTGTGACCACAACATTGTCCCTGCGTTCTATATTGCCATTTTTGCCTGATGAAGAAGCCTGTGGGCTTTGAAAGCTAATGCAATGTGTTGTTGCCCCTTTTTGTTGGCCAAGGAAAGGTACACCAATAAAATGGACTCTGGATTTTGTTTTCTTACTCATGCTGTAAGCCAAAAGGGCACAGCCACTTACTAGGAACCTGTGGGACCTGCTTCCCCATTGGCTTCTATCATAACTGCTGCTACGTGTGAGTACTCCAAAGTAGGCCTAAACCAGAATATATGAAAATCATTATATCCAAATCAGTTCATTTAAATGAGACAAGCAAAAGAAGCTCCTACCCCACTGCATCTAATCAATCTGTAACTATAGTCTCTCCCCCCTCCACCTATTCAGGGAGTAAAGCTCTTTGTTGTTTTTCCTATTCAGAATGTAACATCCTTTGAACTACTGTTATCTGTTGCAAAATAATACAGGCAGTACATTTTTCTTGGCTATAACTGTAATGATGGAGTGAGCTGTTTCCAGCTGACAGATACTTAGGCATAAACACTTACAAGAATTTGACTTTCACACTTAGCAGGGAGACAAATTTCTCCAAGCTTTGTCATGACAGTTAATGCTGACCAGAGGATGCCTGGTGATAATTTACTAGATGTTTTTCCCCAGCCCAAAAAAAAAAAAAAAGGCAATATGGCTAAAGGAGTATGGGTGGAAGTGTTATGTTGACGTAAGCATTTATCATATTTCTTTCCTTACTTCAACTGATGTGGGTATGAAGGTAGCTGGCTCTCTTCCCACCTAACCAGCTATAAAGAGAAATTCAATGAGAAAGATAGTAAAAAATTTTTCATCGTGGCCTCTCATTGACAGCAATCCCAAACCACCAAGACAACAATAGGAGTTTTCTTTCTTCTTTGGCAAATTATAGCAGATATCATTTACAGCATACATGTCCTTTAACCTTACCTATTCCAGCCAACTCCAAGTGCCATTTGCTCTCCGGGAGAAGGCTGATACACACACATATATTTACTGTATTTGCTGGCATATAAGACTCACTTTTTCTCCAAAAACTGCTGTTTGAAAATGACATCCATCTTATACATTGGTGTGTCTTGTACACTGGAAAATAGTATTTTCCAGTGCATAAATGTGGTGTGTCTTATACATGGGTGAGTCTTATATGCTGGCAAATACAGGGTATATAAATATGTATGGAAATAAATATACGCATTTAAAAAAAAGATGGAGAATTCCAAAACTAACTTGACTTTAAAGAAGTCAGGAGATGTTAGAATCCATGAGGAGACAGTGGGTCTAAGAGGTGCTTTCAAGATTAGAGTCGAAAGCAGACTCTTCATAAAAAGATATTGCATTTGCTTCTGAGAAAGATGTGAAAGATCATCAGCTGGGTATTAAAAATGTTTGCCATGTTGCTCATTTGTAATTTCAAACACTCTTCCTCAGAAAGGGCCACATCACTATATCATTTTTTTTTCTGTTAAATATATTCATTTTAGAGGGAGAGGATAACTACCAGTAAAGGACTGGAGGCTGAAAATCATGCAGGAGACCTACTGAAGGGCAACAGTGGCTAGGTGAGAGGACCCTGGCATTCAAGGAGTGTCTTGTTGCAGAAGGAAACAGCCATGATTCTGCCCCTCAGCTTTAAGTCTGTAGTAAAGATAGTACTTTTAATCTTCTTCTCATGGAACCACGATGAGATTTGAACAGCATAGATGGGGTAGCATGGAAAAAGAAGAACACACTTGAGAACATTGTTGTTGTGTGCCTTCAAGTTGTTTTGAACTTACAGAGATCTTAAGCAAATGTATTACAGGGTTTTCTTGGCAAGATTTGTTCAGAGTTTGCCTTTGCCTTCCTTTCAGGCTAAGGCCCTCTCTGCACCTTATCCTTCTTCGGCGCTGGGGTGCGGGGATTGCATGAGCAGCCTCCAGCAAGAGGCTCTCACATCCCCGCTGCTTCAGCTCCACACGAGCTGCCTGCTCCCGAGCAGGTAGTGTGAGAGCCAGGCCTCTTCCTTCCACAGCACAGCCTGGGGGTTTCCCAGGCTGCGCTGGGGTAGGAAGCATGTCTCCAGAGGCTCTACATGCATGGCAAGTGTGCGTGGGACCCTGGAGCAATGTGCGATCGTGCACCATTTTTGGCTGAAAGCCAAAAATGAAAAAGTGCACAAGCAGTGCCTGCCAGGCGCTGGAGCATCGGGTGATTGTGAGTACATGGTGTGGATCACTCCTCATAATCACACGATGCTCCAGGCACCCTTTTGCATGGCAAATGCCATGTGAAAAGGGCCTAAGAGAGTGTGACTTGCCCAAGGTCATCCAGTGGGTTTCCATGGCCAGCCAGGAATTTGAGCCCTGGTAGGTGGATTAAAATGGTCCCAGCTTCATTGGCTACAGTTTACTGGAGATTGACATGCCAGTGGAAATGTCACAGATTCTCCAAGAGTCTGTCTATTGACTAAGTCAAATTTTCCACATGAGGAGAGAGCCAGGAAGAGGTAAATGAGGGTTAAAGTGTTACCCTGTATGTTGGGGGTCCTGGGAGGGGCACCCAAATAATCAAATAGCAACACAAGATGGGGAAATTAGTCTTGCGCACTCTCTTAAGCTAACAAGAGGCAGGGTAACTTTAGCTAGGATCTTTTACCCTATGTCTAAGGCTTCAGGTCAGAGAACGTAGCCAGGCAAGTTTAAAGTAGCAAATAATATTTATTGAGGACAAAAAACATAAAAGACACCACATGCACACAGCTAACTAGAAGTAGAAATGGAGAGCTTTTGGGGAATGGGTAATAGGACACCTGGTCTCATAGTCCTGGAGAGAAGAGGAGGTTGCGGGGAAGAAAGCTCAGCGCGGTTCGCTGAGGGGGGCTCACTGGACAAACCAGTAGCAAGGCTGGATGAAACTCAGGAGCGATCCGAGGAGGACTTGGAAAAGGGGACCTTTTATGGGGTGGATTTTACCTACAGGCTATGCCATGCTCGGTGAGAACAAAGGAAATTTGGAACTGGACAAAGGCGTTGGAAAAGGTCAGGTTTTACAAGATGAGCTTAGTGCTGGATGACAATAGTATGGTCAGTATGCAAATGGCCCAACATAAAGGAATGGCTCGGCACTTGGCCGTGCATCTTTGTAAGGATTCACGCTGAGCAAGGCCGGTTTGCAAGAAGGTTTTTCCCTGAAGCATCGGAGAGGCTTAAGTTGCCTGCCTGAATGAGGTTTGGAATGTACAACCATTAACGGCCGCACCCAATACGTGCTTGTCCGGTGGACCTCTGCAAACACGTGGAGTAGGGTGGCAGAGAAAGGTCAAGCAAAGGCCAAATTATTTGATATCAAAAGGATATCTAGTGCTCTCACCAGACATATTATAACTGTAGTAACAAGAGGACAAGTTCAGGCCAATAGCATCACAGACTGTTGCCATCACCACTATCAACCTGAGGGTGAGGAAGCTGTTGAACTGAGCTGGATCTTCTAAAGTGGTAGCCTCAAGTCTCTTAAAAGGGTTCTGCAAAAGGGTAGTTCTGCCTGCTCTCTCCCATGAGCCCTGCACAAGGAATCCAGGTGCTACCCAGAAGGTTTGCAGTTACAATGGAGAACAAATAGAACCAGAAAATGAAAACTTACAACGGGAAAGGTGAAACCCTGGTTGACTAGGCTCATTGTGAGTGAGGGTAAAATTCCTTCCCATTATGCCTTGAGTGAATGTTTGTCCGCATCAAGGTGGAAGATAAGAACTACAAGACAGGGGAGAGAGGGGAGGTTAAAGGGGGCTGCCTTTTCTTTTCTGAGATGAAGGAGGTTGCCATACCTACGAAGTGTTACTTAGAGGTTATAGAGCACAGTGATGGATGGTGGCTTCCTTGTCAGTGGGGCAGTGAATCTACTCTGTGTTTCAATCAGAAATGTAAAGCAATTATTTGAGATGCAGAACCTGCTTTGGGGATAGGGCTGAGAGCTGTGGAAAGCTTATCTAAGGCCCTTTCCACACGTGTATATAAAACGGATCAATGCGACCTCTAATGGAGGTCTTCCACACCTTGTGGTGCGTTTGATCGCATTTATTTTTTTGTTTCCACACGTGAATCCGCATAGGCACGGTCCGAACTGGCTTTGCGAGCACTTTTTAAAAACCTTGAAAAATGTGGTTTTTTTCCCGAGATGCGGGTTTGTGCGCACCTGCGGACGTGTGTGGAAGCGCAGATACGCACTGATTCGCCCAAAGAGCTGGGCGGCGCCATTTTGTTTTCCTCGGTAAGCAGTGAAGAACAGAAAAAAAGAGGGAGGATTCTAGGTATGTGGGTTCTTTCACTTATTTATATTTATTTATCATTTTAGAACATTCAAGGTACACACGTGTGCAGTGACGCACGGAGCCATTTTTTAAAAAAAACGTCCAATCACGGACGAAGGGGGCGTGGTTAGGAAGCGAGCGGGAGATTAAATCTGATTACAGTGTGGATCTGCAGACACACGCTAGTGCGGAACACGCTAGAGCTGTGTGGAACGTTAAAAAATATAATGCGCCATTGCGCAGATACAAATAAAACCGGCCAGAACCGTCCCTACGCGATTTCGCGACCACGTGTGGAAAAGGCCTAAATTTCAGGCTAAATCCAGAGCAATTAATCACACTTCTGATATGGAAGCTATCAGCCACCCTTGCTCCCTGCAACCATTAACTGACACCTTGTAGTAATGGATACAGAATGAGTCAGGGCTGCATCAGGCTACATAAACAAGATTCGGTGGGCCTTGGAAAGTGATTAATGTTGCTGAGATCGACCCCAAAGTCTTAGTCCCTATTCCCAACACTTTTCACAGCAAAATTAAAATATTAACCAATACAGCAGCAATGTCACACTAACAGGTTTTAGCCAGAATTTAATTATGTCCCAAGGAGTTATAGTCAAACATTATTTCTGACAGCTGTTCTGACAAACCCTAACTATAAATATATCACTGCCAGAAGACAGGCCTTCATCATAACAATAAATAAAGGCTGCAGTTCTTAGTACTTCTATATTATATTCAGACTTTAAAGAGAAACACAGAAGTTCTTTGTTGGCTCATCCTGGTTATCTCTACCAAAGAAGGGAGTGTCTTACATTAGGGCAAGAGTAGATTCTCTCACATTTATATTTGCACACTACGAATTTTCAAGTGCTAGAAAAATAGGTTATAGTTTCCTTTTATCTTTTTTCTCCTCCCCTTTTTCTCATTGCATACTACCATCATATTACAACCCATGAGACAGCTAGTTATCCTACTTTTTTTTCACTCTGTTTAAACGTTATGTTGTAAATTATCTGTCAGGAAATACATACGTTAAAATGAAACTTGTTACTGAAATTCATTTCATTTCCTTTTATTGTAGCCCTCAGCCATACATTCTAAAATGCCAGCTCTTTAAAATAAAACAAGATATATTAAATTAGGTCTCCAAAATGTATGATCGACTAAGCTGAACACAGAGGATTTTTGCTGAAAGAGAGTATCTTGGAGCCAGGGCAGAGATTAGGTTTTGAATGATTTTACATACTTTTTCCGCATTTCAATTAACTTTTAAAATGAGGGCTCACAAAAAGATTGAAGTAGCTGCTACTCTGTTTTAAAAATGTGCATTTTGGTTTTTGTTTTTGTTTTTGCTTTGTTTGCTCATCAAAAAAATAGTCCCTATCACTCTCCAAGAGCTCTCACCCCCAAATTGCCTATTCGTATGAGCTGGCTGCTCACATAAGGCCTATTGCTGACAACTGCCCTTGCTTCTCTTTGGAAATATTTTAGATATTACAACTGGTGGAGAAAAGTCCAGCCATGTTTCTGTTGTGAGACACACAATAATGACAGCATTCTCTGGAACTCTGAAGAATGTCAGGAGAACTCAGAGTTTGCCTTTGTTGTTATGTGTCCAGCTATAGAGATAGAACTGGATGCTCCTCCGCCACACTCCACTAGCTAGTTACCATGAAACTGAGGGTTCCAAGCGGTTGAGTTTGTTGGACAAGAGAGGTACTGAGGTCCCATATACACACCAGTGTATGTCACTGTAATGGATCCTCTCTCCAAGCTGGTTGCAGTTCCAAACCCTTGGGCTTCTGTAACTCACCTTGCCCCTTTCCCTCTTGTGATCCCTCCATGGATTGGCCCTATATAGACCAGTAGATGTGTTGCACAGTGAGTTCACTGTGGTAAGCATGACCAGACTCTCTATTAAAACTTAACAAGTACAGCCAGACACAATTGGAAAAAAAGAATAAACAAGAAGAAGTTTATTAATATATGTAATTGATCATATATTAACCCCTGAACTATTTAATCCTTCACAGCTCCCCCAAACCCTATTCAATTCTTACCTTGGCTGACTGTGCTATCTCTGTTACAGCTTTTCCCTGTCTCTAGGCCATCCTTCCCCATCTGCCTTCTGTCAGAGACAAGCCTCCATTTTGCATTCTTTCTCCCCTGTAGTTCCCGATTCACAGCATCCCCTGAGCTGTGATTGGGTGGCAGCAACTAGGCTTGCCCAGCTCCTCCCTCTACATTTAACAGGATGCCAGCCCTGATGCTGTTTATTGAGAAGAAGAGAGAAGGAGAGAGATTCCAACCATTTATTTAGGGAGCCCACCTGAGATGGGGAGTGGATGGAAAGAATGATGCCACTGGGCATCAGATTCTGAGTACAACTTGCATTTCCTCCCTTCTGAGAAAAGCCTTCCAAAAGCCTTCACATCCTTGCGCTCATTCCCTCTGTATATGTGCAATTCTGTTTTCCAGCTCCCCTTTATTTGGTCCCCCTTCCCTTGGAGTGGGGTTGAAAACACATATGCTGTGAGGCTCCCCTGATAATGCACAATTCTCTGTTTTGTTTCCATATCAGTTGTCACAGAGACACCTACTTTGTTATTAAAGGGAAGAACGCAGAAAGGATTTTCTGACAGCAAAGTGCTCTCAAATTTTAACAAAGAGGAGAATAAAGCATTTCTATTCATCTTTGTCAAAGATACAGTGCTTACCATTTCTGGGGAAAATCAATGGAGACATTCATAAGGAAAACTAAACTTCAACTTCTGAAGGAAAGATGTAACAATAGCAGAAGTATTTAATCAGCAAGCTTTGTATATGTAACAGCTAGAGGAGGCTTATATTTAAATCACTCAGCTCCCCCCACCTTTTCTTTTCTGCAATTAGTATATGAGCTGTTGATGATCATGTAGAGTTGATTGGAAAACAGGATGCATGGGGTGACAAATTAACATTTAAAATGTATGATTTGCACAGCTTGAAAGATGGGGTGGCTCTTTATAAGTACCTGCAAGTAATGCAACCCATTTCAGTAGGTTCAAGATACCAGGTTGAATTAAGGGAGACTGCTGGAGGAGTGGACACTTCATAGGGCCATAGCTGAGGGAGAGAAGGAGTGCTAGGTCATTACATAAGGCAATATACTGTGGAATCCTTTATACAGCAAGGATTGTCAACTTCCAGGGAAATGGGGCTCACCAAAGATGTACTCTCTCACCTTCAGAGGCCACCTGCATTCCACCATGGCATTTATCATTGCACTTTGGAAATGAGCAAGAGCAAAAAGGAGTACCCTGCCCCCTTAAAAACAAAGGACATGGGAGTGAATGCCTTGTTTTTAAGGGAAGTGTCAGGGATGCTATTAAGTTTGACAACAAGATGGATGTTCCCTGTGTACCTTGGTTTAAATGGGAATTGCCAACTTTTGCCACTGTTGAATAAATCCATTTCACCAATACAGTGGGAAATAGGGCCCCAAAGGGCACAAGAACAGCATGCCATCCTACATTTCACAGAGGAAAATTGGAACACATGTGGCCAACCAACATCAGAGTGTGATCAAGATGGCAAAAGTTATTAATGAGGGAGGACACACATGCTAAGAGAGGATGTCGCACTTTGGCCCTTTCTGCACCTTACTTTCTTCCAGCGCTGGGGTATGGGGATTGTGCGGGCAGCCTCCAGTGAGAGGCTCTCACGTCCAGGGTCCTTCAGCTCCACACAAGCTGCCTGCTCTCATGAAAGCCCCGCCTCTTCCTTCTGTAGTGCAGCCTGGGAGTTTCCTAGGCTGTGCTGGGGCAGGAATTGCAACTGGCACGGCTCCGGAGGCTCTGCACGGCAGGTTAGTGTGTGCAGGGCCCAGGAGCAGTGCACAATTGCGCACCATTTTTGGCTTCTAGCTGAAAATGAAAAGGTGCGCAATGACTGCCTGCTGGCCCCTGGAGCATCGCGCGATTGTGAGTGCGTCATGCAGATCACTCCTCACAATCGCGCAACACTCCAGGCCCTCTTTTGCATGGAAAATGCTGTGCGAAAAGGGCTTTTGTCTGAGCCTCCTGGGAAGGGCAAGATTCTCTCCCCTCCTCTCCTGTTGCATGAAAAGATTACTGAGTACAAACTACTTTTGTACTTTGAATTCCATTTGCAGCAACTGAATTAAGCTGATGTCAAAGACGGAAAGTGGGAGGAGAAATAAACTGGGACATTTTGGAAGTCTCTGAAAAAGGAGGATGACAGAGGATTAATTGGCACTGACCCTGCCAAACAAAGATTGTTGGAGGGTATGGATGAGGATGAGGTGTGGGCTGCCTGTTGCCCATCCCTGCTACACAGAAAAGCATAGAAAATTCAATACAGTAGTTAGTAAGGATAGGAAAACTTTTCTGGTTTCATTCAGAGCATAGAAAAGTAAGTTTTGCCAATTCTACTTGCCCTTTGGAAACTATCTGGTAAAAGTGCAACTCTTTGGAGAGTCTTGCGAAGCCAGGTGGAACTTAACTTTCTGAGATGTGTTATGCCTTAAGGCACCACAGTGTATTGATTCTGTCAAAGGCATCCACTGAGGGGTTTCCAAAAAGGCTGTGGTCTACCCAGGAGGAATGGAAGAGTTTTACACTGAATAATAAGCCACTCTGCCATTTCAATAGTATAATTAGGGTATGAGATTGACAGTTCAGTCATGATCAGGCCTGTTGTTATCAGATGCCATTCCTGCATGTACAAAAATGTGTTTTATGCACAGAAAACACTATTTCCTGTTCAGAAAACCAATTTTTCCACAAAAAACTGGTTATAGAACCAAAAAAAGCACATGCTTCTCTACATAGAATAAGTCCTCTTCAACATTTCAGGATGTCCAAACACAGGGAGAATACTGTGGAGGAATATTTGATTTCTTACTCAGCAGGAAGAAAACTATTGTAATTATTTATCACCACATTTGAGGCTGAAATAGTCACGGCTATACATTCCTAGGTGGTGGTGGTGGTGGTGGTAGAGATGATGATGATGATGATGATGATGATGATGATGATGATGATGATGATGATGATGATGATGATGATGGAAGTGATGATTGAAATCTGGTAATAAGAAAAAGGAAAGAGTACGGAGCTATAATGAGATATGATGAGGCCACTTCTGAAAGCTATGTCTTTCAGTATAAACACATTTTATACTTTTAAAAAACTGTACTAATGAAGGCTGTTTTATCTTGCAAGGTGCATAGTTCAGACACTCATACCAGCTTTTTTCCATCTGAATAACAGGATACTGTTCTCATTTACCTATCCTTAGGTTGCAAAATTGCAATGCAGGCAAACAATACAAAAAGAAAGGATCTTATTTCACTTTGCATTCTTCTTAAAGCATAACTTCACAAAAGTTGTGCAAGCAGATGTAAAAAGAAAGATAAATGAACTTATAATTACAGTCTCTTGCCAGGTTTTCAATGCAATTTGGATTTTTTTTTAAAAAAAAGAAGTTTTATGATACCGCTTTTTACGATCACTCTAATTACTTGCTAGAAATATTGAAATTGCTTTAGGCATCATCATCATCATTGAAACACCAGGTGCCTTGACAAATGATACCTTTTCGAACATTATTTTTAATACTTCTGTGGCATGGCCACAGCTTGATGGCTTATCAAGCCATGAAGCTCTGATATCTAGCTTGGAATCTCTTCTTCTTAACCTCTGAGCATGTGGTAAGAAAACTGTGAGTTTAAGAAAATTGTTTTCTGTATTGATGTGAAATTGAAGGCTTTCATGGCTGGAATCCATAGGTTGTTCTGTGTTTTCTGGGTTTTGAGGCCATGTTCCATTAGTATTTTCTCCTGGCGTTTTGCCTGCATCTGTGGCTGGCATCTTCAGAGGATATGGTGGTAAAATGTCAGGAGAAAATACTAATAGAACATGGTATCAAAGCCCAGAAAAACCCACAGCAACTTATGTTTTCTGTATTCTTTGAGGGACACTTTTTAATATTATTTTGCCTATTGTTTCCTGGTAACAACAGATCAGTAGATGAAGATTAGAACACGGTGCAAATAAACCCCATGTAAGCTCCTTCACATCACCCTAAGAAATTATGTGCTCATAAATGATCCATCATGAACACTATGAATATCACCAATTTCACACAAAAATCAGAAATTGGAAACAGAATTGAGGGTCTAGACAGGTGATCTCTGCACTGCTTTATAGTTCCCATGCTGCTTAACAAACAGGATTTTGTATAAACAAAGAAACAAACAAACCACAGGTTTTTCTACACAAAATAATTCCTCTCCAACATTTTCGAAAGCTCAAATGCAGGGAGTAAATTTTGCAAGGTTTTCACTGGTCTATTACTGTTCCCAACAGGGTTTCCCAACTGTTAGGAACTCCATTTTTCTTTTTTTTCTTCTTTCTTTTTATTAAGATTAACAACAAATTATAATATTTACATTATCAATAACCTTAAATTCTTCACACAAACAGTAGAAAGAAATATTCCCCATTTCTCATTATCTCTTTCACTTCCTACTTTCTTTGACTCAGTTTTTTACATTACGTTAGATTCATTCTCGTCAAACATTTATCTTCCCCATTAATCATATTTTAAATGTACCTTTCGCTCTCCTGTCTTTACTACCTTATACCCTAGTTCTTTCATTACTCATTACAGATCTTTTCCCAGTTTTCCTCAATATATCTCTTAATTTCTATAATTTCAGTCTTTTTGTTTCCTCTTTTTTCTCCTCTCATCGCTCTCGATAGGCTATCTAAAGTTACATATTCTTGAACTTTAATAAGCCACTCCTCTATTTTTGGAACTTTATTCATTTTCCAGTATTTAGCATATAAAATTCTTGCTGCTGTTACCATGTACAGTATACCATTCTTGTATTTATTTTGTTCTTTTGTCATTTGATGTAACATATTCAACAGAAATATCTCTGGTGTCAACGGTATTTTTATATTCCATTTTTCAACCTGGAAATGAATAAAAATCTGTTCATTCAGATCAGCAACTATACCTCTGCAGTCTTTTCTTATGCAAAAAAAAAAAAATGCCCCATGCTTTAGATTACCTTCAGCAGCATCCTCTAAAAGAATGCATACACTTTTGTTCTAGGATTATATTAGTAACATCTGTCACATACTGACAAGGCAAACTGTGGCAGCTGGTGGCTTTTTGTTTGGGGTACCGTGAATCCATTGTGGGTTTTATTTCATATTTTAAAGGAGCTGTTCAATTCCAGATGGATTTTGCAGGTAGCATTCAGCACCTAGGAGAACATCTTAAAGTCTAGAAAACAATGCAATGGAATGAACCACATCCCAGAAATGGAACACACTGGGTACCATTGCGGGATGAGATGGTTGCTTTAACTAGCAGATTCAAGTCCCTTCTACTCAGAGCTGTGTGGGTCATAGAGCCTTTCTCCCTGCTCCCCATCCCCCAAACTAAGTTGTTTCCTTCAGGTTGTTACTGTAGTTCCTAGCCCAGACTTGTGGGATATTAGATATCATTTTGATATCAATAATTTGGCCTACTATACCCTTTTTCCTCCACATGCTTATGAGACCCCTGGACAAGCTTGCACACAGGCACAGCCGCTAATCGCTGTAATATTCCACACAAATACAGGCAGGCCAGAAATAGCCGACCCGCCGTTTCAGGAGACCTCAAGGCAAATACCATATTATGTATGCATGCTACTTACAAAGAACTCCCTGCGCCTGAGCAGGCAGCTTGACTAGCCAAATACTCATCTGTCAAGCACTCCGTGTTTGCATACTGACTATTTTATTGACAATTCGGTCTTAACTCAATCGTGTAAAATTCTGACCTTTCAGAGGCTTTGTCTCCAGCCCGAAACTCATCGTTGTTCCCAAGTACGGACTAGCCTATGGCCACATTTTCCCCTATAAGAACCCCTGACTTTGAGCGCTTCCTCGGATCGCTCCTGGCTTCCATCCCATCTTGCTGTCACTTTGTTTGGCAAGCCTTCCCCTCAGCTCCATGTGCTGAGAAACTCCATTTCCACGAACTTCTCCTTCAGACTACCCGGGCTTCAGGACAGGTGTAGTATCTCCCATACCAAAAACTCCTCTAAAAATCCCTCTATCCAACTCCAACCTTTATTTCTATAGTTCTCTGTGTGAGTGTGTTGCATACACTTGTTTGGCTGTATTTTAATAAAAACAACAATTATTATTTTACTTCTGTTTGCTCCTTGACTCGGCCTGACCCCGTAGACATTGGGTAAAAGATCTCGCTACGTTGTCCTGCCTCTTGTATTGCTAGCTTGTGCTCTTTTGACTAATTCCCAACTTTGTAATTTAGAGCACATTTAGGTGTCCCTCACAGGACCCCCAAAATCAGGGTAACAAAGTGAAGGAGACAATAATGCCCAAATAATACCCATTTGTTCAGCCCTATCTGCTAGAGGAAGAAAATGGGCAAACCCTAAACCTTCCTGCATATTGTAATAGGAACACATTTGGGTAGGATGGGAAGAAATGGCACAAAGACACAATTCCTGTCCTTCCTCTGGAAAAAAAAACCCAAAACACTACTTTGAGCACTACTCTCCTCTTGAGACAGAGGCTTCTTTGCTTGCTTTGAGGTATATTTCCAGCAAGTGCTGTTGCAAAGGTCTTTGATTCCCCTCCCCCTCCCCCCCCAAATCATTTCTGTATAAAAATGCCAAGTAAATTGTATGCTGTCAAAATGTTCATTCAACTTGTAAACAATTCTTTGGCCAAAATAGCCAGGAGCAATGAGAACAGGGTCATAAACAAGTGCATCTATGATGCTGGGAAAAAGGACAATGGGAAAAAGAGAGGGAGATCTAAATGTAGAAATATGAATGATTTAAGAAATGTCAAACTTGTCATAACTCAGAAAGATCTCCAGTAGCAATTACCAACACTTCTACCAGCCTCTGGCACCTTCACTGAACCTACTAAAGAGCTTACCATAGCACAGGAGTGGCCACTAAGATATTCTTCCATGGTCTAAGGTCCATTTCTCATGTTACCTTCATGAGGATGGATACTGTAGTGCAGAGCAGCTCATTTAAACATAGGAAGATAATTGGCAGAAACCATAGGCTAGAGAACTCTCTAGTACAAGCTTATGTTATGACCTGCTTGAGCCCTGAGGGGTTTTCCCCTTCTGGAGAAAAGGTTCTGAGGCAATGAAAAGTTTGCACTGTAATTTTAAATTGATGTTAAACCCCGCCCTCTTCCCCACCACAAAGATGATTGGTTTCATAAATTGTCTCTTCTAGGTAGTCCCCTCCTTTTATCAAGTGTTTAAAATATCACTAATAATGAGGATAATATGTGGATTATTCACATGTCTATTACTCATTCTGCTTCCCTTAGAATAACATACCCCACCTCTTTTGGGGAATCTATGTGAAAAAGTATGCTTAACCAGGCATTTCTGGATTATATAATTTTTTTATTATTTTTTAAAAATCCATTGCTCTAGGGAAGGAATAATGATCTTCTGAATAAACATGAGAAGAAACCAGAAGAAAGTTTCCCACTAGCTAAAAGAAACTCAGGATATATGGCTAATTGGCTGTGATTTGAAACACAAACACACATGTATATAATCTGTTTTGGATTTCAAAACCTGTCTTCAAGGTTCAGGATGAGATTAAATATACTTAGAATTAAAGAATGTGTCCTCAAATAACATAATATAGAGGATATTAACAAATATCATATAACACGTTAGACATAGGTGACACCCAGATATGAACCATAGGGCACCACATAACATACCTCTCAGAAAAGGATAGCCACTGTTCATATCAACTACGTGCCTACTCTTTGTTTTTCCTGAAAGAGAGGCACATTTAAGGTATAATATCCACATTGCAGACCTAAAATGATGAGCAGTGATTCCTAAGGGAATTCTACAGACTCTGACCATGTGATGGACCCTAGCAGGAAAGTGAATCTTTGTAAATTTCATTCATGCAGGTAAGATTGCCTTTCTCACTGTCAGATCATCTTTGAAAATTGTTTTCAGTGGTTATTCAGTCTGAAACTTGTTCTATGCAAAAATTATATGTGGTTTTTGGGGACAGAAAATAAAGTGTCTGAATAGAAAGCATGTTTCCTTCACAGAAAAAAAAGAGAAGAAAACAATGCTATTTTCTGCACAGGAAAAGTTCTTCTTTTCTTTTTTTCCTGTATGGAAAACAAGTTTCTAGTGCAGATCTGTGCTGAAAATGGTGTTTTCTGTTGGGGGAAAAAACCTCAAAACAACCATGCATTTTCCACACATAGTAATTCATAAACCATGAAGATTCTCAGCTGTCCAGGATTTTTCTCCTCAGTGTTTCACAGCACTTAAGAAACCCATTTTTGACCATTTATTAACTATTTTCAAATATTCTTTCCATCCCTAGAGTCTAGATATTTCTGACTGAATTCCCAGTGCCGCTGAGCAATTACTTTACTAACAATGGTTACTTAAATGATACAGTACCAATATAAATATGTGTGGTAGATTTGTCTTAAGAATGCCAGCTGTTTTGACCAAAGATGTGGTCCCCTCTAGTAAATGTTTTGATATTTGCATGTGGGAGGCTGAGTTTGCCTGTTCTCAAAATGGTTGAGAGAAAATTTTATTCTTGTTATGGCTACCCAAAATTTAGAAATAGGTAAGAGCCCCTTGGCTCATGTTGAATTGGCTCAGGAATGAACCAAGCAAATTCCCCCATGGTAAGTTCACAGCTTAGTTAATTTCTAAACTAATCCAAATTTCCTACTTTTTTCAGTGCTCTATGACAACGGAACATTATATCTCACCTTAATGTAGTGACTGTAATGTGGAGTAACAAAATAAAAGTTTCAACCTCAATTCTATAGTTCAGAAAAAACAAAATAACAAAATACAGTATTTTTTTTGTGCTTTTCCACAGTACCTCTGGTTCTTTCTAGAAGTTTTTTTTTTTAAGCTTATCTGGATAATTTTCTTGTACATCTTGGTCTTGCAACATAGCACATTCAGTATTTAAAAGTGAATAAAAATGAACAAATCTCATGTGTTGTATAATAAGTACATGTTCTTTCCCCAGTAACTGAAAGCTCACTTAAACCCCTGGTGCAGAAAGGACATAAAACTATGAGTTCCATTTCTGTGTAGATCAATTATAAACACGCATCTGAACCCACATTCTGCCTCACAAATAGCCACTATAAAGATTTGCTACTTGCCATATGATTTAACTCCCTTGGAGGAAGATGGGACATTTTAGGTCTCTACATTCATAGTTTTACTTCAGAATTCACCTCGTGTGGTACTTTTTTGTTCCAGTCAATTTAACAAACGCATTGGGACCAAAAATAACCATTCCATTTTTCAGGTCAACATTACACAGCACAGCAGAAATTATAAGTTCTTGTAAATAGGTTGGCCCCACTTATAGGAAACTGACTTCCCCCCCCCCTGGAAGGGAGTAAACAGTGGAAGTTTCTATGGTTAGGAAATACAAGGAGCGTCCATTACACCCTAATGCTGACCCTACATCCCAAACCATTGGAATTCTCATGGAATCACAAATACGCCACAATGTCACACAACACAATGTGATAATTGTGCATGAAGGTTAACTTTGCATGTTGGTGTAAATGCTATATTCATGTTGTTGCCAATCCAGCACCTGTAGTGCAACATTTCCTCTGCAGATAGTGGGTTGGGAGTGTTAGAAGACAGCCTTTCTGAACAATAGTTGTTTATTTGAATGTCTGATTCTGTTCATATGCAGTCTGAAGATTCAATTTTGCTAGTCAAGGCTAATACTAGTCAGATACAGGATAATTGACACCTCAGATGAGGACTAACTCCTACCTTCCTGCCCTGGTCAGTGCTGAAATCTTGTGGAGGTTGCATGGCATGACTTCTGCTGTGAAATAAAGATGTGTTCCATTCAGGTTCCTTTAGGAAAAATGTCACACTGAAAATTGGGTAAGAAATATGCTTCAAAATGACCTGGGGAATTTTAAGCAGGAAAGGGTATAAACATATAGACCGTTGAGAACTATTAGCCCAGAGCAACTTTCAGCTCAGTCTTCAGATCAGCTGCCCTTCTTTCCCACTGCTCAGGCTAGCTTTGGAATTAGCGGCTCAAGAAAATATTTCCTTTCTGATATTCAGGGGCAAGTGGCAAGCCAGTGCATCCAAAACTGAATTCCAATCATATTTAATGATTAAAAAAAGAGAGGCTGAAATAGATAACTCTCCCCACACACCAAGACACACACATACACACACCTTTGAACATAATCCAAGAGGTGGGCACTTTGGCCTTACCAAATTCTACTGCTCCATATTCCATGTCATCCCCTTTGGCACCAAACAGCCAAGTAAACAATTCCCCTCCCTTTTGCTCAAATGTTGTTGTGATCAGTTGCATTTCAAGAGGGAATCACAAATATAAATTGTGCCAGTGAGGTGGGTGCTGAATAATTGGAGCAGTAAAATAGGCTCCAATGACTGTGTTAATTCATGTCTGTGACTCACTTGATACAGTTTATTGTTGAGCTGACAGATTTGGAACCCTATCCATAATCCCATTAAAACAGCACATTTAGATTTAAGCTCATTGCCACCCAATTCCACAGCATTCATTATTTTGAATTTAGTCTCATTTATTTCAGTGGAATTTATTTCTACATAATCTCTCAAATCCAGCAGCTACAGCACTTAGGCAGCACTTTGCTCTTGTAAGTACTTCAGATTCTGGCTAATACATTTAGGCACACTAAATCAGCCTGATCCACAAAGCACTAAAGGATTTTGACCAGTTTTTATTTTGATTTCTTTTATTAATTAAAATGTTTCAAAAATGGAGAAGAGCTTTACTTGGAGAAGAGCTTTCTTGAATTATCTTAAAGTTCTAGGTGAGCTGATATAGAAAAATATATCAACAACAGCAAGTTTTGGGATACAAAACCATCTATTGCTCTAAAATTTTAAGCATAATTACCTTGAAGTGGTCTCGGAAGGAAACAGGCAACCAATGCGGCTCCTTTGGAATCAGTGAAGTTGGATTCATCAAACATAGTTATGCTTAAAAGTTGTAGCAGTTTGATACCACCTTAAATGATATAGTACCATCTTTTGGAATCCTTGGTTTTGTAGTTGCAGTCATGTCCTGTTGGCAGGCTTCCTATAGGAAACTGATTGACTCTGGGGTGAACTAAATGTTGGAGTAGATAGATCTTTGGTCTGATCCAGTGTGACTGTTCATAAGTTCTTAAATTTTATTTATTTATTATTTATATCTGTATGCTGCCTTTCTCCCAGAACAGAACCCAAAGGAGCTTCTAGCAATAAATTAGAGACATTAAAAACATTTAAAACAATTAGAAGTATTTTTAAAAATGTAAATTATAAAAACTTAAAACAATATTCAATGTATAAAACAAGTTAATAAATAAATAAATAAAGCTCATATAAAAGCCTGCTTGAAAAGAAATGTTTTACTATGCTGGTGAAAGGAGAGCAGGGAGGGGGGCAGCCTAACCTCCCATGGAAAAGAGTTCCACAGGGTGGGAGCAGCCACTGAGAAGTCTCTGTACCGTGTCCACACCAATGAGCCCAAAGATTGAATAAGACAATTTATGAAGGATGCTAAAGCAACTCTCAAATCTAAATAGAAAAATCAGGAGTATAGAAAAATTGAGCAAAACTTTAGAAGTTTTAGAAGCAAAACATTGGGTAGAGTGAGGGTGTCTTCTTGGTTTAGGGTCACTGAAGGCAGGAAAATCTACCTCCTGCTGTAATCTTGGAATCTGCAGTCCTGCCATCACAACAGGTATCATAATGCCTGAAGGCACCATCAGGGGAAGGAAAATTATGTTTCCAATCCATTATAATTTAGTCAGTTTTGAATCTAACCTTTCTTGCAAGCACTTAGAATTATCTCCAGTTTGTTCGGTGTAACTTACTCCAAGTAAATTTACATAGCATGGATTACATGCAGCTTTAGTTATTCCCAGAAGGGTTCAAGTATAACAGCTGTCTTATTGTGTGTATGTGTGTGTTACCCTGTTTACTGGGGGTCCTGGGAGGGACACCTAAATAACCTTACAATACACAAGATGGGGAAATTAGCCAAGAGCACTGGCTGGCACGACGAGAGGCAGGGTAACGCAGCAGGATCTTGTAACCCAACATTTACGGGGTCAGGCCAAGTCAAGAAGCAAACCGTGTTGGAAATAAATGAATGATCTTTATTAAATACAGGCACACAATGTAAGCAACACACGCACACAGATAACTAAGGAAAATAAAGGTGTGAGTAGGATAGCGGGATTTTCAGAGGGATAGTTGATTCGGGTGATATGAAACCTGTTCCTGAAGCCTGGAAAGAAGATAGAGAGCAATGCTGGGGTTCGATGGATCTCAGCACGTGGAGCTGAGGGGAAGCTCGTGAAGCAAAGCGGCAGCAAGGCGGTCTGGAACTCGGGAGCAATCTGAGGATGGTCTTGGAATCAGGGGTTTTTATAGGGAGAAATGTAACTGCAAGCTATTCCGTACTTGGGGAAAACAATGAGTTTTGGGCGCGAGACAAAGCTTTGGAAAGGTCAAAATTTAGGATGATTAAGTTAAGTCCAAACTGACAAAGAGGTAGACAGTATGCAAATGCTCAGTGCTTGGCATTTGAGTATTCAGCTTGCCAGGTTGCCTGCTCGGGGCAGGGAGTCCTTTGTAAACAGCGTGCATACATAATGAGGGTGTTTGCAGAGAGGTCTCCTAAAGTGAGGATCTGGCTATTTCTGGCCTGCCTGGGTGGAGAATGGAATGTTCATCAATTAGCGGCCGAGCCTAGTTCTGTGCTTGTCCGGGGGCCTCACAAACACATGGAGAGGGGTGGTGGAAGAGAGCCAAATTATTGATATCAAAATGATATCTAGGGGTATCTCCAAGGAGGCCTAAACTACAGTAACAGGTGAGTGTGTGTGCGTGTGCGTGTACGCGTATGCATGTGTGTGTGCACTTGATCATTTGGCTCACTTCTTGTTGCTTCTTCCTGATGGTCTAATGTTATCTGGTCATACCAGGAGGGGCTCAGCTCCCCTGCCTAGTCTTAGGCAGGGCTCAAACCCCCTTGCTTCCTATTCCGGGTCCATGGCAGCAGAGAATTCTAAGTACCTCACCAAAGTACAAATCTTAGGATTTGGCAGGATGGAGGGATCACATTGATATAACTGTGTAGTTATAGCTCAGCATGAAGGTGCACACTGAATAGTGGGAAAGAGCTTGGAATGATAGGCTTTAAGTAAATTATTAAAGTAGATTACTGGCAAATGATGGATTAATTCACTGTTGTTAATATTGGAGGGACCAATTTTGGTTCATTGTATTAATCACGAATTGATTTGATCATTGGCCATTTCTGCACTGTTATATGATAATTCTACTTTCAAAATCCCGTGGAATTCTGGGGTTAGTAGTTTACTGAGTCCAAAGATGACCCACCCTAAACTGCAAACCCCAGGATTCCATAGGCTGTTGAAAGTGGAATAATAGCACTATAACAGTGTAGTGCAGAAATGGCCATTAACTTTCAAAGAAACCACAGGATTATAGACACAAGCTTGTTGGGTTCTCACTGTTGCCCCCTTGTGGCAAATTTTACTTCACTCCTTCAAAGGCAGTATTTTTATACTTTGTAAGTTGGTCTTCTCCACTTGGCCTTTTCCTGATCCTATCATCTAAAAGGCATCTAAACCGGTAAAATTTGTAGTCTGATGGATCTAGAAAGATTGTCTGAAATCATGGATTCTAATAACTTGTTTAATTAAGCTTGATTGCAGAGCTGATTCTCTCTTCTTTCCACCCCACCCATATATGCTGTATCAAATACCCTCCATTTAAATTCCTGGAATTCTTTGTTTGTATTGGAAATGATGAATAAGGAATAATGTGTTTATTATAGTGAATCTGATCTGAGAAGACCTTGTAACTATGGCCATTTCTGCACTACACTGTTATAGTGCTATTATTCCACTTTCAACATCCTGAGGAATTCTGGGGTTTGTGGTTTACTGAAGCCAAAGAGCTCTCTGGCTGAGAATTCTTAAATGCCCCTCCTTAAATGACAAATCCCAGGATTCCATAGGATGTTGAAAGAGGAATAATAGCATTATGACAGTATAGTGTGGAAATGGGCTATGTTGTGTATGTCACTTTGATTTTTCTCACATATGCCTCCCAAGTGTTTTCTGGCATCCTTATTGATGGTAGGCCTCATCTCCATAGCAACTGACCTGAGGCCCAAGAGCTCTCTGGCTGAGAATTCCGAGAATATGCCCCTCCCTAAACTGCTCTCTCTAAACCCCAGGATTCCATGGAATCTTCACCGCCAGCCAATCATATGAGGTCTTCTTGCCTCACACAGCCAATCATATGCTGACACAGATAAACAGACAAACGCATAAACATTGACTTTTAATTAGTAGATAAACTTAGATATATAACTAACTTAGTTGCGTAGCTAAGTAGCATCTTCTACCCTAAAACTACTTTACCAGGTTTCAGCCATGTGGAGAGAAGGGGGCCCATTCTGGTAGCAATTGGGTATGGGTGGATGACATTTTTATCCCCCTCCCACTAGCTAGCAAGGCTGCAACAAGTAACTGTAACAGGGTCCTGCTTCTGATCATCACAGCCTCACTGGCTAGTGTTTGGGTGTGTGGAAATGTCATCTACATGTGCCCTGATTACCAACGAAATGGATCCCTTTATCTTCAAACAGTTGATGCTCGGTAAATCTGATCCTGAATTCTGGCTATGGTAATGAAAAAGAAGAGCAATAAATATTAGCAGCACATCACATGAAAGGCCCTTTCCCCATAAGCAATCAATCCTCAAAAGCTTTCCAGAATTAAAAGGTTTTGATGTGCCTGCAGAAAATTGGTAATGAGAGTGCTAGTCTAGCTTCTCTGGTAAAGGAGTTCCAGAGCCTGGGTGTAGCCACTGAGAAGGCCCTCCCCTGTGTTTCCACCAGATGTGCCTGTGTGGGTGATGGGACAGAGAGAAAGGCCTGCCTAGAAGATCTCAAGACACAGGCAAGCCCATACAGCCCTCAGATAGCCTGGGATACAGCTGAGATACAGCCCTCAGATAGCCTGGACCTGGGTTATATAGAGCTTTGTAGGTCATAACCACTACCCCGAATACTGAGACACAGACCAGCAACCACTGTAGCTCTTAAAGGAAGTCCACTACTACAACATTCCTGACGAGTGGCCATCTTACTTCTGCTCAAAAACATCAAATGTCAGAGAGCCCACCTCCTTCTGTATCTGTCTGTTTCACTGTGATAAGCTGGCACCTTCAGGATGTTCTTCCTTATGTTTAGTCTACATCTTTTTTTTCTTGTAATTTGATTTGCAGCCTACATTCAGATTATACAAAAACATGAAGAAATCATATTCACAAGCAATAAAATTTGGAGATCAATAAGAGGAGCATTATAGATGTTTAGCCAGGGCTTCTTGTGGTGTCAGCAGAGAGAAAAACTTGAAATCTGGAAATATTAAGAAACTAAAGATGACAAGAGCTAGCAGGTATAATTGTTTGAGGGGAAAAACAAGAGAAGACCTCAAAATTAGAAGCAATCTGAAGACCTGAAGATACACAAAGCAAAGAGAGTAGCTAGCACAAAAAAGGAAAGAAGGAAACTCAGAGAGAGAGAGAGAGAGAGAAACATTTTCTCTTGAACAAATGCAATTTAAAAAAAAAATTCAGTTATGCATGAAGAGATACTACTAAGATGGAGACAAATCTAGAGATAAAAAACACTACCGTGTAAAACTGCAGAGTCTCCCTTCTCTGCCCTAGGCCAAAGCATTACTAGCATCTAATGGAAGCAGGAGAAGAGTGAAAAATAATAAATCTAACAGAAATTTCCAATGAATTCTATGAGGTTCAAACAATAAGGAATAAAAGGAGTCATCAACCAATACGAGATATAAGCAGACAAATAAAAGGAACCTCAAGAAAGAATCAGGGTCACACAGATCAAAAGATTTTAGAGAAGAAAGATAAACCAAGTAGTGAACTACCAAAAAAGATAGATAGGAACACAGAAAATAGTTGCTCTTTCTTTCAGTCAACAGATGGGATTAAGGTACCCCAAAGTGCTCAAGAAAAGATCATGAACTTTAGCATTAGTCTCCCACAATTGTCTGTTCCAGACAGTCCTCAAATATGACATGTGAATTTTTATGTGGCAATTCAGTTCCCCCTCCTTAATTTAAAGAAAAAAATGGTTTTAGTGTTAACAATTTTTGGAATTAATCCTGCTTCTATTGTTTGGAGCACTGAAATCAAATGAGCATAAAGAGTTAGCAGTCAAAGACCTGCCAGAAAGGTCATTGCAAGTTATAAGCTATTTAGTTATGTCTACATATATTTAACCCTGTTTGTCTCCCCACTGAAACTCCCCACTGAAACCTTTTATAGACATACCGAACTCCCCACCCCACAGCCGTTCCACACCTGGGCCCTTTTCACACAGCATTTCTAATGCGATTCCAATGCAAAAAGGCCCCTTGAATGTTGTGCAAATGTGAGGAGTGGTCCACATGACACACTCACATTTGCATGATGCTTCAGAGCCTGACATGGACCGCACACGCATTTTTTCATTTTCAGCTTGAAGCTGAAAATGCTGCACGGTTGTGCATTGCTTCAGGGCCCCATGTGCACTTACCTTGCATGCAGAGCCTCAGGAGCTGGGCTAGTCGTGCTTCCTGTCTCAGTGCAGCCTGGGAAGGTCACAGGCTGCACTGCAAAAGGAAGAGGTGGGGCTGTCGTGCAAGTAGGAAGCTCATGCGGAGCCGAAGGAGTAGGGAAGCGAGATCCTCTCTCTGGAGGCTGCTCATGCGAGCACCACACCCCAGCGCCGAAAATGAGTGAGTTGGGGAAAGGATCCTGGTGTGGAAAGGGAGGTGGGATGTTCAGAAGCATATGGCTTTATCCCCATAGTTGGATGTGAAATTATTACAACATCTGCTGAGATCTCCCAAGGACTCTGGCAGACCCTAGCAGGTGATGTAATTGTTTCACATTAGGCTATGGGGACATAGCAGACACTTTTGTCACGCCTCCCTCTGCTCACCACCAGTCACAAAATGGTCATGAGAGGGCATTCAGAGAATTTACAGTAGGTCTGTGGGGCAATAAATGGCTCAGTATAGCATTGATTTCACAACTGTTATGCTATGCTGAGCTACGTACTGAGACCATATAGGCTGTAGAGTGATATAAGAGGAATAACTTGCACTGAGAGAAACAAGCTGATCAGTTGATGAAAATGGTTGGCCACAACTATATTACAATATGGTGTAACGTGAAGTCATCATAAATTCATGCCCTATGAAAAAATGGGGGTATCCCAAACATGGCTAACTAGAGATGGTAACAGGCTTAAAAACAAAATAAATATTTTTTGAGTGTTGTAAAACCTGACAAGGAGACTCATGAACATCTGATGAGCATCTTTGTCATTTGGAACTTATTCTGTGCAAAATTTGCATGTGCTTTTTTTGGAGAAGAAAACACCAAAAGGAATTTTCTGCACAAAAATAATATTTCTACACAAGAAATGCTTTTTCCTGTCCAGGTATTAAGCTCAAAATCTTTGCAAGACAGGGTTCCAGGTGAATTATAGCAACAGGCAACAACAGATTGGATTGATTTTTATCTCCTACTCTGTTGCTAAAGGAATTACCCTGCCTGACTATGACTGGCACCTTGTCAATGCCATATGCAGTCATAAGGCAATCTTATGCCCACATATTTTTCTCTCTCTTAGTATTCCCTTCTTCTCTCTGAAATGACCAAAGCTGCCCTGGACAATCCATAGAGCCACTGCAGTCCCCCACAGCCATTCTGTGCACAGTGAAAAGCTGGGGTAGGTCGGTGATGGAGAAAATTCTGACTGTGTCACCCCAGCCAAACACAAAATGATTATATCATTTTCTGAGATCTGAGAAAGACTCCTATGAACCTTAGTGGGTGATGAAATCATTTTGCATCTGGTTGCTGGTACATAGCCAGACACTTTTCTGACCTCCCTCCCCCCCATCATGTCTCCATCGTGCATGGAATGGTTGTAAGGGGATGCCACAGTACTACAGTAAGCCCAGAAGTTGCTGAATAGCCAACTGTAGCATAGTTCCACGTGAGGAACTACTATACTGTGCTAAGCCATATAGAATTTTGGTTATCAACCGAAACATTGAAAAACAAATTAGGAAACCAGACTCTTCCCCACATTCCATGCCTAGAAACAATAGAAAATTATAGCAAGGATATACTTCGTGCAGCTGTTTTACTGGCTCTACTCATGTTTGCAAATGTGTATCTGTGTGTGAGAAATGTAAGTGATCTGCTGGAGTTGTACATGTTAAGGTTGCCCAGTTTCTGAGATGGATCATCATTATTACACTTGGCCTTGTATAATTCTTATAAACATGTTATATGAATATTAATGTCACAGTTTTATGTATAAACAACTCTTGGATCTGTTAAACTCCATATGGCATTTATCTAAATTTCTATGCCTTACTTTTGGGTAATGATTTAGCCTAAAAAAAGGATGTATTTTACTGGAAAAGAGAAGGTCTCCATAAAGACCTGATTTAAAAAAAACAACTTTCAAATAGTGTCTGGCTTAATAACTTCCAGCACATATTTTATCAACATGACCTTCCTGGGGTGCATTTCATACTGGATTGTTACAGTCATCCCCTTTCATCACTGAAGGGGTTGAGAAAAACCAACAATCAGGGTGAAAACAGTTTCAATAGAACACAAAGAATTTCCAGACATTGTGTTACCCCCAAAGGTGGCCGACCTTGAGGTCCTCCAATTTCTCCTTAGAAATTGGAGAGACTTTGGGATGAAGTGGGTGATAATTACCATTCCTGAAGTGAAGGATCGAGGAGAGATGGCTCAAACATGAGAGGCTAAGGGCAGCAGGGGGAAATGAGAGTCTGGGATGCAGACTCCCCAAAGTGCTAACAAAAAGCCAGGGTCTGAGCTACGGTTTAAATACTCTTTTTTTTGCCCTGATGGGGAGTGTGTTAATTACTCTCTGCCAGACCAGACAAAGAAGTCTGGAATGGGCTAGTGGTCTTAGGCCCTTTTCGCATGGTATTTGTATTTGCCATGAGAAAGGGCGCCTGGAACATTGTGCGATCGTGAGGAGTGATCTGCACGACACACTCACAATCGTGCAATGCTCCAACGTAGGGCAGGCACCACTTGTGCACTTTTTCATTTTCAGCTTTCAGCAGAAAATGGTGCATGATTGTGCATTGCTCCAGGGCCCCACACACACTTGCTGTGCGTGCGGAGCCTCCAAAGCCACGGCGGTCGTGCTTCCTGCCCCAGCACAGCCTGGGAAACTCCCAGGCTGTGCTGCAGAAGGAAGAGGTGGGTCTCTTGCGCTACCTGCTCAGGAACAGACAGCTCATATGGAGCTGAAGCAGCGGGGCCGCGAGAGCCTCTCACTGGAGGATGCTCACGCGATCCCCACACCCTAGCGCTGAAAGAAGGTAAGCTGCGGAAAGGGTCTTAGTGTTAGGTGACAAAGAGTTGATGGAAGTTATAATATAATATGTTTATTGAGTTTTAAAAGAAATACATCAACCATAACAAAGAAAAAAACAAGAAAAAAATAAGCATTCCTTTATAAAGCCAAATGAACAAGCAAACAAACAAAAAGCTGAAAAGATAGAGGAAAGAGAAGATAAAGTACTAGAAACAAGTAACGAAGAGTAGAAATAACAGTGGGGGAAAGCCAAGAGTTGGATGGAACTTGAAAAGAAGTGGAAAAAAGAAGAATCTGACTTCTGGTTTGGCGAGGAACAGGCAAAGATGGCACAGAGATCGTGCTTCACGCTTTGATCTCCTGCCTGGCAGTAGTGGCAGCGATCCACAGGTATATGAGACATAGAGCCTGCAAGGGGGTGCCCAGGACCTAGGGGCACCTGAAGAACCACGGACGGACTGTGAAAGCCCCAGCTAATCGCCGTTTAATGAAGAGCAATGATCACGGAGGTGGCAGTATGGGCAGTGGAGTCGCCATTCTATCAAGTTGGCAGAGAATTTTTTTTCCTCTTCTTGCACACTGCATTCAGTCCACTGAACCTCTTGAAATTTATGAGTGAGTGATTATAGTCAACTAATTAAAATCAAAAAGATTTCATCTGTCTGTTGGAACAATACCTCTGTTATTGAATGCTCTTCTTAATATTGATCTTTTCTGCTGGCTTTTTTTTTTTTTTTTCCTACAGTCTAGAGGCTTATAGTCTCTTAGCCAGCAGGGATGTTCCTTTTTCTGTTGCTGGGTTTTGTTTTGTTTTTTGAAGATACAGAATTAAATCTTGGGAAGATATAGTGGGGAAAACCCTCATGAGTTCCAGAAAGGAATTTAATGGAGTATTTTTTTTTCTATTCTCAGTGTTTACTTTTTATTTGTTTTTGTTTGTTTGTTTGTTTGTTTCTTGGTGGTTGCATAAGAATTTAAAGTATTTTGATAGAGAGCAGAACATTGTGATGTGATAGTTCGGGAAAGTGGAGTTTAAACTTTTGAATGAGAAGTTTTTATATATTGAGATTTATTATCTATTTGTTAAGAGCAAGTGATCCCTCTCTCCTAACAGCAGATTAGGTGCTGAGTCCACAGAAAGTGTTGTGTCCTTGAAAACACTGACGAATATCCACACATCTCTCTCTCTTGGGTTTTTTTTTTTTTTTTGGTAACCCAGAGGTATTTTGGAATAGAGATTTATGTTGCTGTTTTTGTTCTGACTTTTCTTTATCCTATTGTCTTCTTTTTGATTTTTGATTTTGTGGAATATTTTTTTCTTCTTCTTTTTAAGATATTTTTCATTTGGGAATCCCTCCTGTTGCTGATCTTCTTGGACTTGTGGTAGCTAGTTGGCACTAGATATCAAACCTGGACTGAAATATTTTGAAATACTGGTGAATTATTTTGAAGTATTATTATTATAATTTTTTTTCCTATGGATTTTTAGGCTTGACACTGCAAGGACACTGATAAAGATTTAAAGCAGATTTTAAGAAAAAGGAAGAAGGCTTGAAGAAGTTACAAGGCAGAAGTTATAAGGAAGAGAATGAAGATAGAAGGAAGGAAGTTGGAAGGAAAGAAGAAAGGATTTGAAAGGAAGAAAGGAGATGTAAACAGGAAGAAAGCAGGAAAGCAGTAGGAAGTAGGAAAGAGGAGTCAGAACTAAGAAAGTTGAAGCAAGTAGAAGAAGGCTGGAGAAGGTCAGAGAGTGTGATAGAGGAGGGTGCGTGATACAAGAGGAAGAAGAAGGAAAGTCCACCGAACTTGAGAGAAGAAAGTTGGGATAAGAGGAAAGATGACAAGTGTTAAAACAAGAGCTAGAACAAATGAAGTTCCAGAAGCACAACCTGGAAGAGCTTCAATAGAAGAAGGTGTACCTTTTTATATGAGAAAATTTATGGAAGAGATGTCTGATTTCAGAAAAGAATATAAAGTTCAACACAATGCAAGCACTTGTCACACAAGTAAAAAAAAAGACATTAAAGAAAATAAGGAAGAAATTCAGAATCTAAAGAGAGAAACAAAATATTTAAATCAAGAACTAGAAAAACAAATTGATTGGCAAGCACTAATGGAACAGAGAAAGAACGAACTGTGGTTAAGGTTTAGAGGTGCGATGGAAACCCCGAGTGAAAATCTAAGAAAGAAGATAATAGAGGAGGTGGCAAAGAGTAGTGAAGACTTCCTAGAGATGGAAGTGGACTGTATTTACAGAATTAGCTCCCTATCTTCTAAAAGGAAGAATCTTCCAAGACACTTAATTGTACAATGTGTAAGAAAAACAAGAAGAGATAAGATCTTGGAGGTTCACTACTGCAAAGGAATCCAGATTGATGGGAAGCAAATAATAATACTGAAGGAAGTACCAGCATGATTACTGAAGAAGAGAAAAGACTATTTTTTTCTGATGGATGTCCTAAAAAGGGAAGGAATTCTTTTCAGTTGGGACAAGCTTGAAGGGGTTAACCTCACCTATAAAAAAGAAAAATATAGAATAAATACAGTTGAGAAAGCCTCAGAATTCCTGAAAAAATTAAGGGAAGAACTTCAAAAAATACCTAAGAACCAAGAAGAAGATAATCTAGATTTAAATGACAATGACCCCCAGGAAGAAGATTTGAATGAAAGAGAAGAGAGAGAAGGAAAGATTCAAAAAAGGATGACAGAGAAAGAAAAGCACAGGACAAAAGAAATCTTCTTGATCTGGAAGCTTCAGATACAGAATAGAAGGAATGAGAAAGAGAACAACAACAACAAAAGATTTCATAAGTAGGTGGTGGGACTTAGTAAGATAGGAAGTTTGGGAAGAATAAGAGGGTAAAATAGGAAGAAAAGTGGGGGCGGAGGAAAGTTTGAAGAGGGGTGTCCAAGATTGAGAACAGAGAAAGAACTGAGAATTAATTATTTGGCGTGGACAATTATTTGGATAATTGTAAAAGTTTATATCTAGAAAAGAAGGGGGAAAGGGCCATTTCCGCACAGGGAGAGGGAATTGCCCTGCACCGCTACTTACTGGACTTTTCGGCTCCCCGATCCAGTCCACGCCGCTCCGGAGCAGTGCATGCTCATCGATACGCACTGCTCCGGTGTCCCAAATGGTGGCTTCTGGTTGGTCGAGGGTGCTGAAGCTCGCCAGCCTAAAGCCTGTCCCCGGCAGATCGCAGGCTTGCATTAGGGCGAGCCTGTGAATCTGCATAAAGGAGCAGGCTCGTAGTAGTGCATTCTGTGCTTTTGAAAGACCTGTTTTTAGCGATCTTTCAAAAGCACACTGGACGACCACTTGGGGTCGTTCCAGAGCAGGCTGAGTGCAGATCTACATTAAGTAGGTCCGACCAGCCTGCTCCCAGGTGCAGATCTCCTCCTTGGAGGATGGACTGCACCGTTTAAAAACCCCGTGCAGAAATGGCCTAAATGGAAAGTCTTACTTGGAACGTGAAAGGTTTGAATGCATTAAAAAAGTGTAAATTAATATTTCATTACTTACAAAAATTAAAATTAGATTTGATGTATCTTCAAGACATAAGGATTAAAGATAAGTATGTGAAATTGTTGACAGAGAAGAAATTAGGAGAAGAATTTGTGTCAGTAGGTCCGAGTTAAAAAAATGGAGTAGTTTTATATGCCAAACCACATCTAGAGCCTAAGTTGGTGTTTACAGATAAAAAAGGAAGATATGTAGGGGTTGAAATTAAGATAAATATGCTCCAGTAACAGAAAAGAATTCATTTTGTAAAAAAATAAAAGGAGGTACTATTAAAAGTAAATTATGAACATTAGTGTTTATTAGGAGACTTTAATGGAGTGGTAGATCCATATATGGCTAGTTTTCGACAAAGATGATTAAGAGAAACCAAGGTAAATTAGTAAAAGAATTTTTTGAGTTAGCTTGAGTTTGAGTTAGTTGAAGAATTGCAGATAACCGATGTGTGGAGGTTAAAAGAAGGAAATAGAATGGAATTTACCTTTTATTCTAATACTCATAATTCATACTCTAGAATTGATATGGTATGGTTTCTAATATTATAGAAATATATGGAAAATAGAAATATTACCTAGAACAATATCCAGTCAGAATATCGTTTTAAAAAAGACACCAAAGTTATAAATGGAGATTGAATGAAACTTTATTGTAAAAAGAAAAAGTAGTTGAGAAATGCAAGGAAACACTTGTGGAATACTTTACATTTAATATAGACAAGGGGGTAGAAGATACGATAGTATGGGATGCAGGAAAAGCAGTATTAAGAGGGACTCTCATGAAATTAAACAATGAATGGAAAAGAAAGAAACGAGAAAATAAATGAAATTTCTTTTCTTTAAATAATTTTATTGAAGTTCCATAATATAAAATAAACATATATAATTGTACATATCATTGAATTATTTCTGCTTATCTTCCATCCCTCACTAGATTTCAAGTTTTTTTTCCTATATAATCAACATGTTAAAATTTAATGTACCACACTATCAAATGCTAATATTTCATGCTAGAGCCTGCAATACATCAGACACAGTATATTATAACCTAATATCCATCTTTTCATCCAGTTGCATCTTCTTAATATACAGTCTATATTCTTCTACATTAAGCATTATCATCTGATAGTCCCCAGCAATTCCTGACACTATTTGCCATTCTTTCATTATCTCTTTGTCTGATTTCCCTTTAATCTCTGAGAGACTACATCTACATTTGTGTTTTCAATAAAAGTTGCCCACCATTGATCAATTACAGGAATTTGCTGCACTTTCCAAAGTCTTGCAAACTCAATTCAAGCTGTTGTAATCATATACAATATTATCCGCCAATATTTCTTTTGAACAGTAACATCAATCATATATGTCATATTCAACAAATACATTTCTGGTGTTTTATCAAATTGTACCTTCAATATTGAACAAATCTTATTGTGTATTTCTCCCCAATATTTCTTTGCTTTGGGACATGACCACCACATATGAAACATCGTACCGACCTCCTTTTGACATTTCCAACATTGCCCTGTTCCTGTTTTATAAAATCTCATGAGTTTTTCTGGTGTCATGTACCATCTATGAAACATCTTATAATAGTTTTCTTTTAAATTTTGGGCAACTGTACATTTCTGTGTCCTTTTCCAGCTCTGTTCCCAAGACTCAAACTGAATTGAATGTCCTACATTTTGAGCCCATTTAATCATTGTAGACTTAATTGTTTCCTCTTCCTTCTCTTGCTGTAACAATTTTTGATATATACGAGATAATAAATGGGGGGGGGTTTCAAATAGCCATTTTATCAATCCTTCCTTCTCTTTTTGTCCAATTCCGTAGGTTTTTACATCCATCTGAAATCTTTCAGTTAGTTGTCCGTAGGGGAACCAGTTTAAAATTACTCCTTCTTCTTCCAATTTTTAATCTTAATTATATTTCCAGCTGATTTTTCTATTATGTCCTCATATCTAAACCATTTTTCTGTTTCCTTCCATCTTCCAAAAAAAGTGTCCTGAGGGGACACCCATGATGCGAGCTGCCTAATGTTTTTAGCCTTATATTCATTCCATATTTTCAATAATGATTTTCTTAAAAAATGATGTGGAAATTCTTTATCAATCTCCGCTTTATTGTAAAACATGCCACCCCATTCTTAAGTCTGCTCCTTCAAGTGCTAGCATTCTCATTTTTTGTAGATTCACCCATTCTTTTATCCAAGTCATTGCCACTGCCTTGTAATATATATAAAAGTCCAGTAGTCCCGATCCTCCTCTTGCTGCTGCATCAGTTAAAATATTCCATTTTATCCTGGGTTTATTTCCTTGCCATATAAATTTAGATAACTCTCTCTTCCATTGTATAAAAGGCTTACTGTTCATAATAATAGGGGGATTTTGAAAAAGAAAGTTCATTTTCGGAAGTACACTCATTTTTACAGCTGCTATTCTGCCCATTACTGACATCCGCATACGTGACCAGTTCTCCAAGTCCTGTATTATTTCTTTCCATTTTTTTTCATAATTATTTTGAAATAGTTCATTGTTTTTCTTGGCAATCCAGACACCTAGATATTTTGCCTTCTGTCCTTTATTAAATCCTGTTATATGTGTTAATTCCTTTTCTTCTTTATCGTTCATGTTCTTTGTTAACAGAACTGTTTTTCCTTTGTTAATCTTAAAACCAGAGAATTCGCCATATAACTGTATTGTTTCAGTCAGATATTTTATACTACCAAACAGGTCATCCAAAAACAACACCAGATCATCAGCGAAAGCTGAAGATAAATGAAATTTCTAAGGAGATTAAAATGAAAGAATTAGAATTACTTAAAAATCCAGCAAATGATGGGATTAGGAACCAAATAAAAATATTACAAATACAAATAGCAATGATGATGATGGATGACATGAAAAAGAAATTAGATTATGTAAAACAAAAGAATTTTGAATATGGTAATAAACCAGGAAGATGGCTACTATATAGATTGAGAAAAGAGAGAACCAAAAGATTGATTATGAAATTAAAGCAAGGAAATAGAATAATTTCTAATGAAAAAGAAATATTTATATTCCATAATTATTTCCAAGTGTTATACAAAAAAACAGGAAGTAAATGATTCTCAAATAGAAAAATATATTAGGGAATAAAAAATTCCAAAATTGACAGAAATACAAGGAGAGAGACTAAATAAAGAGATCTCAATAGATGAAATAAGGGATGCAATTAAACAGTTGAAGGGAAATAAATCACCCTGTCCAGATGGCTTGATGGCCTTGTATTATAAAATATTTTTTAAGTAACTGGAAAAGCTGCTACAGAAAATTATGAATAGAATCCTAATAAATCAGAAAATTCCAGAGACTTGGAGGGAAGCAAATATTGTATTTTACCAAAAGAAGACAAAGATATATTGTCTGTCAAGAATTATAGTCTGATTTCTCTTTTTAACGTAGACTATAAGCTCTTTACATTGATTCTGGCAAATTTTGGCAAATAGGTTAAAATCTGCTTACAAGATATTATCCACCAAGATCAAAATGGCCAAGACGACATATCAGGGACAATATAAGAACAGTACTTGACATAATAGAATATTACCATAACCAGATAAAAGGGGCATTAATATTTATCGACTCAGAAAAAGCTTTTGATAATGTAAATTGGTTAATTCTAATTAAAATTTTAGAGGTTATGGATTTTAATAATAATTTTGTAAAGTGGATTAGATTGATATATTCTTTACAAAAAGCTAAAATTAATATGAATGGGAATTTATCAGAATATATTGATATAGAAAAAGGAACAAGACAAAGTTGTCCTCTTTCGCCCCTCTTATTTATTTTGATGTTAGAATTTCTGAATAGAACAATTAGAGATAATAAGAATATAAAAGGAATAAAAATAAGGGGAGCAGAATTTAAACTTAAGGCTTTTGCAGATGATCTAGTTTTTACTTTAGAAGAGCCAGATAATAACATAGAATTATTATTATTGACAATTAAGGAATATGGGAAAGTCTCCGGCCTTAAAATTAATGTGGAAAAAACTATAATATTGACTAAGAATATGAGTAATAAAGAGGAGGAGGAACTATATAATAAATCAGGTTTTGAGATTGTAAAGAAGGTTAAATATTTAGGGAAAATATTAACAACAAAAAACTAACAACTTTATGAAAATAATTATATTAAGATATGGGAGAATATAAAAGGGAACTTAAGAAGATGGGAGAAAATAAATATTCCTCTACTTGGAAGGATCTCAGTAATTAAAATGCTGGTATTACCTAAATTAATGTATCTTTTTCAGACAATCCCCATTATTTTTTCAAATACTATATTTAAAAATTGGCATAAAGAAATTTCAAAATTTTTGTGGGGTGGGAAAAAAAACTAGAATAAAATGGAAAATTCTAGTAGATGCCAAAGAGAGAGGGGGATTTGGAGTTCCAGGCTTGAGGATATATTTTGAAGCTGCATGCCTAACATGAATTAGAGAATAGGTAGTACTAGAAAATAAAAAGCTATTAGAATTAGACAGTCATGAATTGAAATTCGGTTGGCATGCTTATTTGTGATACAAAAAGGTACAAGTGAATGCCGGATTTAACAATCGTATTATAAGGAGATCAATTTTAAAAATTTGGGAAAATACAAGAATAGGTTTGGTTCAAAAATTCCAGGTTGGGCATCACCGCAAGAGCCTTTTTATAAGAGAGAGATGGGAATTTTAAAAACATGGTTGAAATATAGTGATTTAATACAGGAGAAAGGAGACAATTGGATGATGAAAGAGTTGCAAAGTTTGAAAATGGAAGGGTATGAGATACAATGGTTGTTGTATTATCAATTAAATGAGAAATTTTAAGATGATAATAAAAAAATTTGGTTTTGAGAATAGAAAGAATGAATTTGCAAAATATGTATGTACAGAGGAACCACACTTAATCTCAAAAATATATAAGTTATTATTGAAGATTAGTACAGAGGAAGAACAAATAAAAGTAAGTATGATATATTAGGCTCAATGGGTAGGCCATAGTATTGAATTAGACCAATGGGGAGAAATTTGGGGGAGAGAGTTGAAATTTACCAAATCTAATGATTTGAAAGAAAATCTTTATAAAATGATATACAAACGGTATTTGACTCCTAAAATATATAAAATATATATATGCTGGACATGCAAACACCATGAAGGCTCGTGGTGGCAGTGTGATAAAGTTAAAAAAAATGGCTAAAAATTTGTAAATGTATGCAAAAGATCTTAAAGATAAAAAATATATTCCAACCAGAATTGTTCCTTCTTAATACAGTAGATTTGTTAGATAAAGGAGAAAGGCAATATAAAGACTTGATAAAATATATGGTAACAGCAGCAAGGATAATCTATGCTAGATACTGGAAATGTAAGGAAACACCTAGTCTTACTGAATGGTTGAATAAATTAATGGAGCTTGCAGAAATGGACAAGCTCACAACTATATTAAAAGGGAATTCAATGGAATCATATTTAAGAAGATGGAAGCCTTTCACGGAACATGAAAAAGAAAAGAAAGGAGATGTAATGGTTAGTGGTTTTGATGCATAAAAGACAAATGTATGCATGAGTTTTAACTCGATAAGAAGAGCAATGATGGATAGATAGTAGGGAGTTATATAAAAGTAATGTAAAATGGATAAGGGAGTCACAGAATTGTATATATAGAAGAGGTAAAGAAAGGTATGAAGAATTATATATAGAACTTATATATATTACATAAAGACCTTATATACAGAACTTGTGTTGTTATTTGTATACTTTTATTATATTTATTTTAGAGAGAGGTGTTGAAATGAAGTGAAGTTACCACCAACAGATGAAGAAACCTGGAAGTAATCTAGCTGTTTTTTTGTAGGTTATTTAAGTGTATTGTTGTGTTTTTCTTTTCTTCCTCTTTTCTTTCTATCTCTCTCTTTTCTTTCTTCATCTTTTGCTTTGTTCTTTATATTGGCTTTTTCTTCTCTTTTGTAAATGTATTTGTGTTTGTTATTGATTTATATGTACAAATCAATAAAGACTATTTTTAAAAAAAAAAGAAAGAAAAAAGAGTTTATAGTGAAGCACTAAAAAAGTGAGTGAAAAAGATATCCATTTAAAAGAGAAGACAAGAAAAAAACAGCATTGTGGCTACCTATCCTCCAATCCCCCCACCCTCTGACTCCCCACACTTTCTGACATTGGTTGCTTTATCCCGATCATATAATATACCCTCACTTTGAAGAAAAGGAATTTCTTTCGTCTATAAATATATTTAACTCTATAATGCTAGAGCTTTTGGTCTTCTAAAGCTCAAATCCTCACTGAAATTTATCACCCAATCTATTCTTATATAACACATATAAGGTTTCCAAATGTTAAGGTAAGATTTCTTAGATTTTCCCCTCAACCATCCTGATAACTTATCTATTTTGGCCACTTCCATCACTTTTCCTAATCATTCTTGTATTGAAAGAGTTCATTTTTGACACCAATATTTTGCAAATGTTATTCTTGCTGCTGTTATCATATAACATTTTATTTTCCTTTTCTACCTTATCCTCATAATCTAACATATTCAAAAGATATAATTCTGGCCTAAACATAAGTTTTGATTTCAAGATTTTCTGTATTTCTCCATTCACCCATAACCAATATCTCCTAGCCTTTCTAAATGCCCACCATAAACGATAAAACATCCCTTCTTGTAGTTTACATTTCCAACATTTATTACTTACCTTTTTATATATTTTTACTAGTTTAGTTGGGGTTAAGCACCATCTATACACCATTTTAAGCAGATTTTCTTTATAATCATAACAGCTTCTAAATTTCCATCCAGTTCTCTGTACTCTTTCCCACTTTTCTAATTGTATAGGATAACCCACATTTCCCCTATTTTAACTAATTCATCCTCATTCGCATAATATAACATTAATTTATATATTTTCCAACCAAATGATCATTTTCTTTACATAAAATGTTCTCTATCTCTGATTCTTTACTTTCAAAGTCATGTTTGTTTTTGTCCTCTCTAAATCTTTCTCTTAATTGATAATATGACAACTGTTTAATTTTTAAACCTTCCTCTTCCAATTTCTGAATTTTTTTTATTGTCAAATTTCCCTGTAACCTCCCCAGAGGTTATGATAGTCCCTTATTGTCTGGACAGGTGAGGAGAAAAAAGGGGAAATGCAGTGGGAAGAGGTTACAGGATGTTGGTCATTGTTGCTTTTTCTAGGAGTTTTGGTGGCTATTGTCTTCTATGTTTGGGCATTTAAGAGGATCATCTTAAACCTATTAAGTCTTAAACCTATTAAGTCAAGTTTTTCTGACAAATCTTCAGTAGCTTATGACCTGGCCATGCCTGAGGTCAGCTCTGACCTGATTCTACATGTGTACAGCCAGTCCTCTTGTCACCATGGATTTGCAGCCATAAATCTATGTAATTTATACTCAATAAACAATAATTATACTGTACTACTGATTGGGGGTTTATGGTATGGTAACAACTGTGGGAAAAAGAGACAAAAATATATTTTTTTTATTATGAAATTTTACATACATAAAACAACAAAAAACAAAAAACAAACTACCAAACCAATATATAATAACAACAAACAACAAATCAACCTACATATACAATTACACTAAACATACAAAGGAACTGTATATACCATACTAAAACTAAACTAATAATCATTATACTAAACTAAACAACCACAACAAACTACATCTAATTAAAAATGGCTCCTACCTTTGTTGCAAACAGCTCCAAGATATGAAAATGTATTTAACTTAAATTCATTACTTTCTACTGTTTTAAATTTGTTGCTCCTTTTGTTTATATTCTCAAACTATTTTAATTTCTAAATTTCCTAAATTTCTTATATTCCATAAATTTCCATTTCAAAAATCAATATTATTAACCATTTTAATATACTATTATTTAATTCCTCTGTATTATTACTCTCTTTAATCTAATCAAATCTATCTTAAACATATTATAGCAACAACTTATAATCATATTTAATTTTTTCTCATCTTTATCAGGATAATAATATACTACAACAGTTTCTTTTTTTAAAAAAAAAGATGCAGTATTGAGCAAGCTCAAAACCCTAGAATCACAAAATTACCCTCATTTATCCTTAAAAATTCTATTAAACATCTCCAATCTGAAATATTTCTTCATCAGAAGTTCCCTTCAGTCTGGCAGATAATTTATCCTTCTCTCCAATTGACATCAGTCTATTAAACCATTCAGTAATTGATGGGATCTCAGTTTTCTTCCAATACTTTGCATAGACAAGTCTTGCAGCCAGTAGTATATATTGAAGCAGTTTCTGATATTTTTTGTCAATTTTAAGCTCATCATTCCAAATTCCTAGCAAAAATAATTCAGGTATCTTAACTATTTGGCATTTCAAAATTCTTTGAATCATATTCTATGTTTTCGTCCAAAACGTCTTAGCCTTTCAATAAGTCCACACATATGATACAAAGTTCCAATATATTCTTGACATTTCCAACATCTATCTGTCATGCCTTTATACACTTTTGACAGTCTCTTTGGTGTGAGATACCAGCACATCATCATCTTATACAAATTTTCTTGAAGATCATAGCAAAGTATATTTTCAGTTTCATTCAGTATGTATTTCAGTTTCTTTCCAAAGTCTTTCCCATTGACTCGTGGATATATTGTGACCAAAATTCTTGGCCCAATTAATCATATATTCCTTCATCTACTCTTTTTCCTTGTCTATTTTCAGCAATTTGGCAATCAGATGGTCATCGATGATACAAAGCATCACTTCAAATTCTGATTTGTCCTTTTCAAAATCTTTATTCTTTTTATCCTCCATAAATCTCAAATAGCCTATGTGAAAGCTATTGCAAGCTAAAACCTTCTTCTTGTAACTGTTGCAAGGAATTCATTTCAAGACCTCTCTCCATCTTCTGTAGCAAATCTTTATATGTCAACCAACATTGATCTGGTCTCATTTCTGTTCTGTAAAAAGCTTCTTGTGGATAAATCCAAAAAGGTGTTTTTGTACACAGTCTAGCTTTGTATCTATTCAAAAGTCTTAACATGGCACGTCTAATATGGTGGTTATCAAAGGCCACATTGATCTTAACTTTGTCATATCATAAATATACATACCATCCAAACTTTAAATCATGACCTTCTAAATTCAACAATTTCTTGTCTTTCAATGTTATCCATTTTTTAATCCAAGTAAAGGCTGAAGCTACAAAATAAATCTTCAAGTTTGGCAATCCAAGACCACCTCTTTCTTTTGCGTCCTGTAGCACCTTAAATCTTACTCTAGGTTTCTTGTCTCCCCACACAAATCTTGATAAATGTTTTTGCCACATTTTGAATGGTGTTTCCTTAGTTATTATTAGAATCATTTGGAAAAGAAATAACATCTTCGGAAGAATATTCATCTTTACTGCTGAAATGTTTCCTAGTAATGACAGATTCAATTTTTGCCACTTTTCAAGGTCATTTTTAATCTTCTCAATCTTTGATTGAGATTAACAACAAAAATTCTAAAAGCTTGAAAGGAAGGAACTGAAGAGAGCAAAGAAGCACCAGAATGTGTCCCTTCAGAATATGTGGTGATCAGGGCAGACCCAAGAAATCATAGACAGGAAAAGAAATTATACCAATCCAATCAGAGATTATTGATTAGCATACTCATCCAACAACAGACCACTGCAGGAGCAATAGGTTTCAGAAAAGAAGAATGAAGAGGGAGCAAATGGTAGACAGAAATGCCAACAAATCTGAAAAAAGTTAGGATGTTAAGAAATGTTTTTGCACTGCAGTTTTTGTAAAATACACCATTTCCTGTGCATAAATGTTGACTTTTGTACAAAAGAAGTTTTTCTCATAAATGACTTTCTGTGTGTGTGTGTGTGTGTGAAAGAATTCCTGCATGGCAATCTTATTGCAGTTGACTATTTTCTCGGTGGGGTATCTCAGTGTGTGGAGACTGTACCGTCCAACTGTCCTGATTTAATAGGGGCAATACTGTCCTTCCACTTTTTCAGCTTCTTTTAAAATATCCCAGTTTCATTCTCTTTCTCCCATTTTCCCTTTCATCCTCAGTTTAATTCAGTTGCCGCAAACTGAGTTTAAAGTACAACAGTAGCTTGCATTAGTTAATTCAGCAGTGACAGGTTAAGGAAAGGGAGGGGTGGAATCCTGCCCTTCCCAGTAGGCTCAGGCAAAAGCAAACTGCTGCAGCCTCTCCTAGCTTGGGTGCTCTTTCCTCAGTAATATCATGTGGCATCTTGACCTCACACTCATTTTATCTGAACACACTTGTCCCCATTTTCATCTTTAAAATGTTTGGAGGTTATCTTCAAATGTTGGAGATTGGTAACTATTGGATTGGATGTGTAAAAGCAGATTAATTTAAGTTGGAAAGGAGAATAGATGGGAATATATGGGTTAAAAAGGAGCTGATAACAGATAAATAGAACCAGCAATTAAAGTCAATCGGGAAGTCACTTTTGTGTTAACTGTTCGTTAGGGGTGAATAGTGGTTGTACAAGTTTGTTTGTCTTCATTTTGTGGTATTTTTATTTGTATGTATATTTTGGTTTATTGTTTATCTACTCTACTCCTTTCTTATTTTTATATATTTACAGTTTGTGTATTTTGAATCTTTTTTTGTTTTTTCTTTTATATTGTATTTCACAAATGTATGTTAATGTGTGTAAATTTGTAATTAATAAAGATTAATTTTAAATTAAGAAATGATGGAGGTTATGGGAGATACCCTTTCTGATTAAGAAAATATGTGAGTATTCTTCACATATCTTCACATTTCTACAAAGCACAGATGTGGTCTTAGGATCTAGGCTAGTAGTTTCCAATGTTGGGTTCCCAGATATTGTTTGTCTACAACTCCAACAATCTCTATTACCCATGTTGGCTGGGACTATGAGGAGCTGAAGTTCAAAAATGTCTTGAAACTCAGGTGTGCTGATCACCAATCTAGATTCTAGATTTAGTTACAGATCACTCTGTTTTACATAACCTCTGCCCAAACAGTACCCAACGTTTAACATGGGGAGGATTTATCAAGCTGTCATATTACTGAATCTTTCTAACTAGCTAGTGGAAAGAAGTCCCTAGACCCCAAGATGTTTTTGTCAATGAATTCAAAGCAGAAATATCATGTTGAAAATGTTAAGACAACATAACTAGAGCTGATAGATAGCCCTCTAGCTAAACGTGGAAAATGATTGCACACATAAGAAAAAAGATTGCTGGAGGAATTCCTTTTCATATAGAGATACTGGTGATTGCAACTATAAGTTGCAGTGTTTTGGAAATACTTCTGACATTAATTACACCAGCTGCAAGCTTGTGCATTTTTACCTGTGAATAAATCTCATCGAGCATATGGGTAGACATGCATAGGACTGCAGAGTTACTAGTCTCTTCCCGAATATATTAAATATCATGTTGAATTGCAATTGCCTATGGAAATGATAGTGAGCTATCTGTTCCAGATACTGAAAACTTCAAAACTTCAAGAAGTGAAAATGCCTTCAATTTGTAAGCAGGGCACATATTGACAAATCCTTTTGATAGAACAGCTTTATTTCAGCAAAGGTTTCTTTCTTATTTATTTTTTTAAAAAGAGAGAAGTCTTCACTACATATAGATTAAATTAGGCTCTGTGGGAAAATTAATAGCATTCTGAATAAATTATAACTCAAAAGAGCAAGAATAGCTCTCTGGTAAGCAACCAGATGAACTGAGGGAGGGCATAATTAGAAGCACTTTGCTGCTCACAGGGAAAAATAAAATTTCTGAGCAACCCACGGGCTCACACTCATTCCATCCATTATTCATCTTCCAGAAATGCCTGTATGCTGCATGAAGGTGACTCTTTAGAGAAAGTGGAAAGTGGTCTGTAGGCCAAGTCTGATTGCTAGCAAGCTGTTAGATGGCAGCTGTGGAGGTGATAGAAGTCCAGGCCCCCTTTTTTATGCTACCACCATTATTTACGGTAGGGGAAGTAAACTTCTGCTCCTTGGTCGCAATCCAGCCTGTAGGGGTTCCCCATTCAGCCCATGGTGCTTCTTCTGCTTTTTATTTCAATCTCTGATCAGATATAAGAGGCAATTTAAAGCCTGGAAATGTTTTATATAAGAGCCAGTGTGGCGCAGTGGCTTCAGCATTAGCCTATGACCCTGGAGACCAGGGTTCCTCACATGGCCATGGAAACCCACTGGGTGATCTGGAGAGTATCACATACTCTCAGCCCCCCAAAAAACTGTGATAGGTTCACCTAAGGGTCACCATAGTTTGGAAATGACTTGAAGGCACATGAGAACAACAACAAGAATAGCAGCAGCAGCAGCAAGAGCAGCAACAACATTTTATATTGGAGTAAGTTTTGGACTGCAACATTGGGAGGTTTCCCAAGGACTATAGTTTGCAAGCTGGGAAGGTTTGGCTTTAGACACAGGCTTTGGTCCAGTGCAAAGACAGGGGAAGATCATACATGAAACAAAAGTTCTGGTTTGAAGATTGCATGCCTAAAAGCTGTTGCCCTGGGGTAGTTTCCATCTGGCTCTTTTTCTTTGGTCCTACTCCATGTCTTTAGCCCTGGACACTGAGAAAAGGTAGTTCCCAAGACACTTCTCAAAAAGGAATTTAGTCTCATGTTAAAAAGCGTTTTCCATCCCTGACTTATAGAACAGTTACAGCTTTGACGGTGTGTTTTTTTTTTCAGTTGGACTCCTCCAGTTGTGCAATTACAGTAATTATGCAGTGGAGAAGGGAGGAGGAAGCAAGTGATCAGCCATCTCCTCTTGATTTGATTTGGAATCAAAGCAGCATTAGTAAATGTTCAGAATAGATCCATCTGTTTTGCAAGAGTCATCTCCCAGATCATAATACCAGTATATGTGTGCTGACAGGACCATGTACATGCATGTAGGACTCCATTGGCCTCTGGGTATCACAGGGCCTTTCCACATTACATTGTTATAGTGCTATTATTCCACTTTCAACATCCTGTGGAATTCTGGGGTTTGTATTTTACTGAGACCAAAGAAACTTTCTGGCTGAGAATTCTAAATGCCCCTCCCTAAACTGCAAATCACAGGATTCCATGGAATATTGAAAGTGGAATAATAGTACTATAACAGTGTAGTGTGGAAATGGTCATAGTCTGACTTCACAGGCCCATCATCCATTTCATGACAGAAAGTGTGGCAAAATTCCAGTGCCCACCTGCAAACAAACTACTCAGAAACATAAAAAGGTTTATAGCTAGGTCTGGGACCAACTTTAAAAACATTTGCAAGAAACAAGAGAGAATGTATGCTGACCATGAAAATACTAACCTGTCTTTCTCATTGGTTAATTTTGCAGCCTGGTCATTTGGTTCATAGCAATCAACACAAGTTATATGGAGAGCAGCTTATATGTGCATGAACGCAAACACATTTAAAAATCTTTGAAAACATCTTTCAATAAAATATCATTCCATTAATTTTCAGCAGTGGGTAAGAAGGAAGAAAAGCAATTTTGTATATGCCCTGAGACTTCATAATAATTATATATCCATGAGATAAAATGGATAACCTCCAGGGTTTTAGGAAAATTACTCAGGGTTCTAGTGAGACAAGAGCTCTTTCAAAGAGATGAGCATATTAGGTCTTTTGATTTTCATTATTCTCTGACTGGTAATAAACCTCAATAATAAATACCCCTCCTTTTGCCATAAGAGTCATTTCTGCTTTGATATAGAATCTAAACCAAATGAGCACTGGATTAATTAATGATGGCTCGATGCCTTAAATTACAAGCATGCAGTGCTGGGAGCAGTACTTACTTTCCTGATACTTTTTGGCTGGACAGTGGCCTGCACATTTTCTGCTTCTAAAATGTCTCTTCTGAGTGGATGCCTGTGTCCATTTGTTAAAATGGCACCATTCCCATCCATGAGTCCAAATAACTATTGTGTTGTCCCAGCATGGCCTTATTGATGTCCTTTGATACCATAAAATGCTACTACTCAAATGTGAAGCTGTGAATGCTGATTCCTCATAATTGGCAATGCTGGTTGAGGCTGATGGGATGAGCAGTTGTGATAATGGGGCTTCCCATTATCTAGACTTAGCTAAAGGGGGATACTTCCCTCTTCAGGTAAACCAAGGGTTAATGAGGTGTTGGGATTAGATTACATTTTACTGTGGGTCAGCATCATAGGTCACAGGGTGAGAATTGACCAATCAAAAAGGAAAGAGGTGAGCATCTTCAGGATGCTTCGAGATCTCCTGTAGAGGGGATCTGTGCCAGTCGCAGGCAGGAGATTCCTTTGTTGTTGTTCTTCCCACATGGCCTCTCAGGAGTTTTATATCTTCTCCTTGGAAGTATCCCCCTTTAACTAAGTCTAGATAATGGGAAGCCCCATTATCACAGTAGTCCAACATAATTTTGATAGCTGTACCTTTCCACTCCTTGTTTAAAGTGAGCCAGAGAGCATGACTAGAACCCTGGTGGCGCAGTGGTTAAATGTCAGTACTGCAAGCCACAAGGTTGTGAATTCGATCCTGCTGGGCTCCAAGGTTGACTCAGCCTTCCATCCTTTCTCAAGTCGGTAAAATGAGTACCCAGCTTGTTGGGGGCATTTATAGAAATGTATCGAAATACATGCTATTTGTAAGTTGTTCGCCACCTCGATCTATATGGAGAGGTAGGATACAAATAAATAAATAAAAATAAATAAATAAAAAATATAGTCTAGATATTCAGCTACAAATAATGTTAAGTGCCTTACTGCTTCTCTTCAAGCCTGCCTGTTTGGTTTTATTCATTCATTTCTTTTCATCTTTTTAATCTATTTTCCCTTGCATTTGTTGTACTCCATGCAATGCCAGATTAGCAGCACTGCAAATTTCCTTGGAGAAAACAAACTGGATTATTCCAGTATGAAATGATATCCCATAATGCAAATAATATAGGCTACACTCACAGAAAGCAGATGCAGGGAAACTATGTTTCCAAAACTAGTCCACTCTGTTAGAAAAAAAATACTTTTAAAAAAATAAGCTGAATGTATAATTTTAGAAACATAATGATATTGCTTTGACAGCAAACAACAGGGTTTCATAGATAGATAGATAGATAGATAGATAGATAGATAGATAGATAGATAGATAGTCTCCTGTGCCCATGTCATATCACACATGGTTTTGCTTTCAGTTCGTTGTCATTTGGAACTGGAAATTCCAAGACCCTTTGAGTTAATGAAGATTAGTTGGAGTGGCTTTTCTAATCATACCATCGGAATTAATTATTCGTCCAAAAAAGAGAGAATAATGAGTGAAACATAAGCAATAAAGCAATATGCAAAAACTCAGCAGCCATTCTTTTGATGATCTTGACAATTAAGAGCAAACCCTCTTTGGGGTGAAAAAAATTGTTATACTATGTGAATGGTAATTTAGTAAATTATGCCAACACAGAGATAATAAGATGATAGTTCCATTCCTGCAAATCACATCGTAGGGAAGCAAATGCCAGTGCCACAAATGCCTCTGTGATCATTATGTTAATGAAACTCAGCCGTCCTTGAGAGCCTGAAATTAAGTTTCATAAGAAAATTATTATTATGGATAAGAGGAAGAGTAGGTGAACAATTGGTCTCACTGTGTGGGTATTCCACTCTGATTCCTTCCTGAAAATACAACTTGTGCAGCAGAATTAGAAACCAGAGAGAATTCAGGTTCACAATCCTAACCTGGAAAATAGGAAAGAAGTGGTTGTCACTGTAGGTATCTGTCAAACGGGCATCACTAGGAAACTTTATTTGGGGAGTGACAATTCTCAGGATTTCCCAGCCAGAATAGCCAGTAGCCAGATTTTGGGGAGGTGTAGTCCAAAAGACAACATTCAGGTTCCACAAAGGAGCAGCACTTCAAACTGAGTTGGATCAGTGGTCCATTTATCCCACTATTTTCTACACTAACTTGCAGTAGATTTCCAGAATTTCAGATGGAAACACCTAACTTGGGATGCCAGAAGCTGAGCCTGGAATCTGCTTCATACACAGTGAGTGTTCTGTCTTCAGTCTACAGGCATGTTAGGAGTATATCGTGATTTTTTCCCCCTATTCCTAAAAGGCCAAAGAGCTTATCAGATTTAGTCATCAAAAGACTTAAATCAAAACTGTGCCTCTAGGCCCCCAAACCTGCGTTTTAGTAGAGCTTGGCAATATTCCCTTTTTTGGACAACAAATCTCTGCCAGCCAGCTGGCTAGTGGATTCTGGAACTTCATAAAAGTAATTACTACAAATTCTGAATTTCAGTATCATATTCCTGGCAAGTTTCAGACAATACTAAGTAGAGAATGCAGTTCACATTTTTACAATTGTGGTATTTTATAGGACTGGGGCGCTATCACTTTCTCAGGCTTTGTTCCCCTTTCTGTAAGTGAACAGGGATGCTCTTTATGTGCTTCCAGGTAGTAGGGTGTATTATATTTTCTGTCATTCATTACAACTAATCTGAGAGATTTTCAGTGCAATCCCATATTAACTTTCTTGGGAGTCAGCTCCATTGAATTCAGTGAGTCTCATGTCTGAATAGAGATGCCTGTAACTATACTGCTAGCATATAAAGTGCATTACAATGCTTAAACAGAGTTTGATATTTCCATGGTAGGCTTCTACTGGCCAAACTACGCAATACATTAAATATGCAGTGTACAACTGAATGCTCTAGTTTTACTTTTAAGCTAACAGGCTGAGATGCAGTCTGGAGTCAAGCACTCATGATGAGGTAGAGAAAGAAGGTTTAACCCCTCACCTTTGCAGCTAGAATTGCCAGGTAAAGAGCGTTCCAGGCCCTGAGACTTCAGGGCTGAAACCTCATATCTTGGGATGGCCTGTAACTGCTGATGGCATTTAATGTGGCTGTTTAAAAATCAATCACAATTGCTATTTAAATAAAAAACACAAAATATATCAGACAAAAAAAATACTTTTTGCATGAGAAATTAAGTTTTCCAAGCACAGAACTATAGAGAAAAATCCTTAAACTTTCCCAAGTTCTCCTTTGATCCCAATGAAAGTTTCTTTTCCTTCATTCTAGGAAAGCTCTGCCAAGGTTGCTAGAATAGGGATAGCTCTTTCACTGTCATAAAATGACTCCTGAAGTAGTAAACATCTGCTGATTGTATACCCAGGTCCTCAGACTTTATTTCTTCATTTATAGTGTTGTTACCCTGTTTTCTGGGGGTCCCGGGAGGGACACCTAAAGGCGCTCTCAATTATATAAGTTGGGGAAATTAGCCAAGAGCACAAATTAGCAATGCGAGAGGCAGGGCAACAGAGCGAGATCTTTAACCCAATGTCTACGGGGTCATGCCAAGTCAAGGAGCAAATGGAATTGTAATAATAAATGCTGTTTTATTAAAAATATAATCATACAGTGTATGCAACACACTCACACAGAGAACTAAAGAAATAAAGGTTGGAGTGGGATAGAGGGATTTTTAGAGGAGTTGTTGGTTTGGGTAATACTACACCTGTTCTGAAACCTGGGTAGTCTGCAGCAGAAGTTCGGAGGTATGGAGTTCTCAGTACGTGGGACTGAGGGGAAGGCTCAGCAAGCAAAGCAGCAGCAAGGTGGGTTGGAAGTCGGGAGCGATCCGAAGAAGCTCTCAAAGTCAGGGGTTTTCATAGGGGAAAATGTGGCCGTAGGCTAGACCGTACTTGGGGAAAACAATGAGTTTGGGGCTAGAGACAAAGCCTCTGAAAGGTCAGAATTCAGCATGATTGAGTTAAGTCTGAATTGACAAAGAAGTAGACAGTATGCAAATGCAGAGTGCTTGACAGATGAGGATTCTTCTAATCAAGCTGCCTTCTTCGGGGCAGGGAGTTCTTTATAAGTAGCGTGCATACATAATACAGTACATGCCTTTGAGGTCTCCTGAACCGGCAGAACGGCTATTTCTGGCCAGCCTGTATTGTGTTGGAATATTACAGCGATTAGTGGCCATGCCTGTCTGCGAGCTTGTCCGGGGAATCTCACAGCACGTGGAGAGGAGTGGTAGAAGAAAGCCAAATTATTGATATCAAAGTGATATCTAATATCACCCCAAGTGCAGCTTAGGAACTGCAGTAACAGTGTCTTTGTCACACAGACAACTTTTCCAAATTTAAGTAGCAAGAGAAATCCTCCAGTAAGAATCAAGTAACAAATAATAAAAGCAGCAGGTTTCAGCCTAATGTGAGAGCTCCTCTGTGGTGCTGGCATTCTTGAAGATGTCTACTGGATGTTGGCAGAGTGCTTCTCAGCCTGCTGGTTAAACTCAGCTCCCCACTTTCCCACCCACTAGCAGCTGCATTCAGTATGAGTAGCAGCAGCTCAACATTGCAGAGGAATGATCCATGTGCTTAGATTAATCATATGCACATTTCTTGAATAATGTCAAGATCATAAATTGTCCATTAATCAGATGCAACATAAAGATAGACAGATCTGAACAATTTGCTTTCACATGTGTTCTTTAAAAATATTATTTCATTTTCCATATTTTCATCATGTTTTCTAAGACATTTGCAGCTGTTGGAAAGTTTTTAATCAAAACACAAACTGTACAAAATTTGCTCCCTTCCATATTGCCACATTGAGAACAATAGTTTGGGGTGAGTCAAGGAACATTTGGCTTTCCAAATATTAGACTACACCTTCCATCATCAATGGTTGGAGTTCACCAGCAGCTGATTCACCTTCCTTGGTTTTGCCTGCCAAAGCAGAATATTATTTATTTGAGCACTAAAACTACATTATGTCAGAAAATCTAATGGAGTCTGAAAAGCCAGAAAATAATGGCCAGAATCTGCTTGCATCCTTATGAATGTGTAGCCAACATAGGTATACAGCAAGACAGTGACTCTCAGCCTGACATCCTGCATCTTAAGCAGCCACTGTGATTCATGTGGTTCTGTTCCCCTAGAACTCAGGAGCAGTTGACTGACACTCCCATACCCTCACATGAGCAATCTCTGTTGTGACAGGCAGAAGCAGGATCCCTGTTGCAATCTCCCCTCTACCAAAGTGGAACTATCAGTCACCTGTTTTCTCAATGACAGGGGAACAAACCCCTATCAATTGCATTGGCTCCTGCATGGTTAGTGGGGACTGGGGAACTTTCATGGTCCTGACATATCTCCTGAATTAAAGCACGCATAGATATTGTAAATATAAAACAATCATGGACATGAAACTCTAGGTCACACATTCATAATTGCCCAGGTGGATTGTGGCCAGTGTATTCCACTGCGCTGCATTCATAACTCACCATTCTCCACCTTCTCTTCACCCCTAAACCAGCAGATTTTCTTCAAGCTGTACACCAACCATCTAGATGGTTTTTAAACTGTCAGTTTCCTTCAGATTCTGCTGCTGCAAGATTGTGTTCACCTTGAATATATTTTCATTACCGCCCAGAGATCCAATAGCTTTCAAATTAAAATTTTCCAGCTGTATGGGAATGTCCACCCCCACCCCAAGAAAGCTCTGCTAGGTTGTCATCTGATCTACTAGCGGGACTTATATGTGTTTAACATGTGATATTATGGGCACAATTTAATCATTTATCCCTGATTAAATTTCTTCATTACTGTATGTCTCCAGTGGCTTCTGGGGGTTCAAGTACAGAACATTCTTGGTTCAGAGAGATGCAAGCTTCTGGAATAAGGATGAATTAGCATAGCCTTCCCCAGACTTATGCATTCCAGTTGTTTTGGGCTTCAACCACTATCAGCCTTTACCAGCATGAACAAGGCTCAGGAATACTGGGAGTTTTAGCTCAAAACATCTGGAGGGCACCAAGGTAGGAGAAGACTGGCGTGGAGTATAACTGGAACTTGGCTTTCAGTAAGAAACTCGGCTGTGACACTGGCCCTTTCCGCAACTCAACTTTTCTCGGCACTGGGGTACGGGGATCACGAGAGCAGCCTCCAGCGAGAGGCTCTTGCGTCCCCGTTGCTTCAGCTCCACATCTGCTGGCTGCTTGAGCGAGAGCCCTGCCTCTTCCTTCTGCAGTGCAGCTTGGGAGTTTCCCAGGCTGTGCTGGGGCAGGAAGTGCAAGTGCCGCAGCTTCGGAGCTCCACACCCACAGCAAGTGCACGCAGAGGCCCAGAGCGATGCACAATCCCGCACCATTTTTGGCTTAAAGCCGAAAATGAAAAAGTGCGCGAGCGGCGCCTGCCAGACCCTGGAGCGTAGTGCGATTGTGAGTGCATCATGTGGACTGCTCCTCACATTCACGCGACATTCGAGGGGCCCTTTTGCATGGCAAATGTCGTGCAAAAAGGACCACTGACAGGCCTCTGATGCAGGATTGACAGGAATGGAGTGAAACTGTTCTATCAAAGAAGTATGTTTGCTGGTAAATCAAAGCTTCTTTTCTATTTCATAGTTTAAAAACATATTCATCCAAGATACTGTTTCAGGTTTCCCTGGTGGAGCAGGATACTGCATTCATTAAACTCAAAAATCCACTCTTGACCATATTCCAATTTATTTCTTTTAATTGTATATGCTAAAAGCATCTATTGTGATTATTTTATGTCTTATGATTAATTTTCACTGTAGCTATGCTATAACAGAAAACAGATATTTGTATATTTGGGGGCTATAATAAGTTTGTCTGGACAATAACAACATGTGGTCTTGAAAGACTCTGGTGTCCTGGTTAATACTGTCCCTTGTGCTCCCTGCTGAATATTGATGCCTTGTTCAGGTTTTGCAAGATGATGATGGCAATATAGCAAATGTATGGAACAAGTCAAGATACATATCTCTAGAAGGTCTCTGAGTTTAGCTTCAGCAGAGTTTTTCTTGGGCCTGTGGAAGAGAAAGAAAAGAGACTTGGAGGATGGGCTGCATTTAAAGAGACATTCCATCATTAATTTGCTACACCTCACATAGAATGCAAAATACTCTTATTTTTTTGCTGGTTCTGTATTGTTCACTTTGACTTCCAATCCTTAGTTCAAAAAGGAGATGGAATCCCTAAACTATTCTCCTGAACGTTGTAAGTCTCATTTTTATAGGCTGTTTTGAAAGGTTCTTCCGTTCCTCCCCTTTGTGAAACCCTCAAGGATATGGAAAGTTAAGTTTCTAAAAGAACTGATGAAACTTGAGCCAGTGATGGAGGTCAGCCATTCCCCCTAAATAGAGGCTTTCCATGTACTTTTACCTCTTGGGCTTAGAAAGGTCATAAATTTCCAATCACCGTGTTTCTCATTAGGTAATGTCTGTGGATGTATTCTATAAATTATTCTCTTCAAATACAATAGAGAAAGGGATGGAACTTGGCCCAGACATTGGTGCTCTGAACTTTTTAAAAGTTGCAAGGCAAAACCATTTGGTTCCCATTACTATTTTTGTTGAACTAGTCAGAAGTATTTGTATAGTCAGCCACCTGCGGCTTCCTGAATACATCCAGATGTTGAAAACAGCACATTTGAAAGTTTTGCTACATCCTTGCCAACATATTTTTAAGTAAAATAGCTGAAGACCACCAAACAACCTAAACAGCAAGGCTAGACTCTTTCAAAAGAGACTGCTCCATAGGCAGGCAAGCACTGCACAGGAGCAAAGGTGGGCAAGTGTCCTGATGTACTCCTCCCTTGAACACTAATATTAAACTCCTTACCAAGGTGACTGCTACCATTAGGCACAGGATGGCAGTTCCACAACTTGTTACTCCTGAGGCCTCTGACCATTTCCTTATTTTGGAGGACAGAGCCATGGTGCCATGGAACCATTTCTGCAGCTTCTAAACTAGGCTGCTACAGTTAGGTATAATGGATAGGAGTGCCAGGTTTCACTACCCTGTCTGATGTCTCAGGGAACTTTTGTTTCTACAGGTTTCCAGGAAGGAAGACAAATCTCAAGGTGAGCAGCACTGGAAGAAGAGGAGGAGAAAAAGTAATTTGGTTTTTGAGAGCCAGTGTAGCAGTGGTTTGAGAGTTGGACAATGGCCCTGGAAACAAGTGTTCAGTTCCCTGCTTGGCCATGGAAACCCACTGGGTTACCTTAGGTGTGTCACACACTCTCAGTCCCAGAAAAATCCATGATAAGTTTGTCTTAGTGTCACCATAACCGTAACATGAGAAACAACTTGAAGGCAGATGACACTAAAAACAACAACAGTGTTAGTTTTAAAGACTTGGCACTCATCTCCACCTATTCCCAGCAGGCAGCAGGGCTTTCTGTTTCACTGCAAAAAATTTTATATGTGTGTTGCTGTTGTGCAATATCAGTGAGAGAAGGGAGGGGACCAAGAGAGAAGGGAGGGGACGGGGTAAGATAAAGAAAGGGACAGTGAATGCATAAATCTGGGCACATCATGTCACTTGCAGCAAGGCAAGAACAGAGATGTAATTCTTCAATAATTTTTTTCCTGAAGGAAGCAGTAAGGAATTTTAGAAATTTTATTCCTGCTGCAAGAGTCTTTGCAAACCATACAGGTTTGGAAGCCTATTTGCAATTCAGGACTTATTCTGTCTAAAATTCACACATGGTTATTTTGCACACAAAGTAACAGTTTCTGCACAGGAAATAACGTTCCTGCACAGAAATATTACTTTCTTGCAGAAAAATGCTATTTCTTTCACAGAAAAGGCAGTTTTCTGTACAAAACAGTCACAAGTGAATTTTACACAGAATTATAGCCTTTTTGGTGTAGGAAACAATATTTTTCTGCAGAAAAATATGTTTTCTGTATAAAACTTGCAACTTTTGTACATAATAATTCTCGAACTGTGAAGGTTCTTCTCATCAGGTTTTCTCAACAATCGAAATATATGTTTTTCAACCATTTTTAAATATTTTCGAATATTCTTTCCATCCCTAGATAGAAACCAAGGTATCAGCATTACAGATCATGAGCCTTCTAGTTGTACAAGCCCTGGTAGGACAGTGAAAAGGCCTGGGGAAAAAGCAACACCAGCATTGGCAGTGAGCATTTCACATGTTCCAGCAGTATCACAGGGCTAGGAAAAACATCCCACACGTCCTGTGTACTGTAGATATTGGCACATAAATTGTAAGCCGTAGCAAGAAAAACAACTGTTACAGTTACTGCATGCATTTTGCCACCAGCTGCTGGGGGAAAAAGAAAAGAAAAAAAACCTCATTGGCTCTAGGTCTGTGGGGTTCTTCCCTCAACCCATCTCCCCTCTGCCACCAAATGTTCCCAATCTTTGTCCCATCAAATGTGAAGGTTTCTTCTCTAGAAATCCCCTGCATGCAATCAGCTGTAGGGGTTCCTGTCAGGAAAGCCTAACCACTATGCTCAAATGTGGAGTTTTTACTCCTTAACTTACCGAATGTGAAGACTTTCACAGCAATTAGCAGTTAACAAGAGTGAGGGCTTTCCCTGATCCCACATTTGCCACAATGAAAGGACTTTCTCCCATTATCCTTGTGTGAAACTAACTGTGGGGACCAACAGTGTGACACCAACTGTGGGTTGCTATAAGGATTTATGTAACTTCTATCCCCAAAGGACAACATCCTTCTCTGTTCAGTGTTGCCATGATATTGCCTCAGGCAGCAGGTGCTTAAAAGGCAACAGCAGACTTTTGGTTGAGAGACTGTGTGATGCTGCTGTGTGACCTGCTCTGTGGCCCTTAAACTAGCTTGCTGACATCAAGTGTGATCCCATAGAAATATTCAGTGGCCAGTTCAGTGGCTTTTGCACATGAGAGCACCATTTTGTTCTTCCTTTCAGGCACCCAAATGTCTTAAGCCAGCCTGAGTTAGTGTAAACCGTACTGAGCTCAATGGTACAGCAGGCTGATTCATTATAAAGCAGTTCCCTGTGTTCCAGCAATCTGTTTTCAGTGGCAGGGCTGACACCTTCTAAAATGTGCAGTGATGACATTGAATTGTGGATCATCTTCTGATCAGATGCACACACACCACAAACACACACACACACAGAGAGAGAGAGAGAGAGAGGTGCATAACCATCCATTAGTGGTAGTTTCTTTTCCAGATACTGGCATTCATATTCTCCATAGACAGATTTATAGAGCAATATAGAACAAAATATACCAAGACACCCAGGGAGCATCGAGTTTGGTTGTTGACTCATCATAGCTGATTGTCCTTATCTAGGATGTAGAATACGCCTTACTTATTTTTTTTCAAAGAAAGGCTATCTGTGTGTCTTTTGTGATATTTAAATAAAGTGCTTTGCCTGAGGAACAGCATATTGGACTGGAGGACTTTAGTGTAGTGGCAGCTGGTAGGTTCCATGTCAATGAGTAGTGAATCCACTCTGAGTTTTACTTTGAATTTTAAGGCACTATCCATGGTGCTGAACCTATTATGGGAATTGGGTTTAGCACCTTGGATAATTCTTTTAAAGTTCACACCAAAACCTAGAGCAAATTTATCACTCTACTGGCATGGAAAGCAACAGCTACCACAGTTTAAAGAGTATCATTAAGCCTTGTGAAGCAATTTCCACAAACGTTAGACCTGTGCTGCTGTTAGGGCTAAGGTTTTTTTTTGTTTGTTTGTTTTTAAATTAAAGTATGATATTTGTAGTAAGTGGAATGCAGCAGGGTAGTGCAACTGAGCTTATAGATGAAACAGAAATAATTACTCAGAATGTTTAAGTAAAGAAAACTTAAGTTCATTGTCCCAGAAAGTCCACCCAAGGACAGGAAAGGAGACAAATAGAGTCAGATTATGCTTAATTACAGGAGCTCCTAAAGCTGGCTATTTCTGTGGAGGTAACCCAGCAACCATTATTGAAGGCAGAGACTCTTATGGCGGCTCTTTCCTCAGACAAAGAGAACAAAATGTCTCCAAATGAGAGGAAGGAAACAAAAAGACCTGCAGTAGAGAGAACTAAGGAAAAGGCAGAAGGAAATATCTCCAGGGTTTATTTAGCTCCCCATTGCCCCCTCCCACCAATCACTTGATACCTGGATTCTTGCCTTTTCTTGTCTTGTCTTCTTTTTCTTTTCTTTTAGGATTTAATACAACTGTAAGCATTTTGTTCAACTGGAAATCAAATATATTTGTTTATTTTGAAATGGTATCTCCCCTTTTTTATAAAAATGGGATCCAAGGCAATTATCTGTAAGACGGAATACAGTTTAAACACTGAAAAACCACATTATCAAAACACAGTTGGATTGAAAACACACTTTTAAAAGGTGTCACTAAAGAAGTACAGCACCCTCTTTTTCAAAAGCCCCTTCCTCAGAAACTGGCCAGTTGCCAAGTCCTCCCTGGGTAAAAAGTCCACTGGAAAGACAACAGGGAAAGGGGCCAGCCTAGGCTGCCTTGGTAGCTACCAAGAAGGCCCTCATTTACCTCCCTATCAAATGTGCTTCTGAGGGTGGTAGGACTCTCCTGAACCTCTCAAAGCCAGGGTAGGCTTGTGTAGGAGAATACAGGCGTTTGTGTAGCCATTCATTGACATTATGCCTTTCCCTTTTCATTGGGCTCTGCGTATCTTGCGTATCTTACTAATTGATGAAGTCTGAGAATCCATATAGACCCAGATGATAGACATGGGTTAGGACCCTGGAGCTAAAATCCTTACATGGGAACTTTTTAGGTGATCTTAGGCACACAAATTTCAGCCTCACCCTAAGAACTGTAAAATGGACTCCATGTGTTTTTTTGTGCAGCTTTACTGAGGGGGGCAGTGAAGTACAATGGTAAAGCACTTTGAATTTTAAAAGTCAATAGACTACATTAATGGTAACAGCTTGATATCCCAAGGCAAAGATGTTCTTTTCTATCAGATATTCATACTGAATGTACAGCAATGTGCACGTCTTGATAGGGGCCTCATGTGGTTACAGAGAAGTAAACAAAGAGGGTCTGAACTGCATGGAATGTACACAAGCTGCATATTTTGACCCAAAGAACCAAAATGAACAACTTTCATTTTGTTTAATTTTTAAGCATGCTGTTCTTATGAATATCCCCGCCACGCACCAACAAAACCCACAAATTCTATTACTTTCTCTTTTTCAAGCACTGTAATTTCTTTAGAATTGCTTTGTTCCGCTTAAAATAGATTTTATTAATTTAACTGTATCTTTCCAGATGTATGATTATAGTGCTATTATAATGGTAGGGTTTGTCCCATGTGGAATTTGAAATAATTCCATGACCAGCAAGCTTGATGAGGCAGTGAGAATCAAGTGGGTTGATGGGAACTATTTAAAGCTATGATTAAAAATAGGTGGCAGCAGCTGCTGTTTTTAATCTTTCATTGTGATACAGAAAATGTGAGAGTCCTGTACATTTAGTGATATTGTCCTAAAACAGGCCTTGTTCAACAGGTGACTCACCAAACCACTTGCAGTATTATGATCTATAAAACAGGGAAAAGAAGAAAACTGGATTCACATTGTTGTGTGCCTTCAAGTTGTTTCCAATTATGGTGAACCTAAGGTGAACCTATCATAGGCTTTTCTGTGGCTGAGAGTGTGTGATGTACCCCAGGTTACCCAGTGGGTTTCCATGGATGAGCAGGGAATCAAGCCCTCATCTCCAGGATCATAGTCCAACACTCAAAACATGACACCATGCTGGCTCAGGATTCACATTATCATACAGGAATAAACATTTCATCGCTCCAAAGATTACCAATGGAAAAGAATGTATCTTGTGTCCAAATTTCCTAAGTATGTAAGGCACAGAACTCATTTCAGACAGAAAATGTGCACAAAACCATGAGCATATTTGAAAAACATGCTCAGCTAAAAAGGTATGATTTTGAAAAATCCATGTAAACGTTCTCTAGTCAATTAAGAAAAAGAAGAGATTTTTTTTCCAAAAATGCTCAGAACTCATGTGAGACAGAAAACGTGCAGAAAATTATTGTAACATTTGAAAAACATGCAACTAAAAAAGGTATATGTCTGAAAAAAGGCATACAATTGTTTGTTGTTGTTGTTGTTGTTGTTGTTGTTGTTGTTGTGTGTCTTCAAGTCATTTCATACTTAGGGCAAGTCTAAGGCAACCCCCTCAGAAAGGGGTTTCCATTGTCTTATTCTGAGGCTGAAAGAGTGTGACTTGCCCAGTGGGTTTGCACGCCAAGGTGAACATTTCAACCTTTGTTTTCCAGAGTCCAGTACTCAAAGCACTAACTGCACTGACTCTCAAAAATACTTCAGTCAATGCAACAAACGTACCTACTTACATATGTACATTTTTCTTCTGCAGAAAAGTGTACAAAAATACACACATTTTGAAAAATAAGTTCAAATAAGAAATGCACACAAAAATTTCCATGCAGAAAAAGAAATTTGGAAGGAAATTGAAAAATGTGGCTGATAGAATTCCACATCCCTGTTAAATCCTTGATTAGCCGCCGCCACCACTGCCACCACTGCCGCCACCTCTTCTCCTCCTCCTCCTCTTTCTCCTCCTCCTCCATCTCAATTATAGTTGCAACAGGAAGGAAAATGGATATTTTGGCCACAGTAAGACACAATTAGGACTCCTTTATATATGGACAGTGTACTGTATGGCCCACTGACGTAGATAATAAAATTATCTTTCAATTGTCTTTGAATTGTTTTTTGATTGTCTTGATTTTGGTTATTGATTCAGTATGATAATCTGTTTAATTGTGTTCTAATATTATGACTTGAAGGCACACAACAACAACATCCCAACTTAATGAATTTTTAGTTGTATCTTTTTTAAAAAAATCATGCTGTAAGTTTCTTTTGGGTCTCAGCATTAGAAGAAAGATGGGATATCGTCTAAAGAAATATCTAGAAAGTGGTGGACACCACTATACCTTTAATCATGTTTCCTCCACAGCTGTCCTCATATGATTAAATAGAATTAGGGTGGAAGACCCCAAATTGTTTTCTCTGTAACTAGTCACGACATCATCTAGAGAGGTAGAGAAAGAAGCAGTCAAACTGAAGCAAACATCAGGAACACAATCTGCAATTTTGCATGGTTTTACATACCTTCAAACTAACTTTTTGTTTGTGCTGTTGCCAAGCAACATGCATACTTCAGTCTTGTCAGTACAAAAAGCTCATTCAGAACTGTTGCTCATGTGTTGAAACATGGTGTACATGGAACCCACCTATACATTGACTGGCACCACCCTGGCACCCATGCAGCATGCACTGACTGGTGCCAACCTGGCACCCATACACACAGTGTGAACATCTGCAGGGAAGGATTTTTTTGGAATATAAGTGGATGGGCAAAGGCTTTCTCCCCACAGATCTTCATGTTGTACAAGCAGATGTTCTGAGTGAAGCTAATTTTCACTCCTTCACAGATTCTTTCAAGTCATGAGCAGCTCTTCTGAATGGGGCTAAAGAGTGCTTGACTACAAGCATGGTTGCCCAATATGTCCTGTCAGATATGTAGCTGTCAGATAATTTCACTTGTATGGCATTCAAGCTGATGATGTACACTACAGCAGCTGGAGCTTAATATTTAATTCATCCATGCTTACATGGCAGGAAGGGACCACCCAGAGCTTGGAACTTCTTTTTAGAAAGTAATTTTTCACTCACTACTTATTTCTAAGAGGTTACTAACATGTTACTTTGTATTTATTTTTTTATTTTTGAAAAATGAAAAAAAAATTAAAAAATATTTTTTAAAAAATTAAAATGCAGAAATTCTCCCTAATCCTGCAAGTTAAATATCATAAGAATAACAAAAAATGTTATTAGTTACACTAAAAAAGGGCCATTTTTTATTATGTACTTAGTTATAAATGCATAGTTTGGCAACATCTGCTGACCTGACCCCCTCTTAGCTTAGTTTACCAGGCAGCAGTTGCACTCAGAGATGGAGATCTGCTTACCTGAAAATACCAGCAAAGGAAGATGACATTTCAACCCCCTCTCACCAGTGAGCAAGGCTGTGACATGGAATAGTAACAGGGGTCCTGGTTCTGATTGCCACAACTTCGCTTGCTGGTGGGGAGGGGACATCGTCCTCTTGTGCCCTGATCACCAGCTGAATAGATCTCAGGGCAGGTGCTGCCTAGTAAAGTACATTTGGGAGACCATTATGATTGTGGCAATAGTGCCATGATTGTGACCAAGTAGTTTTAGTGAATATGGAGCAGTTAATGGAACTGCAACTCTAGATTATGAATCCATAACTGCAACATAGAATGCCATCCTTCATTATTGCCAGTCATTGGTAAAATAAGGTTGTTGTGCCCTTCTTACCAGAAAATATGGCGTACTGGCTTGAAGCCTTTTCAGTGCCAGTGGTGTATAAATCTCCACCAGCATACTTATGAAAGTGGTGTTCTGGTGGATGTTCTGGGAAGGGAAGGAAGGAGAGCTATGACTGCATGCCAGAACAACCTTTAAGCTGCCTTCTGTTCTGTGGGAAATTGGGAGATTGCTTGTGTGAAGGACTACTGGATATTCCAAAGAGGACAATTATTGAAGTAACCCATAGTTAATGTTCCCACAGAACTCCAGCCATTATAGGTAATATTGTTTATTATAGCACTTTACTTCTCAGTTCTGAGGCAACCGAATTGCCCTTTTCCTGATCTTACATAGCCCTCGGCCTAATTTTAAAAGCCCTCTGCAAGTGATCAGGTTGTGCAACAATAGTTTGTCCCTACCCCAACAGCCTGGCAGGGGAGAGAAAGAGATGGAAAGGGGGAAAAGATTGAAACAGAGAGAAAGACAAAGGAAACCTGCATAAAGCTGCCCATGTTCTGAGATCTTCCAAGGAGGTCCTTCTCTCTGTCCCTCCACCCTCACATGTACATTGGGGTAGGAACACAGAAGAAGGCTTCTCAGTGGCTCCGCCTAGGTTCTGGAACTTCTTTCCCAAGGTGAATAGACTGTCACATAACTTTACTATCTTTTCTCTGGTAGCTGAAAACATTTTTGTTCTGGCAGCCCTTTGACAATTGGTTTTTAAGGGAAGCAATAATGGAAACAATAATGTATAACGTGCTGGACTCCTATTTGGTCTTTTTAATGGTTTATATTTTGATTGGGTTTTAATTTTTTGATAGCTTAACAGCTTTTAAACTTTTGTACGCTGTGAATTTTAAACTATGTTTACTTCAACTGTTGTAAGCTGCCTTGAGTCCCAAACTGGAAGAAAAGCTGGATATAAACAGGAGGAAAAAGGAGTAGAAAGAGAGGAATCATCTAGCCTTTGCTCTATTTGCATCCACCATTGGCTTTAGATCCATTCACAACTGGGTATTCAGACCCTGGCAGATCACATCTGAGAGAATGCAGGCCCCCAAATGAAAAAGTTGCCCATCTCTGTTAATTGATTTTTTTAAAAAAAATCACACTAACACAAGGTCCATCTTTGATTTTTCTCTCCCCTCTACTTCAGTGTGCTTTCTCTGTCCTCTCTCTTTAATCACTGCTACAGTGGAAACATGTGGAAGTGCTAATGGCTGGAAAAACCATGATGAACTAAGATTTAGAGAGTTATAGAAGAGTTTCAGATGTGTATGATTCAGGATGAAGTGTGATGTAATTCTTTCCCATGTTAGCCGCTATTTTGAATATTGCAGATGGCACAAAATATATTAGTTGGAATTACTGTCGAGCATTTGGAAGGAAGAATAGGAATCCTTCGAGAAGAATAAACTCTTTTATCTACCCATTCCCTATAAACTTTTAAAATAAAAACATTACCACTCTTCCTGCACACTTGGCAATGGTCCAGTAAAAAGGAACTGTGAACACTAAGGAGGTTTTTAAATTTACTTGATATGGAACTTTAAATTTTCTTTCAGTGCGTTGCTAGTGGAATCCTACTCTGTCTTGTCAAACGCAGTCATTCTGTATGCCCATAAGCATACTCCAAATGTGCTTATAATTTTATAATTTTAAAATTTAATACATTCTATATATGTGATGAAGAATATTTAAAAATGTACTTCAAGCCCAGTTATCAAGGAATGACATAATAAAATAATGAGAAATATAAGAATCTTATTACCCCCAAACCTTTGGTCCTATATCAAAACCTGCAATTAAAATGTAAAAGTGGGGAATTAATTAACTCAAATTAAAAATATTGCAAGAGGAGGAGTAACTTCAGGGCCTTTTCACCTTTATTTACTAGGTCACTGCAAAAGAGATCAGTCAGAAAACTTATAGTTCAATTTAAATATGTTTTATTGGGGAAAATATACATGCACGCACACACACACAATCACACACACAAGCAATCACACAAGGCTAACTGAAAAGGAAGGGAGGAAAATTGATAGAGGGAATAGAAAAGGGACTGAATTATAATTACCATTTAGAGAGAGAGAAGCAGAGAAATGGTGATGTAGCTTGGACTGATGCCCAAGGACAGCAAAGGTCTGGGGGACAGAGTGGATCCCTGAAATCCAAAATGCTATATGGAGGACCCCAAAATCAGGGTCCTTTATATCCAAAAATATGTGCTTGAGGTGTGACTTTCTGCTTGGACAACAAAGGATTTCCAGGGTGGACAAAAAGTGACAAGATGGTGTGAGGAACCTGATGGGAGGGGATCTTGACAACAGAGCCTCCTTGGCAATTGAGAGTGTTTAAGCTGATTGGATGGTGAAATGGAACCTTTAGCCCGGGGAGGGGCTGGTGGAAAGAGGAAAATAACGAATTTTAACTATCTGGAGAGTGTTTGAAGAGGAGTGTGATTTGTGGTGTGTTTGAGGGAGGCTGGAGATTTGAATAGCTCTGTGGAGGAGAGAACTGAGAAATTGGGTGTGCAAAAGGTAGTGAATGAATTGATTGAGAGAGAGAGAGAGAGAGAGAGAAGAATGGTGTGCTGTTTATTAACATTTAGATACAAAATACATTTAAAGCAACAGTGTTACAATAAATGTTTGAAGTTCTGTGTTCCTGATAACAGTCTCCCAGAGTCTCATTCTGAATCCTGAGATATACATGCTACCAATAATAACATCTTGACCTTAATGTCAACAGTACTACAGTCTTGGAAAATATAAATCACTGCTGATCCTTACATCTGGGAGAAGGGCAGATTTAGGGAAGGCAGTAAAGGGGGAGAGTCCTGAAAGGAAGAAGCCAAGGGGAGACAAGAGTGAGGAACGGACTGCGTTCTCAGAGAGGGAGAACTGAGGCAGACCCATTTGTCCTGGCCCTGGCTTGGTTCAGAGATGCCCCTGGCTGTTCAGTTTTAAGCACAAAGAGGTGTCAGTCTGGGCAGGCCTTGAGTATGAGGTTTTGGTACCTTTCACGCTCGTGTTTTGGCATTGTGACAGATGGATTAATGGTTCTAATGTGTGAAGGAAACATGTTGATGGGTTTAGTGTGTATATGACAAAGGCTTTGATGGCCATGTGATCAGAGAGCAGGAAGGAGTCACAGGTGAGACAGTGACGCAAATATGAATTTGTTTGAAATCTTCCTGTTTTCCTAAACCAGCGCTATCAAACAAACAAGATTCTCTGTGTTTGGAACCTGTGACACCTAGCTGCCAGATTAAGTTTTTATGGCTTTGCCTGCTATAGAATATGCAAACCACAGGGGCACTTGCTCTTCTTGGAGATGCCCTTTGTTCTCCTTGAAAGAGCCATTAAGTCAGAGTCAGCCATGCTCAGGGGTCACCTCTGACCTGTTTTTCCAGTCGAAGTTCCTCCTCCACATGGCCTTATATTTATATGATTCATATTTTATGCCAATTAAACATATCTGCCAGTTAATATATATTGCCAATAAAACTATATCAGAGCAATGGAGTTACAATGTGTTCCATGTATGCCTATGTTCCTAATTATACACTGGCTGCGACTGTATATCACAGCAAACCAAGGTGTAGTTTTTTGAAATTTGGCTTGTTGTAATGTGTTAATCTCTGCTAAAAAGCCATGATTTCTTAACATATCCACAAATCACAGTCTTAATTACAAACTTTGACATGTTTAAGCCATAGCTTGATGTGATGCCTGAACCTGTAGTGGGGAGTTGTCTCTAGATTGTTTCCCTAGCTATGCACCCTGTGAGAGAAGATGAAAAAGAAGTAGAAGAAAACCAAACTAGAAAACAAACCAGAAATGGGGAAGACAAACCACTATTAATGTTATTTGATCCATATCTTGCTTCCACAGGCATACAACTTCAGTACCAAATTCAGCATTACACTGTAAATAAGAATATCTGATATCAGTGTTATTCGCTTAACCTGTTACAGCTCCGTGCACCCCCCAAGATTGATATGGTTTAATTGGCAAATATTATAATTGGCAACTACATTAATTGGCATCGATATAAAATGGAACGTGAGGTGAATGGAAGGTCAAGCTGGAAAGAGGAAAATTACTGACTATAAACATGAGGTTGAATGGCTAGTCAGCCAACACCCCCTCTAGGCACAACTGAAGTCATTGTCAGACAGATTGTGAGGCAACTCTGGAGACAGTAAGCTTATACTAAAGCTGGACATCTCTAAGCAGAAAAGGGAAGTTCCCACCAAACTATGATTGTTCTAACCCTACTCCCTCACACCTGCTTCTAACCCTACTCCCTCATACCTGATTTTTCCCTGCTTTGTCTTCCCAACCTCTCCACAATACAGAGCTAGTAAGACAACTATTACCCCCTTATCACCTAAACACTAAGACCATTAACACCACCTGGACCTCATTGCTTGCGTTGCAACTTTCATTGTCCACTTGCCGTGACAGTCATTCACATCCATACTTGCAGGGTAGTTTTTGGATATAAAAACCCTCAGATTTGAGCAGTCTCTCACAGTCTCTCACTTTACTGAATGCCACACTGTCTCCGAAATTCCTGAATGCGAACTGTCATTAGGTGTCCACCTAAACCATGTTGCTAGTTCCTTTGCTTTTCTCCAGACTGGTAATTATCCTCTATCCACAATGTTCCTTCCTTTCTCTTTGGTTAGTCCTTGTGTGACTGTGGGCTTTTCTGCACTTTGGAGGGGAAATGGGGCAGTCCGTTACTCACCGGACTGGCATGCTCCCTCCCAACGATCCACGACGGTCCGGAGCAGTGTGTGCCTGCGCTACATACTCTCCAGCGACGAAAATGGAGGCTTCTGGTTGGCAGAGGCTCTCCACCAACCGGAGAAGCTCGCCAGCCGGAAGCCCACCCCCGGAAGATCTGCAGACTCACACTGGTGCGAGCCTGTAGATCTATACTTCACAGAGCGACGGACTGAGGCCCGCCGTGCTATTGAAAGTCCTCTTTTAATCGGTCTTTCAATAGCATGGGCAACCATTAGTTCTGGGCGTTCCAGAGTGGGCTGAAGTCCGGACAAACAGTAAGTAGTCCGAAACCAGTTCGCCCCCAAATGTGAACGTCCTTGCTGGAGGACGCGTCGCCCCTTTTCAAAAATAAAATGTGGAAAAGGCCTGTGTCAGTGCTTGAATCTTTTGCGTGAGAGTATCTATCAATAAAACATATTTTTAGTTTACATTTTGGATTCTCTGGCTGGTTCTTTCCTGCAAGACCTGGTAAACAATGGTAGACAGATGTTAAGTTATCCCCCTCTCTCAGGCCTCCTAATTTTGAGCTAATTAATTCCCCATTGTCATGTGGAAGTACAAGCATTGTGGATGGACCCCTGAGTCACCCATATTTTGGAGTAACAAACCCTCTTATCCATTAACAACATGCTAGAGGCATTTTTACAATGCATAGGCTGAATATTTCTTTTTAATCTGCCAATGCAGCAGAGCTCTTCCCATCCATCTTCTCTGCAGCCTTGTCATGAATTCCAGGCCCCTTCCACTTTGTCCTTCTTACATACTCTGGTGATCATTACTGCAGAAGTACATTACAAAGAGGGACTGATAGAAGCAGACAGTGAGCTGTAGGTTACAAATTTGTGCAAAGAGAGGGACAAATAAATGCCATGTCTAATCTCATTCACAAATTCATGCCCAAACCAGTCCCCACATATATGTAATAAGGAGATTTATAGACGAAGAATACAAAATCTATAGTTACAAGTGTAAAGCCTATGGTCATAATGAGAATTAGTAGTCTTAAAAGTGGGGGGAGGGAGTTGGCATGGTAGGTGCTGAAATGAGGAGCTGATGTTTAAAGTTAATCTATCAAAACATCTCAAGTTGTTTTGCTGCAAAGACTAAATCCTCTTGGGCTTCAATCCTGTACACACCTACTTTAGAGTAAGTCAAGTATTATCTTACCAGGACCGCATGGGAGGTGCTGGGTGCAGAGGCATGTGCCGTTGTAAAGTTTTGAATTGTGAGGGTATCACAAGCAACACTGATTGTGCATACTGTTACCCACATATCACCCACATCCACATCCACACCACACAACCCCTTCACTCATTTCCATACACATGTATACACACAGTCCTATAAACCTTCTCAGTTATTCAAATACATACTCATTCAAATACATAAATGGATATCTGTACACATGCACACATGCTTCTATTCCAACTTCCTTTTCTCTTTCTTTACTCACTACACTTCTCCACTGCCGCTTTTCAGCCCACAGAAACCTTTTATTGTCCAGCCCCCAACCCATTATCTGCTCACCAGGCTCCACTGTCCAGATTTTCTCTATCCCCATATTAATCTCCAAATAATCTTGCTAAACAAATCTAGCTAAAGACAAGATACAAGGTGAGGGAAATCATGTACTATGACAAACATCTGCTTTTCACCACTTGAGGGGGCATCACTTCTAGTCTGGCCATCGAAAACTACAATACATAGGTTTAGTAAGACTTAGGCCCTCTCTGAACTCTGTCTCATCATCATTCGGTGATGATGGCAGCAGTGGCTCTCCCAGGAGGGGAGCACAATGGAGTTCTCCGCTCCTCACCAGCTGAGGTTCAGGAAGCATGGTGGCCACACCTTTTCCTGCTGTAGTGTAGGTGGGTAGCACCACACGCTGAGCTGGGGCAGAAAGCACAGCCATTGTGCTTCTGAGACCTCAAGCAAATAAGGTAAGTGTGAGCGTGCAGCAGAAAAGTAGTGCAATCACCAGTCATTGACAGGGAAAACCGGTCAATAATTTCCATCACAATTGCATCACCTGGGGATGAGAAAAGGACAGGACTGCAATGACCTCATATACAAGCATCGTCCCAGTCCCGTCCTTTCCCTGTCCTCATGGCGGGTTGGGTGTGTCAAGTGGATAGGCCTTAGAGCTTCATGTTTAAATATGGTGCTGCTTACTGGGATATCAAAATAGCAGAAGAGCCCCGCTCTACTCCACCAATACATGCTTTTTCTTTTTTAAAATTCCTTTCCAGAAACTAGCCCTATATAATTAATCAAAGAAAGTTCTGATGCAATCATGGAGGTTATTTTCCTTTCCTTTCTTCCTCCCTATTTCTTCTAACAACCACTCATTCCAGATCTCACACAGATCTTACTAGTGAGTAATTTCACTGCCTTTTAACAAACACTGTTGTGGAAAAAGCTAGTTGTAAATGGCCTCCACTGAGAATCACTCTCATTTTAAATAAAAGTTTTGTTTGACATGATTCTGCTTCAACTGTTCAGTGTTAGGCTTAGTAAAACAGGAAGCTAAACTAATCTCCAGACATTGCATTTTTATCTATAGTACTTCCACATGTTTGTACTCTTTCCAGTAACCCAAGCATTACTCTGGGCGATGGATGAAGGAACAAATGCATGGGAGGCAACTACATCAAGGAGGAGAGTGAAGTATAGATCCTAAACAGATGTGTTTCACTCTTATTCCTTCTTCTATTTTTCCCTTTAGTAAAATAATTCAAATTAAACAGATTCATTATAGCCTGCAAAGTGTTGCCATGTGAGCCCTTGGACACTTTGTTCAAGATTTAGAAGCAGAGCCAACTGTCTAAGTTCCTCAAAGAATAGCAGATGTGTCTCTCCTCCCAACTCTCATTGCTAATGGCATTTCCACTGCAGCGAGGAGTGACAATTCAAAACACAATTGGTATCCTGCAGCTCTTTGTGGAGAGACAGCTCTTTTAGCCATGTCTGGAATCAGCAATGTGAGAATGGTCAGACAAAGAAAACTGAATGATTTGGCTGCTTATTTTCAGTAAGAATTTTTCAAAAGAGCAGTTTTAAAATGTTGGGGAATGTGGATAATTCCTTACCATACAATAACAGCATTTATTTAGAGTGCTCACAGCATGTCTGCATTTACTTCCATCTTCTCAGTTGCTCTGTAATTCAGTGTTACTGGCTCCACATTGTCTTCTGAGGTTGGAAATACAAGAGACTGAATCTTGGATTTCTTGAATACAAAGCATATGCTCTAGCATTTCTGCCCCTCCAGATGTTTTGGGCTACAGCTCCACTGGTTATGTCAGTCAGAAGGGACTGATAAAGTTGCAGATCAAAACATCTGGAAGGCAGTTCTACCTCTTAGCTACAACCTTATCCCAATGAGATTCCTCAGCCCACTTGTGGCAAACTACAAGCCCCGTCCTGTCCCAAGTTTCACTACATCAGGACATTTTCTACAGATTTTTCCCCCAGTTCATTTAACACTTCTAATCCTCTTGATTTATGCATGATTTTCTGTGTCATTCTGTACCATTTCCATTTCCCAAAGTTTTCTTGCTTTGTGTCACACTTATGCTATGTTACAAGAATGGCTAAGAATTCTGGATTATTGTTTATGAGTAGCATGCTCATGTGTGCTACTCAGCACACTCACTTGACTCCTCCCACCAATGGGAACAAGGCAGCTAAACTAACCAGAACCCAACACAGAGAGAACACTAAGTTGGCTGGTTGTTCCCCTTAAACATAAGGAAGGGAACACCTCTTTCCAGCTCTTGTTTATTAGAGCAAGGATGGGCAGAAGTGAGTGGCATGTAAGTTCTTTGTTGTTTGTGTAACGCCTCTTGTTTCTCTTTCGGAAGGGAAGGAGGCATTCTGCCTTGCCAATCTGCAGGGCACTATGGTTCATGAAGACATACCAGCCAGCATTTCACAGATCAAAACTGGGACTCTTGGGGTCAAGCAACATCAGAGTGTGGTCAAGACAGCAAAAGTTATATAAGAAGAACGCACAAGTTAGGACAGACTGCAGCAGTTTACATACGCCTAAGGAAACTGAGACGGCCAAGATTATGACCTTTCATCTCCTCTCTCCTCTGCAGAATTAATTGAATGCAAACTACTTTTGAAGTTTTGATGCAATTGATGTTAAGCTGAGGACAAAGAGAAAGAGTGAAAGGAGAAGAGAGGAACTGGGATATTTTAAAACCAGCTGCAAAAGTGAGCTGACAGAGAATTAATTCAGACTGTCCTGGCAAATCAGGACAGTTGTGAGGTATGTTCTGGCACCTTCTTGCACCATGGAGAATATTTCTGAACCATTATCATCATAATCTGAGCAGATAATACCAAAGGAAACTAAACAGAAGGTTGAAAAGACATTTTAGAGTAGGAAGACAAAGAAATTGGGAACTAAACTTTAGAGCGCTGCAGGAGATCTTCACATTGTCCCCATCTTATATATTCTCAACTAGATGGCAGGCTGTATTGTCTTTGATGGAAAATGCACACCTGAATACCTGACAGGGAAAAGAGAGAAGATAGCTGCTGTCAATCACCTTATTTCCCCTTCATTCAATCTCTCTCACAAATATTCAGTCTTCCAAGATCAATCTGAGACTATTGTTCTGATGAAATGAATTATGCTTAGCACGCCACCCCTTTTTTTGTGTCTCCTACTTCCATTACTCTTTGATAATCCAACCACAATAGCTCACTCTTATTGTTTTCCTCAACATATGTCTGCTTGTCTGAATCCAGAACATACTGCTACTGGCTTGTCTGGTCTTGTTTTCTACATTGATATTTTTAAAAATCCAGGTTTCCTGTTTTCCTCATTTTATTTCTTTCAGCCTGTCAACCCACCATTTATTTCTTTTTCAAACTCTTTTTTCTTTACATTTATTTTCAGAGAAACACTGCTTTATTCTTTTTTTTTTTTTTTACTTTTCCACTGAGAAATTACACCACAAATCTTCTCTACAGACATGTTTGTTATTGATCTTTACTTTGCTGCAACATATTTATTCATTGTGGCTTTATTTCTGTCTATCTCATTTTCATTCTAGCAGAAATACCGGCATTCTTAAGGTTTAGAAATCCCTTTGTCTCTCCTAATCAAGCTCTTACTCTTTCTTTCTGTTTCTTTTCTTCAACCCACCTCCACACAATTAAAAAAAAATGTCATTGGGCTTTCACTCCCTCCACTATGGTATCCCTCCACTTCATCTCACTTCCTTCTCTACTTTGTCACATAGTTTACAACAATGCAGTGGTTACAAATAGCTTCCTATGGTTCCTCTGGGAAAATTAGTATCAGAAGCCTGCTGCAGGTCCCCTCTGGTGGTTGGAGAAGGCTGAGGAAGTCTGGCACCTAGTAGCTGGAATTAGTACTGCAATCTAAAAGCAGTTTAATGAATAAAAATTAATGAATTTCTAAAAACAAAAAACTGTAAAGCATAAACTGCCAGGGCCCACCTAAAAACATGCCAAATTTCTATCAACCAGGTCTCATGGTCTTGGAGCTATGCTGGACACAGACACAAGAAACAATGTTTGCTTCTTTCTAAGTATCTGGAATTAATCCAGTTTCCAAAACATCATTCATTACTGTCTGCTATGGAAGCAATACTTCCTCCTTTAATATTTTGTAATATTATGGTTCCAGTCCAACTGGCCCTGGAGTCTTTCCTGATTTTTATTTTCTGAATGGCTTGATCAGTTTCTGAGATAGTAATCTTACAGTTTACATGCTCTTTTTCTTCCTCCAATAATCTGAGATGTTGCTGAACTACAGCTGCACAAATAGCATGGCAAGTGGCCAAGGAATAAGCAAATTATCATCCACTACCTTGTGGGTGAGGAGGTAATTTGGTCTAGCTAGTTCAATATTCTATTGTCAAAAGAGATTATCCAGATCACAGAAATCTGTGGTCTCTGTGCATGATGGACATGCTAACCACTGTTACAGTTTATTTCTTACTTCCTTTCTGACCTAAATGCAATGCATAAGGAGAGGAAGTCTCAGAGATGTAGCAGACTTGGGCCCTTTCTGCACCTTACCTTCTTCCAAGCACTGGGGTGCGAGGATCATGCAATCAGCCTCTAGCAAGAGGTTCTTGCATTTGGGGTCCTTCGATTCCGCACGAGCTGCCTGCTCGCATGAGAGCCCCACCTCTTCCTTCCACAGCGTGGAAGTTTCCCAGGCGGTGCTGGGGCAGGAAACGCGACCGGCATGGATCCGGAGGCTCCGCATGCCAGGTAAGTGTGCGTGAGGCCCGGGAGCAATGCACGATCACGTACCATTTTCGGCTTCTAGCCAAAAATAAAAAAGTGCGTGATCAGCGCCTGGAGTATCGCACAATTGTGAGTGCATCGTGCAGATCATTCCTCACAATTGCACGATGCTTCAGGCACCCTTTCACATGGAAAATGCCATGCAAAAAGGGCCTCAGTCTATGATGAGTGTTTAAAAAGTCAAAACTTTGTAAATACTCCAAGTGAGCACCCACAAAGGCTCAGCAGCACTTGAAAAATACCTGTTGTCATCTCTCAAAAACTTTCACATGGTAGCGGCAGTAAGGTTGGTAGCAGTGGCGGAAGAAAAACTGTCAGGAAGCACCCTCCACACAGCAATAACTGCAACAAAGAGAAAATAAAATGCAAAGCCTCAAAATGGTGACAAGGCATCATTTTTTCAATCCTAAAATGGTGAAATACTCAACAAGTTTTGGTAACTTTCTCCATCAGGGGATGCTGTAAGTACAGTGTATAAACATATGATACAAACATAGTGCAGGTAATTGTAAGGAAAAAATAACCTAAACTATAGTAGAACAACCTTCCCAAACTTGGCACCCTCTAGATGTGTTGTACTATACCTCCCATGATTTCCCCATCAGTGTGGTCAGTTGGTGGTTGAAATATTGGGATTTGCAATCTAACACTTCTGTAGGGTGCCACCTGCTCAGGGAAGGTGACAAAGAGCAACTCATCCTTTTTTTTTTCTTTTTTCTTTTAAAAAGAACCTTACTATGCATTGAACATATTCTAGATGTTTTTTGTTTTGTTTTAATGATGGGCTGTCCTAATTTATGGACAGCATTTGCTTCATCCCACTTCTTCTTCCTCTTCCTCAGAACAAGGATTGGCCAAGTGGATTTCTGGTTGCATTCACTAACAAACATTCCACACATTTTCTCCAGACAACAGATATTTTGGGACAGCTAGAAAATCTGTGAATAATACAAAGTGCATCAACACTGTTCAGGTCAGGATTAGCATTTGGCTTAGCATTGCTAAAGTGACTCATGGGATAAAGCTTCCTGAGGCTGCATTTCTTTTCAAGTTTAGAATTAAGCTGTATGCATACATACAAATTCAACTGCTCTGGCAAGCACAGGGTAATTTTGCAATTTGTTCTGTGTTGAATATTTTTATGCTCCTTCGTCGTTGTTGTTGTTTGTTGTTGTTGTTGTTGATGATGATGATATTGCCATCAAATCAATTTTAACTTATGGCAATCCAATCTTCGACTTATGGCAATCAGTTTATCAGGCAAGATTTGTTCAGAAGAGGTTTGCCACTACCTTCCTCTAAGGGTGAGTGTGTGTGACTTTACCAAAGTGGGCAAGTGGGCTTCCCTGGCAGAATGGGAATTTGTCCTCTTGTTTCCCTGAATCCTAGTCTAACATTCAGACCACTAGAGCACACTGGCTTCTGTCATACTCTTCTTTTTTTATAGTTGAAAAGGCTAAATAATGGCTAGAATTCTCTTGGTAATATATGATGGCAACACACAGATACATCAGCACCTGTATTTTGGGCAGCATCGCGGGAGGTATCCTATGTTTCTTTGCACAATGCCCCTCACCCTTGGTGTGCAGCAATGGCCCAGACACCTGTTGGGGTGCAGCTCTGCTCTCCTAGTTACTGTATGCCTCTGGGGGTACTCCCAATTGCCCTCCAGATGCTCTCATGTACCCAGGGAAGAAGGAACAACCCTATGTAGGGAAGAGAAGTTGTTGCTTTTTTGCCGATACACAAGGAAAGCTGGAACACACCCCAGGGTGTTCCTGTAGCCCACCAGTGATGCATGGTTCCCTTGAAGCCTCTGGCTATAACTGTACACCAAGAGAGGAAGTGGGAAGAGGAAACAGCCTCCATCTCTAGACAATCTTGTAAATATCCTTATGGAGATGTCTTTCGTGGACCATTGTTACTGCGGCTATGATATGTCTGGTGAGAGCACTAGATATCCTTTTGATATCAAATAATTTGGCCTTTGCTTGACCTTTCTCTGCCACCCTACTCCACGTGTTTGCAGAGGTCCACCGGACAAGCACGTATTGGGCGCAGCCATTAATGGTTGTAAATTCCAAACCTCATTTAGGCAGGCAACTTAAGCCTCTCCGATGCTTCAGAAAATCTTCTTGCAAACCAGCCTTGCTCAGCGCAAATCTACACAAAGATGCACGGCCGAGTGCCGAGCCATTCCTTTATGTTGAGCCATTTGCATACTTGCCATACTATTGTCATCAAGCACTAAACTCATCATGTAAAACCTGACCTTTTCCAACTCCTTTGTCCAGCTCCAAATTTCCTTTGTTCTCACTGAGCATGGCATGGCCTGTAGGTAAAATCCACCCTATAAAAAGTCCCCTTTTCCAAGCCCTCCTCGGAACACTTTGGATCACCCTGGACTTCCATCCAGCCTTGCTGCTGCTCTGTCCATTGAAGTTGTCCCCTCAGCGAGCCACACTGAGCTTTCTTCCCTGCAACCCTCCGTTTTCTCCAGGACTACGAGACCAGGTGTCGTATTACCCATTCCCCAAAAACTCCTTATTTCTATTTCTCAGTTAGTTAGTGTATGTCATGTCTTTTATGTTGTTCGTCCTCAATAAATGTTATTTTTACTATTTTAAAACCTTGTCTGACTATGCTCTCTGACCTGAAGCCGTAGACATGGGGTAAAAGATCCTAGCTAAGTTACCCTGCCTCTCGTTAGCTTAAGAGAGTGCTCAAGCTTAATTTCCCCATCTTGTGTTGTTGTTTGGTTATTTGGGCGCCCCTCCCGGGACCCCCAGCATACAGTGTAACACCTTGACCATAATTGGAATTCGTATAGGTGGCCACATGTCCTTAGTTAGGACAGTCTTCTATTTTCTGCTGGGGGGCAGTTGTCCAATTGGAAGTGTCCTCTCTGCAGAGGAAGGTCTAGTTCAACTCCAGTTATAAAGAAAGAACTGTAAGAAAACCAGGAGAACAGGGACTTTGACACACCTCAATCTTGAAGTTAGTCCCAATTGGATTAGAGCCCTAGAATTAATGGGATTTACCCACGTACTGACTCACGAGTGAATAGTCGATTCAATGGATGTACTCTAGCTGACACAAACCAGCCAGATTTAAGCCATAGCAATGGTTTCTAAAACTGGGCACATACAGATTTTAACAAGTGTATCATCTTCTGCTCTATTTTGTAGTGATGCACTTTCTCTTCATGGGCAGTGAGTAAGTGGGCATTGTGATGAAGAAGACTGTATTTTGTCCTTCATCAGTCACATAGGGATGGGGGGGCAATGGGGGCGGTTCACCCTCCGTGGCAATGTTTTTGGAGCATCCTGGCTCGTAGCCATGTCCCCCATGCACCACGGTCACGTCCACACACACCACAGGCACACCCCCACGCACCGTGACCAAGCCTCCCATGTTGTAGGCCCCCTCCCACCCACCACCCACATTCCAAGCTCTGCCACTGGCCTTCATGTTAGCAAGATTATCACAATACTCTCCAAAAATCAGAGAAGTAAAACTATGGAAGAGTTTTTCTTATCATGAAATGTAGAAGAGAGGGGGGCTCCATTGCAAATGGAAAAAAATCCATGGAATTGGAAGATTAACACTGGGTTTAACTGCTTATTATAGTACATGGACAGTGCAGTACTACAGTCATGAACATGGGAGAAGACTCAAAGCCATTACTTCAGGAAAAGGGCTAAGTGTAACCTTGCCATTCCCCAGTTTTCTGATTCTTGTAAGTCTTTAAGTTTATGATTAATTTCAGATTTGAAAGGCCTGTTTGTCAAATGGATTGGTACCTATTCCTCTCCCATGCCCATTTTTCCTGTAGGCATAACTCTTTGGCTAATTGCACCCCTGTATTTGCCTTATCATAAGGCACTGATTATGTCAAGAGCTGTTCTTAACTTTTGTTCAGTGAAGGACTTCTGCCTACGTGAGGCGTTTTCTACATCCCTCTGAAGGAGGAAATCATACCTATATGTAGGGGTTTTTAAAAGAAATATTTTATGTAACTAACTGTGAATTTCCTTAAAAGGAAAAAATATTTCTGTCAAAACTATTATACTTTGCAGAAATAATACTCTTTCCAGCCTTTGAATCTCAGTGAGGTTGAAAAGTTATTATTTGGAGGCCAGCAATTTCCAGGATTGGATCCAAATTTAGTCATAACAGACCCATTGAAATCAATGGGGTGTACGGTAGTTGTAACCTTACATTCCATTGTTTTAAATGGGTCCCCTTGAGGGCGTTCCACACTACACTCCTATAAGGGTTTTATTCCACTTTCAACATCCTGTGGAATTCTGGGGCATGTAGTTTACTGAGGCCAAAGAGCTCTCTGACTGAGAATTCTAAAGGCCCCTCCCTGAATTGCAAGCCCCAGGATTCCATAGGATGGTGGAAGTGGAATAATAGCACTATAACAGTATAGTGCAGACAGGCTAAGTATAATTAAATCTGGATCCTATCCATTAAAAACAGACATTAATATGTGCGGGAAAAACATTTGATATTACATTGATGACTTACACCTTCATAATTGGAGATTACAACAGTCAGTGTTTACCTACCATTGTTGTTATTGTTGTTGCTGTTGTTATCTCTTCAAGTTATTTCTGATTTATGCTGACCGTAAGGCTAGCTTATCACAGGGTTTTCTGGGGCTGAGAGTATGTGACATGCCCAAGGTTGCCCAGTGGGTTTCCATAGCTGAGCAGGGAATTGAACTCTGGTCTCCAGGGTCATAGTCTAATGCTCAAACCACTATACCATGGTGGCAACTAACAAAACAGTCCACACTGCAATAAAAGGGGCGGGGCAGGATAACACTATGATCAACACAAAATGATGTTACAGCATTGCAGGACTTCAAATGAAAAAGAGAAAGATCTTTCAGAAAGTAGTTTATTGCATTCTGAAGTGCCAACCCCTACCTGTTCTGAAAGTGACTTGCGTGTGTCTTTTTCTAGTAAAATGAGGAATAGCAGGTATAGATGTATGTTGCGCACTTGTGACAAAATAATAGCCAAGTACTGATGGCCTTTGGACTGAGCAGGGAGGTCTCAGTGCTACAACTATTTCATCCTTACCTGCAAGTATCAATAATCATGGTGGTTTTCTTCCTGAATATAGAACAAAACAAATATTCCTCCACACCACTGTCCCTGTATTTGAATGATACAAAAAGTTGTGTAGAAATGGATCTGCAGAGGGTCTTCTGTGAAAAAAAAAATCTGTGCAAAGAAAAGGTTTCTTGTTCAGTAAATTGTATATATTGCAAAGGGAGCCTATTTTCTGTGCGAGAAAAGTATTTTCTGCACAATATTTTTCTTTTTTCTTTTTTGCACAAAATCACACATGTTTTTTGTCCATAGAATTATTCTTCCACAACATCTTGGGATGTTCAAATAGTAGGAGAAAATAGTGCAAAATTCTCAATGGTTTATTATTCTTGGTAGTGGTGTTTCTTGACTTTCTTCAGTCTGGAGGAATAATAACTGTGGTCAGAATCCTGTTGGGCAGTTATGAATCCCAAACCTAGAGTTACACACTCATGACTCTTTATTCACAATCCCTAGGTAATCCCTAATTTAGGGGCTATCTTAGTGGGCAACAGCTCCTGCAGTTGACAGGGGTCTGTTATCCTGTCATTCAGGAAGCAACTGGCCGATGGTCCCATCCACTCTCACACAAGTGATCTCTTGCATGAGGGGGAATTTTGATAGTGGTCCTGTTTCTGCCTATCACACTGGAGACTGCTCACGAGAAGGTGTGGGGCCATCAATCAGCCACTTCTCTATCAACAGGGGAATTGATCCCCATTGATCATAATGGCTGCTGTCCAGTAAGTGGAGATTGGGATGAGAGTCATTTTGTAGCACCATAACTATTTTGTTTATGCATGTTTAAACCCCAACAGGAATCTAGCCTATGAATTTTCCAGCCTATGGATTTTATTTCCATCCTTTAGTTTGAGCAGGGTGAGAAATGCCTTATCTTGCAGTCGTGGGATGAACTCCACTTCCCATGGTCCTCTGGTGGTATTGTCTTGCCAAAAAAGTTCCAATCCAACAGATAAGTGATTTGAGAGAGGCAGATTTATTATCCTCCCTATCAACTCCTTGCTAGACAACTGGGAAGTTTCATTAGAATGAAGTGACAGTAAAACAATTTAAGACATCTATCTGTCCAGCCACCTGTTTCTTAATTAATTATGTTTATCAGAGCTTAGAACATTACTTTGAAGATGAATAAAAAGCTGCCCATAACTGAGTGCCAGGGCATCTTCCTACCACTCAGTTATGGATGGCTTCAACATGTTATTGTACTCATTCATCTTAAAAGTCACTTGCCAAGGCCTGGTGTTTATAAGGAAACCATTAGTTTGGCTCATTGTTCCATCAACCGAGCAGTGGGTTTGGTTCTCAAACATGATCAAAAGAGCAATAGGAAGACACCTGGGAAAATGCAACCTTTTCTTGATCTCAGAGCTTGCTTTTTTTATTGAAAACAATACAGTGGTTTGAAGGAAGCCTCCCAAAAGAACATTCTGATGTGAATTCTGGGTGATCGCATTAGTTGGTTTGTGTGTTTATTTGAAATTGTTGTTTTTGCTTTGTTTTGCTTAAATCATCTCTCCATCCCTGGCAAGCGACACCTTGAAAACCGAAATCTGTTAATACTTATTTCATTCACATTCTTCAACAGGAAGAAGACAAGAAGTGATTAAAAAGTATTCAGGGAACAGTTTTTTGAATTAATGCTGTGATTCCAGGCCTCACATGGAATAAAGCACATCTGACATCTTCAGTGCCAAACATGTGCGCCCTCCAATGATCCTTTGCATTTTATGCAGAAAGAGAAGTCCCACTGTAAAGTTTGGATATGATTTGGCAATGCAGGGGATGCACAGATGCTGCCAAAGACAGACAGTCCAGGCCTCTTTGTCCGCTTTAACATGGACTACAATGAAAGGTAGGATGTGGCATCATCCTCATCCTCATCATGGTTCATGTTTTTTTCGGTCTGCTTGTTGTACCCTTGCCCTTTAAAGTAGCAACAAATGAAAAGGAGAACAGGTAGGAAATTCAAAGCATTTGAAGCATCTCACATGTATACATGTTATGCTGTGGGGAACAGAATGCTTTCACAGGCAGACAGATATAATTCTTGTTAGAAAGAGAAGGTATCAAGTCTTGTGCCAAGCAACCTGAGTCACATGGGCTGGGTGAATGAAAGAGAGATGGAGAGATGATAGGTAGACAACACAGAGACAGGGCATTTCTCTAGGCCTTTCTCAGTAACCCCTATTTGAAATACAAATTGCTGCTCTTAGAATTTAGTTCCTTGGTATTCAAGGAAACCAATTTTTCTCCTTCTTTATCAGAGAAAGGCAGCCCTACACGGGGTTCTTTCTCCATGATGGCTACCACCATATTCTGTGCACAGAAGCTAGCTTTATGAGATTTTGGCACCTTGGGGAAAAAGGCAACTTTTTTTATCTTTTTATTGCTGCTGGTTAATGGCAATGCAGCCTAACTTATTTGAAATCCTTTCCAGAATTGCAGTTCAAACAGTGGACAAGCAACATTTACATTCCTATGTTCACCGATTGCTTGTAGGTATGTTACTTCATGGAATTCAGCAAAATACAACAAAAGGCAATGTCCAAATTTAAAAAAAAAAATTAAATCATAGACTCATAAAGTTAAAAGACCAAAATGACCATCTAGTCCAACCCCCTGCCAAGCAGGAATGGCCATCTAGTCCAACCCCCTGCCAAACAGGCATAAACAATCAAATCACTCCCATCAGTTGGCCATCTGGACTCTGTTCAATGTCCTCCAAAGAAGACTCCACCGCACTCTCAGGCAGCATGTTAACTGCAATAACCATCAAGAAGTTCTTCATAATGTTTACATGGAATCTCTTTTCCTGTAGTTTGAATCCATTGCTCTGTGTCCCAAGCTCTTTTCACACCTTACCCTTTCACAGAGCTGGGGTGCGGGGCTAGCGTGAGGAAGGCTCTTGCATCCCTGCTGCTTCGGCTCTGCAGCTGCTTCCTGGTTGTGCGAGCACTCTGCCTCTTCCTTCTGCAGTGCACCTTGGGACCTTTCCCAGCCTGCGCTGCACAGGAAGCACGACCAGCCTGGCTCCCGAGGCTCCGCATGCCAGGTAACCGCGCACGGGGCCCCAGAGCGGCATTCTCGGATTTAAGCTGAAAATAAAAAAAATGGGTGCACAGTCCACTTTAGGCCCGTGTCGTGTGGATTGCTCCTCACATTTATGCAACGCTCAAGGGGCCCTTTTGCTTCAGAAATGCCGTGCAAAAAGGGTCCTAGTCTCTGTAGCAGCAGAAAACAAGTTTGTCCCATCTTCCATATGACAGTCTTTCAAATATTTAAACACAGCTATCATGTCACCTCTTAACCTTCTCTTCTCCAGGCTAAACATACCCAGCTTCCTAAGCTGCTCCTCATAGGGCATGGTTTCCTGTAACTATTTTGATTGCCCTCTTCTGGATATGTTCCAGCTTGTCAATATCCTTGAACTGTGGTGTCCAGAACTGCTCACAGTATTCCTGGTGAGGTGTGACCAAAACAAAAGAGAGTGGTACTATTACTTCCTTTGATCTAGACACTATACTCCTATTGATGCAGCCTAGTATTGCATTGACTTTTTTTAGCTGTCCCACCACACTGTTGACTGAGGTTCAGCTTGTGATCCACTAAGACTCCTAGATCCTTTTCATGTGTACTGTATTCAAACCAGGTGTCATCCATCCTATATTTGTGAATTTCATTTTTTCTGCCCTAATGTAGTTCCTTACATTTCTCCCTGTTGACATTCATTTTGTTAGTTTTGAATTCTCACTCTATCCAGATTACCCCTCCTAATTTGGTGTCATCTGCAAATTTGATAAGCATGGCCTCTATTCCATTATTCAAGTCACTTATAACTATGTTGAGTAGCACTGGCCCTGGGACAGAAGACTGTGACACCCCACTAGTCAATTTTTTTCAGAATGAAGAGGAGCCATTAGTTAGCACCTCTGGCAAGACTGAGCTCATTCTGTGCTTTAGCTTATCTGACTTTCTCCCTACACATGCTGGCTATATGTTTGAATTCCTCTTTGGTGATTTCCCCCTTTTTCCATTTCTTGTACATGTCATTTTTAAATCTTAGCTCAGTTGAAAGTTCTTTAGACATCCATCCCAGTTTCTTTAGACACCTCCCATTTTTTTTATCCTCACTGGAACTGTGCCTTCAATATCTCACTTTTAGAAAGCTTTCATCCATAATGAACTCCCTTCTTTTTTAATATTCCTGACCATAGAGTCACACCCAGTATTTCCCTGGGTTTACTGAAAGAAACTTTCTGAAAGTCTAGAATGCATGTCTGACTAAATTTCCCCTTTCAAGTGTGTAACAAATTCCAGGAGAACATGGTCACTCCCACTTAAGGATCCCACCACTTCCACCCCATTTAGCCAGGTTATTGTCATTGGTTAGGATCAGATCTAAAATAGCTGATCCCTTTGTTGCCTCTTCTACTTTCTGAACAATGAAACTGTCTGAAAGGCAAGTGAGGAAATTGTTGGATCTTATAATCTTGGCACAGTTTGACTTCCAGGAATCATGACGATAATATCTCTCTTTTCTGAATGTATGGTCTTCTGTTCCAGGAAGACATCATCCAAGTCCTCAGGCTGGCTTGGGAGGTCTGTAATAGTCCCCCAAATCCCATTGCTATTTTTTATCTCCCCTTAATTTTTACCTAGATGCTTTCAACCTAGCTTCCAGGATTTAATTCAAACATCCTTGACATATACTACTATTTCTTTTCTTTTGGTTCTTGTGGGTTTTTCAGGCTTTGAGACCATGTTCTGGTTGTATTTTCTCCTGATGTTTCACCTGCATCTGTGGCTGGCATCTTCAGAGGAATGGAAGAAGCTTTCTGAAGATGCCTCTGAAGATGCCAGCCTCTGAAGATGCCAGTCACAGATGCAGGCAAAACGTCAGGAGAAAATACAACCAGAACACGGTCTCAAAGCCCAAAAAACCCACAAGAACCAATGGATTCTGGCCATGAAAGCCTTCAACTCTACATATTTCTTTTCTGTTTGGTCTGCTGCTCTAAAATTGGTTATATCTCTTCATTACTACATTTCAATCATGGCACTCATTCAACCAGGTTTCAGTGATGGCTGTTATATCATATTTGCTTTTCTGTGTTCAGGTTCATTTTGTTTATTTCCCATGTACTATGCATTAGTATAGAGACATATAAGACCATGGGCCATCCCCCAAGCTGCTTATTTGAATTTTTTTTTCCCCTCCCACTGTTGGGTGCTTGTACTATTCACCAAGTTCTCCCTATAACATTTGGGCTATTATCTCCATCACTTGAAGAACTTCTGCCCTCAAGAACACTGTCTTCCTCCCCCAACATAACTCAATTTAAAGCCCTCCTGAACAGTTTGTGACACTCTTAGTAAAAAATATCCCTGCCAGCTGCTGTGAGGTGCAAGCTATCCCTTACCAGAAGTCTATCTTAATTAAACCACAGACTATGATCCAAGAAGTCAGACTGTTCTGTGGAGCCAGTTATTCACCTCCGTTATTATTCTCTCCTTTTCTGAGCTGTGTCCTTCGACTGGAAAAAGAGACAAAGTGACAGCCAGTGCATCAAGGTCCTTAAGCTTCCTGCCCTCAGCCTCATAATCTCTTGTGATATCCTAAAGTCTATGTTTTACAATGTCATGGGTTCCTACATGGATGAAAAAAAAGAAGGGATAATGGTCAGTAGGCTTGATAAGTCTTGTCAGCTGCTCTGGTACATCATGGATTTTTGCCCCAGGAAGACAGCACAGCTCTCAAGACGTCCTGTCAGGTTTCCAAAATTTTACTGGCCAACCAAATTGCAGAAAATATATCATGCATGCTTTCAAAGCTTTACTGGCTTCTTCATCAAGCAAAGATGTTAAAAATTGTCCATGAGAAAAATGGTGATGATGTTAGTGTCACAGACCTAAATTTAGTCTGGATCTCATCCTGGATCTCATTTCTGTGTTGCTAATGGAGTTGAAATTTTATTACCTGACTTTTATTGCCTTTTGTCCTCAGTCCCCAAGAAGGGGAGCAGCCTCTACCTGCATTGAGATCCCTCAATACCATCTTAACTGAAACAGAGTAACCACTGAGATCAAATAGAAGCCAGTGATTCTAACATCGTCTCCTTTCTTCTTCTGTATGATTTTTAACATCTTTGCCTGATGAAGAAACCAGTGAGGCTTCAAAAGCTTGTATGATGTATTTTCTGCATTTTGGTTGGCCAATAAAAGTATTGCTCTTTTGTGGATTTTGGATCTTGTTGCATGTTGATGCATAGCTAACTTGGCTACCTCTGAATATGTTTCTAAGGGTTTGGGTACAGCATATATTTATAGTAATTTTCTGTTTGTTTTACTACATAGCTTGATGACTGTTTTCAATAAATATGGCCTGCCTTCACTCCCCCTGACCCCTGTTCTTGCCCTTAAAGCACAATGTTGTCATCCCACCAGAGCAACACATTGCTTCTGGTCCAGGACCCATGCCATCGTACAACGTTGTCATGGACCAGCTGCTGTCGCATCACCATCTGTGGGAAACTCATTCCTTTTCATTACCAGAAAACATCTGGTAATGGCCCCCTTCCCACCACAATCCCATCAGCTGCAGGTGTGTGGTAAAGGTCAAAATGATTGATAGTGCTTCCTTCCCCAGTACAGCAGAAGAACTGACCAATCATGAGTCGTGGGGCAGGGAAAAAGTGGGGAGAGGGACTTGCCATTGATACTGTACTGCAGAGAGAAGAACAGTGTGCCTGACTCTGCCCATCTGCAGAAGCTGACAGGGTACAGGGGAGACTGTTCAGGCTCCAATCCCATCATAGTAATAACAATGCTGGGATACCACCAGAATGATGTGTCATTAGGGCATGATGTGGTAAGGGCCCTAGGCTAGAACATATATGCTGACCTATCTTAAAATGAGTTTAGTAAAACAATAAATCTAAGTTTCTCCCTTCTAAAGGTCTTACAGTTGGCATCGAGAGTAGTTACTGTGTTTTTATAGCATACCACTAGCCACTGCATTCTGCTAGCAGAAGTACCAAATATTCTTGTACATCTTATCATCAAGTACTGTTTCCAGGTAAGTCCCCAAAGATCCAGCCTGACATGAAACCTTAGTGGCTTAGTGTCCTGCAATGAGCTTCATAGCTGAGCAAGGATTTGAATCTCTCGCCCTTTTCGCATGGCATTTGTCATGTGAAAGGGCCTCCGGAGCGTTACACGATTACAAGGAGCATTTCAGGCAATGTCCTCGCAAGTACGCAACGCTGCTGGGGCCAGCAGGCACCGATCGTGCACTATATCATTTTTAGCTTTTAGCCGAAAATGGTGTGCAATTGCTCCGGGGCCCCACATGCACTTACCGTATGTCCGGAGCCTCCAAAGCTGTGGCCCTCACACTTCCTCCCCCAGCACAGCCTGGGAAAATACCCAACTGGGCTGCAGAAGGAAGACGCGGAGCTCTCATGTCGCCTGCCAACCAGCAGGCAGCTCCTGCAGAGCAGAACCAGCAGGGACGTGAAAGCCTCATGGAAGAGGCTGCTTGCGTGATCCCCGTGCGACTGTGACAGATGCAGGTAAGTTGCGGAAAGGGCCTCTCTCTCTGGTTCAAGTTCAACACTGTATCCACAACACCAACTGGGCCTTCTTCTTTTTTTAAGTAGATTTTATAAACATTAAACCAAAACACAAACAAAGAGAAAACCAAAAATAATAATCTACAGTATCAAAATCTCACATACAACCAAATAATAAAGAAAAATACAACCATTCATTGCTTAATTACACTAAACTAAAATAATAAAGATTAACAAACACATAATTTGAAAAAAGCTTCCAGTCCTTACTGAAAACAGCTCCTCCTATAATAATACTTAACATTCCTTTAAAAGTATGGCTGCTGTCTAAGCTATATATTGTTGCTCATATTAAATCTATCTTAAACAGTAACACTATCTCATATAACAAACATAAGCATTATTATAAAATCTAATAGTGATATCTCTTAAATCTGTGAGAAACACAGTAAATCTACCATTTAAAATATTATATGTAAATCATCTCTTAATTATATTTATATACTTCTTGACCAAATCTTATGGTCCAACATGGCAAATTATTCTAGTCCAACAGTGTTACAAAGTTCTCAATTAGTCTTTAGTAAAACAATGTATTTCTTAAAAATTATTAGTAAATTTAAAATGATATTCATTATTAGTTATTAACTATACTTAAGAGGCAACAATTTAAAATATATTAATACCTTCATAGTACCTTTCTTATGCGACAGTAAGCAAAAAATAGATCTCACAGTCATAAACATTAAAAACCAACTGGGCCTTCTTGAATATTGGAAGCCTTGCCTTGTAGATTCTTTAGTGTGGCCAAATTCTAACTCCAAATCTCCCCCATTCCGCCCCAAAGCTACTTGTAATAATGCTGCTTCTTAGGAAAATTCATTTAGTGTGAGGATGGGAGACTGTCTTATCAGAGAATAAAGCAATTTCATGTTTTTTCATTCTTTGGAGCACTTTGGGTTTTATTTAAAAAAAAAAAAGGCATGGCCTTTAATCTTTAACATATGACTTACTCTTAATTTTCCAGGAAACTAGTTGAGGCCTTGGAAGGATTTAATATCTAAAAATTCAAAGAAATCTCCCCTGTGTAACATTTCATCTACTTGTGAGTCTGGGATATCTTTTCAAAGTCAATTGCATGCACAACGATTTTGCTATTGTTTTTTTAAGGATCAGGGACTTTAAACAACACCTGGAGAAACAAAATTAAAAGCCAAGCCATTATTTCCCAATAAATACTGTGGTCTGTGATGCAAAAAAGAATCTTAACACCAACAGATTATTGGGTTTAAGGGGGCTGCTGAAACACCACCCCACACACACACACACACACACACACACACGCACACTATTATCTGTAAACTTCCCCAGTCTTATGGCCTGACCCCATATCTCCAAGCCTCAGGGGAAATGATGGAATCTCAGGGCAGGGACAGTGCCCTGAAATACTTTTCTAAAACAGAGTGCTGCTGGCACACATTGCTGCAGGCTGTTGCTGAGGGGTTGTGCTCTAGAAGTGGCATACCAAGGTAGCAGTAAGGTGGTGCCTTATCTGGTGAATATGGGAATTCCTTTTTTTTCCTCACCTCTCAGGAGTGCATAAAATGCAGTGCTGGACAGAGGCAGCTACTGAATTTGGTCTTTCTTGGATCATTTACACCTGGCCTCACTTCCTGATCAATAGAACTCCTGTTGATATTGCCGAGGAGAGAAGCAAGGCAAGGTGGGATAGGCAACATGCCACAGTCTGAGCAGTGCTTTGGGTTTAAAGTTTGTGAAAGTTAAGTTCCAGAAAGCACAAAGAATGAGGTATATAAAACAGAAAGATCTGTGTATTGTAGAATGTGTGTGTGTGTGTGTGTTACTAAGAGTATGGACCCAGGCCTGTTCCAGGCAGAATGCCAACACAACTATAAACTTGACTGTTAATGAATCCAAAAACAGGTGCCACATCAGGAGTACTGGCTAATGCAATTTGATGTAATTTGATGAATTTGATGCTGATGGTACCTGATGTTGTGTCACTTCTAAGCACATGATTGGAGGAGTGATAAATGTTTATATAAAGAGAGTATAGTAGGCATTCTTTTATCATATCAGACAAGATCTGTCAGCTGATTAGGCTAGGAAATATATAAAACAAGCCTAGAAGAGATCAAAGTCAGGCAACTGAAGTCTACGTCCACTGTGCAAGCTGTTGATAGATAGATTGTTCCTAGCTGACAACCCAGACATGCTGGTGGAGATGCTCTGGTCTCAAATGGGCTATGCTAAATAGATATATTTCCCCATTTCTGTTAGATGTAGCAGATATAGCAATGCCTGCTAGATATAACAATGCCTGTAGGAATATTAACCCCTTGGATGTCTATGTGTTCACAGATGCCTATTTAGAGATGTATAGTTCCTGAACAGAAGAGAATGCATTCCTCAGTGGATAAATGGTTAAATCACATTATTTAAGACGTAATGTCACTCCATGAGTTAACTATAGAGAAGCCTGCTAAAGAGATGCAGATGATATAAAGATTCAGTATTTGTGACAATACAACATCTTATCTCCTATATATTATGATGTGATGAGTGTATGATGTTTAACGTGCTATCTAATGTAATGAAAGCAATGTACCTAGAGACTGACATGTCTGTGCTTATCCCTAAATAGTATATATTGGTATAGTTATGACTTCATATAATAGGCAGTCTAAAATACTAACAAAAGCCTGCTCATTCTCATTCTATAAATATCTTGAGATTTAAGAATCACAGAATGCTTAAGTGGATTGTTGATATTAACTCTTCCTATCTGGATTTTACCATGGCATAGTGGTTTGAATGTTGGACTATGATCTGGTGACCAGAGTTCAAATCCCTACTCAGCCATGGAAATCCATTAGGTCACCTTGAGCAAGTCACACTCTTTCAGCCTCAAAGAAGGGCAAAGGCAAAGCCCATCTGAACAAATCTTGCCAAGAAAACCCCATGAGAGGTACACCTTAAGTGAGTTGCCGTGAGTTGAAAATGACTTGAAGGCACACAACAACAACAACAACAACAACAACAACAGCAGCAGCAGCAGCAGCAGCACAAATTGGACACCCAATGTTAGCCAGAAGGTGATAAAAGGTATCCCAGGCAGATATATATTAGCTGACAAATGACAGAGGACTCTCAGTCCTTCAATCTAAAGAGATGGGGTGGGAAGTTTCTTGGGGGAGAGAGAAGGACTGAGATGGGTCTCCCTCTCTCTTTTCCCATTTTTATTCACAGAGCTGGCTGTCCCTCCTGACAGAAGCTTCCCTCCTCATCCTCTGCTGCTTCATCTTAATCAGTCTCCTGTATGTGCAAGACTTCTCTCTCTTTTGTTCCCTCAGAACTCCAAGATTGCTGCTCTTACAGGCAGAAGTCTTTCAGTCTTCAGTGGGCCATGTTGAGCCATGTGCAGTCAAGCAGGGAATGTAGGGTTGGTGGTGGTGAAAGATCCCTGATTCCTCCATTCCTCATCTCTCCCTCCTGCAATTTCTTATTGGGAAGCCATCTATCACCCCACCTTGCAGACCCTGCCCTGAGGAGTATTTTTCTTTATATTAGATAATAGTGAGCCATAAAGATCTACTGGAGGGACATGTAGGCAGCTGAGCTATGGGAAACAGACCAAAGGTTAAAATTAGCATTGGTTTCTGACATGTATCCTAGGTGAATCTTGGAAATGGTTCCCATAGACTATTTAAATGGACTTTCAGCAATAATAGTGTCAACAGGATACCAGAGGTCTCTGGGATCAAATTAACATTTCAAACAGCCAGGAATGTTACACCTTGGCACCCCCTGGAGCAATCTTGGATGCCTGGCTGTATTTTCTTTATACTACAAAGCTGAACTCCATCAAAGATTTGGCCATCTGGTCTTCCCAGGAAAGCGTCTGTTCCTCCCTACCCTCGCATACTTTTCCCTATAAGAGACACCCTTTCTGTATTCTCTTTGGAGCCCCCAGAAAGAGAGAGAGATCGCCACGCTGTCCGTTTTTCTGAAGAACTCCTCTCAGTTGCTGTACTGAGTAGGTTTCAACACATGTCTTCAGGATTTCTCTTCAGGTAGTATCACCTGAATTCTGCCTCTCCTAATTTTCACCTCTTTTTAAATTTCTATAGCCCTTTGTATGCTTGTGTGAGTGAATGTAACAGTGTGCTTGTGTGGATTTTGACATCTTTCCCAATAAAATACTGAAAGTTGAAGAGTTAGCCTAATTCTCTGTGATCTGACTCTGTAAAGGTGGGCTCAAGATCCCATGAATTACCCTGCCCTCTTTGCATTGCTACAGCAGTGTTTATAGCTAATTGTCCCCACAAGTGATAATTTTGACAAGCATCAGCAATCCCCCTAAAGGACCCACAGCAAGCAGCGTAACACATCCATGTTATTTTGCCTTGGGAGGCAGAGGATCCCATGCATGCTGCCCTTTCCCTGTTCAGGTTGTCAAATATGGTAGGCACACAACTGCTCTCTAAAGGCATTCTCTCTTTCCCTCTTTCCTTTGCCTCATTTGTTAGGCTTGTGTGTGCTGCTGCCATCACCGCCACCACCGCCGCCGCTTCTTCTTCAGTTTAAATGTCATGGTTCTGAACAGCCATAATTATTTTTAAGGATAGCACCAGGCCCTTGCTGTTGCTGTTGTCTCCCTAGTTTTGGTTTTGAAATCCTTGGCCCTGGGATAATCCTGACTTGGCAACAGTATTCTCTCCTACACTTGTGGGCTACAGATTTTCTTAAAAGATGAAAATAGCCTACAAAGCACAGAGCAGCTTTGTTCTCCATCACAAAACAACAGTGTGGGAGGAGGTTCCTAGAAAAACAATGATGAGGGGCTGCCACTGTCCCTGCTCACACACGCCAGTAGCTACCTCCTGAAACCAGGGTTGGATCAAGGCCTTTTGATGCCAGAGGCAAAGAACAAACTAGATCCTCCCCTAATTTTACCTACAGAATCTGACCCCAGTGGCAGCTGTCCCTGACTGGGACTCTGGGTATGGGAAAGCATTTGCCTTCACAGGTTCAGGTGGCAGGGTAACTTAAGGCCTGGAGGGCAAGCAGCTCTGTACTTCTACAGGAGAAGATGGCAACGGGCTGCAACCACTGTCAACCATCCCTACCCAGCATCTCTTGCTTCGGACAGCTGTTTCAGTTTGTTCTGATAGGACCTTTTCATAAACTCCAGCTATGAAGCAGAACACTAGATTCAAATTTTCTATTTTTTTTTTAAAAGGTTACTTAAAATGTTTTCAGATTCTAAGAAATTCTTTCTCTTCAAATTCAAAGTATGTGTGTTATTGAGTGAAATATAATTACTAAACATCAAAGATGAATGGCAATGAGGTTTTTCTGCTTTGTTATTCTGGGTACATTTCTTTCTCTCATTAATAGAAGAAAAAAATGACATTGAATTAAAACATGAAAGGGCAACTTTTGGGGTGCATCCAAAAGGGATGGGAAATGGATAAAATTATTTTGGATCCTCTGGCTGTTGCTCATAAGTTTGTCCCACAAGAAGGTTTTGTCTCCTTCATGCAATTAATTGCATCATGCAGACCGTCTCTCTTCCTTGCAATCAAGTTATTATTGTAAATTGAATTTTGCAGTTTTTAAAAACACATGGCACTTTAGAAAGTCTTACCAGTTATTTGTGGTTTTTCTGAACACAAGGAAAGAAAATATGTTCTTCTAAAGAAGCTTTCATGCAACTCATCACAAAACAATATTACTGTATATATTTTGACTAAAAAAAATAGTCAAAAAATTGACCCAGAAAATCTGGGTAATTTATCCATGCATCAAGGTAAGTACTGTACCTTAACTCTTATTAAAAAAAAAAAAATCATCTCCTTCTCTGAATAAAGTGGTGAAAGGTGAGAGCTTAGTCTGTTCCAGGAGAACCTAAAACAAGTACTGACGCCTCCCCCTCTCTGCTGTGGAGCCTCTTCTGGCTTTTTTGTATTTATGAGCAAGAAAATGGCAGCAGTGGTGCCCAGGGGTAGCTGGCCCCTTGAGGTGGTGCTGGCATTTTCCCCTCTCCATGCAATAACCCTTGACTTATCCACAGGTCATATCAAAATACCTAATTTTGGCCCCCAAAGCTGCTCTTGACTTATACATGAGGTCAACTTATATGTGAATATATATGGTAAATTCCTTGGGTTGTTTGAGACAGAGCTCGGAAACGTACTATATATACTAAGTAACTGTGGCCATTTCTGCACCCCGCTGTTATCGTGCTATTATTCCACTTTCAACATCCTATGGAATTGTGGGGTTTGTAGTTTACTGAGGCCAAAGAGCTCTCTGGCTGAGCATTCTAAATGCCCCTCCCTAAATTGCAAATTCCAGGATTCCACAGCATGTTGAAGTGGAATAATAGAACTATAACAGTGTAATGTGGAAATAGCCTGTGTTACTTGTTTTCCTTATTAATGTTATCTTTGAGTAACAAGTAAACTATCATGGTAACAAGGTAACAATGCTGTCAGTGGGCAGTGCCTCCCCATAGCATTTTGCAAGAATGAACAGGTACAGTCATCCCTCCACATTTGCTAGGGTTAGGGGCACAGGAACCTCGTAAAAGCAGAAAAATCATGAATAACTCTAGGCCCTTTCAAACCATATTTAATATACAAAAAAGTATGATCATCATATTCAACCCACCATGGATTCTTCTGAGGCATCAGGGTTCCTTCACAAGGCAGAAGTGGGTAGCTGGTGGGGCTTACTGCCACCTCCACTGCTGCCCCACACCATTTTTAATAGGGACTTACAAGCCTCATTCACAGTTTCTCAGTCTCATGAGGCTTGCAGTCTTTATTAAAAATGGCATAGGGAAGCAGCAGAGGTGACAGCAAAAAAATCCGTGAATAATCAAATCTGCAAAAGTGAAACCCACAAGTATGGAGGGCTGACTGTATTACAAAAATGACAATGTTGTTAGTAAAAGAAACCACTTACATAAAAGTGACCATGTTGTATCTCTCATTACTCAAAAAAGTAATGTGTCATGAGTAATTTTAATTTTAATATATTGATTCCAAGTTTTAGTTAGAGAAAATGTATTGGTAAATTACAGTGTTAGAATCTTGGAACCCTTTTATGCTACACAATTATAGCATCATGATTTTATTTTTAACTGCCATGACTTCATTCTGTGGGATCTTGGGGTTATAGTTTGGTGAGGTTCTTTGGCTGGAAATTCTAAGTAACCTCTCCCAACTGAAAATTCTAGCATTTTGTAGTATGGAACCATGACAGTTAAAGTGGAACTATTCTGCTATAGTTCTGTACTGTGAAAGGGCCCTTGGTAAAGGCAATCTAGTTTCTTCTGAGGTTGCCACCAAATTTTGTTAAACAATGAATGTTAAGTAAAAGTGAGACGGCATGTTGTAATTTTTTGCATATTGGACTAGAACTCTGGAGACCAAGATTTGAATCCCTGTTCAACCATGGAAACCCACTGGGTGACCTTGGACAAGTTGCTCTCTCTCAGCCTGAGAGGAAGGCAAAGCAAACTCCTTCTGAACAAATCTTGGCATAAAAACTCTGGCCCTTTTCATAACTTACTTTCTTCCGGCGCTGGGGTGCGAGGATCGTGTGAGCAGCCTCTGGTGAGAGAGACTTGTGTCTCTGCTGCTTCAGCTTCACCTGAGCTGCCTGCTCACGTGAGAGCCCCACCTCTTCCTTCCGCAGCACAACCTGGGAGTTTCCCTGGCTGCTCTGGGGCAGGAAGTGCAACCAGGATGGCTCTGGAGGCTCCACATGCCAGGTAAGTGTGCACGGGGCCCAGGAGCAATGTGTGATCGCACACTATTGTCAGCTTCCAGTCGAAAATGAGAAGGTGCATGATCGGCACCTGCTGGCCCCCGGAGCATTGCGCGATTGTGAGTGCATAGTGCAAATTGCTCCTCACAATCATGCAACACTCCAGGCGCCCTTTTGCATGGCAAATGCCATGTGGAAAAGGCTTCTGTGATAGGTTTGCCTTAGGATCACCTTAAACTGGAAAGGACTTGAAGGTACACAACAGCTACAAGTGAAATTGAAGGTTTCTCATGTGAAAGCTTCTGAGGAGCTACAGCGGGATAAAAGACTTTTTATAACATAAATGAAATTAAATAAACAAACAAACAAACAAATAAATAAATAGTTCTTCCATTAAGTTTTCCCTTCAAAGTTCAAAAGTTTAAACCTCCCCTACCTACAGGCAGAGGCCTGAAGCCAGACCACTGCCTGTACGTGGGAGAGGTTTAAACCTTCCTTTGCTCAACTGCTTGTTTCTGAAATTTCCCTTCTCTGTGCCTACTGGAGAGAAATGAGGTCTCCCTTTTCTTTTTGTAATTCCACATGAAGGACACTTTTCAGAAAATAAGCAACTTCAAGAAAAAGTTTAAACCTCCCATTCCTCTGTCCACTAGTGCATGTTTACTTGTGATTTAAAAGAATTAAAATAAAAAGAGGGTCAGTTTCTGTTACTGTTATCCATTTCCATCTACAGGTGCATATGCTGTAGGTCAGGAGGGGTGAGGTCCAAGAACTGCATGGGGCCTCTGGACCCAATTTTTGGACCCTGAAACTTCCCACTAATCTCCCAAAGCTCCCCAAATCCCCTCAATTCTCCTCTCCAATCCCCCCTTAGGACGTCCTGCCTGCCTCATCTAAAATACCTTCTTCTTTCTTGTTTTGTCATTCAAAATGGCAACAGGAAACAATGCATATAACTTCCAGCTGTCATTGTGAAGGAGAATGGAAGGAAAATTAGGGATCTTGGTGTACTTAGGGGAGGCACAGGGGGAGTCAGATGATGTAAAATTGGCCCTTGGTTCCTGCTCAGTTGCCCACCTCTGCTGTAGTTTAACCCTCACTGTAAGTATCTCTTTACTACCTTTTGTACCAGACAGTATATTGTGTTTATCATAGTCCAGTTAAAATTCTCTCTGCTCCAGTGGACATTAAAATATTTAAAACCATAATCATTGTAAATCATAAATTATCATAATGTGATCATTCCTTCTCATTGTTCACAAACTCCACTCTCTTCTTTGAACTGCATACTTATTATAGATCTTTGAGTGTATCATATTTTTTACATTGCTTTCTTTTTCTATTTTGAATAAAGAAACAGCTGTATGATTGAATTATTTGGTAGAAACCAGTGCTAAAGAAGATCTTGAACTAATAATGTGTCTCTTTAACACTGGCAACAATTCCTAAATAGCTCAAATAAATACTGATAATGGAGTGGTTTAGAAAAGGCTGAGAAATGTGAAGCTCTCCAAATGTTGGGGGTTAATTACAGCTCCCATCATCCCTTATTATTGGCCAAACTGGCTTAAAGAAATATCCTATTTATGATCAAAACAACTTATTTTATTTTTCAGTAATTCTGAGGGGGTTGACCTCATTGAAAAGCAGATTATAGACACAATCCATTTGTTTGTAGCAACCCATCCACTGGAGATGTGAAAATCTTCCTTTCTCTTTGTCACATTGCTTTGCATCCCACCTGCATTTTCTTCTCATTTCCCCCCCCCACATTGGGTTATGGCTGTGGCTAAATGTAATTGTTAATCCCAAGTGAACTCCTGAAAACAATGGAAATCTGGTAAGTCTATACTTTTCTATGTTTTACTGATTAAATGATTCTACTCTATTTGGGGTTACTAATTGTATTTAGGCCTTTGTGTTTTTTTCCAGTACGGAAATTTGTACATTTTGTGCGTGTGTGTGTATGTGTGTGTGGCCAGGGATGTAAAACAAGTCAATCAAAGAGCAGGAATGTTATGCCAGGTTGGATATCAAAACAATTAGGGCATTTAGATTCTTTTCTAATTTTCCTTTTTTCTGGTCTTAACGGCACTGAGACTGGCAGTGGAGTGATGATCACCAGTCACCCACTGCTGCCAAATGTGGTATAGCTGGTGAACAATCACCAACCAATTACCCCCCCCCCGGTAAAGGCGGTGCTGAGGGGCTCACTAGGGCCCCATTACACTCTCTAGCCCTCATGATTGAAGGCTTGGCAGCCTGAATCAGGGGAGCAGAGGAGAGTTTAGTGTCCACAACCTCATTTGACCACTGCTTACAAGCAGCACAATCATTGCCGAAGACTTTTTAAAATAAGCTTTGTAGCGAAGTGACAAAAAAGTTCTAAACTGACCTTTTGAAGGTATGACTGCCTCTTCATAAAGTTCCCACCATTCTGGATCAAAGCTTTGTAAGTATTATTCTACTCTGTATCTGTATGATGGCAACAACCCCAGCTTAGACAGAACGGATTAAAGGGAGACTTTTAGTTCGCGTCAGAGGAAAGCCTATCTTGCTGAGCTCACTGGGGAGCTCTGAATTTTTACTGTAATCTATATATATTGGATTTATTTGAGAAGCTATGAAAGTTGAGAAAGTTAAGAAAGACTGAATACTCTAAAATTTCAGGAACTTTGCTCCTTGAATTGTTCCTTTTTTCCTTCCTTCCTTCCTTCCTTCCTTCCTTCCTTCCTTCCTTCCTTCCTTCCTTCCTTCCTTTCTTTCTTTTACTTCAGCTTGATCTTGCTGTGAAGGCTGAAGGAGTAAGAATGATGATATTGGTGGAAAATTCCAGCCTAGCTGAGATCGCTGAACGTGGAACTCATTCATTTTATTTATGCTTCTATTTCCAGAATTTATGGAATTCATTGAATAAGACTGAAAAGGACTTTACAAAGGACTTTTACAAAGGACTTTATAACGATCGGGAAGAAAGAGCTCATGGAAATCATACTTACTCTCAGCTCAAGCTCACTAGAATGTTGAGGACCACAGTCAACTTTAGCTGAGCTTGCTGAAGAGATGACTCTTTGAAAAAAACTTTGTTCCAGACAATTGTAGTACTTGAACCACCCTAGGCAAAATAAATAGTATTATTACATCACATAATTAGAGACGACAAAAAGAGACCTCCTTTGAAGTTAAAAGGCATTACCGAATATTATTAAGACAGCAGGAGCAACTTAGAATAAGAAAGAGACTAACAAGCATTAAGATTTCACTCTCCATAGAGACCAATACTCATTAAGACTCATTAAACCAAAACAAAGAGAGACGAAAGAGGACGAGAGACAAAAATGGAGGTGAAGAGAGAGACTGGGACAGAGAAAAAATAGGGATTAGGGGAGACAGCAAAAGAAGACACTGAAATACTATGTGTTTATAGTTATATAATCATAATCATATAATCATAATCATTGCTACTTACAAATAAGTATTTAGCTAATGAATTTACAAATTCTATGAAATTTCATTAATTAATTATTTAGCTTTCCTCTTCAATGCAAAAGATTACTTTGGAAAATTAATTGATAAATGAGAGTGTGAAGTACAGAGTTTAAATAATTTTAGATCATAACAGCATTCATTGATTTACTAACACACACAATCTATATTAATACCAAATATTACAGTAATACCATAGTTATTTTTTTAATTTTATAGTAATTCATCTAATGTAATTGATTGATACAGTACACACAAAAGTTTGATATAAAATAATTTGTGTGATTTTCTCTTATCTTTGAATAGAGTTGTAGAAATTGGCACACGGAAATTAACAGTTAGAAATTAATTATCAGAGACTAATCATTAACTGTGCAATATGGTTAGTAATCATAAATTTATTGCATTATAATTTCTTTTCTTTTCTATGTAGGGCATTTACTGTAATATAAATTACTGTAATATAAATTAGCTATTTAGTGGATATATTAGTAGTAGTAGCAGTAGTAGTAGTAGTAGCAGTAGTAGTATTATTAATATTATTATTTTTACTTTTTATTTCCCAACTTGTAAGCCATTTAAATATTTCCAAGAGGTATGACCCTGTTAAATCTTACACCATTCATTTGTTTTGGGTTGCATAAAATCTGCATATATTCACAGGTGAATAAAAGAACCATTTGAATGGGAGGGAGAAGAGGCATACTTGTTTTAGATGATACATGCTTAAATACTTTAGCAAGTCCCAGCTCAGGAAAGGCATCTTCAGTGCAAATGAAGAGGGCCGGCTTCTAAATGTTGCCCATCTTAAGAGCTTACACACTGTTGAACAAAATGTTTTCGTGCAAAACTTTTAATTCAAACAATGAATTAAAGAGGGTATCCAAATAGTCAGTTGCTGCTTTGGACTTAGCAGAACCTTTTCAAACACATATCTGTCTTTCAGGCCCTAAAATTTGGGGGAAAGAAAGAAAAAGAATGGTGTTGAATGTTCTGCACTTTTGGGAAACATTGCCCTGTATTTTCAAATTGGGGCAGCTGCTTTATTTTTTTAATTTTTTTTTTTTTAATTTAATAAAACTCCGAAAGACAATGCAAAGTAAAAAAAAGTACAAAGACAATATGAAGTGAAAAAAGGGTACAGCAAAAATCACTCCCATGAGGTGTTCAACCAGAGTTTTGAACCACATGAGAGCCCCAGTGTACATATGGTGTATCATTCATAAAATCAACGAAAGGGTGCCATATTTTTTCAAAGTTATTCTGTATAGTACAACCTCTTGTTGCCCTTCCATTATGCAACAGCTTTTCCAACAGCCATGTATCCCAGATTCTTCCCCACCATTTGTTAATAGAGAAATTGCCTGCTTTCCAATTGGAGGCAATTTCCAATCTAGCATTTATAAGAAAGAAATTAATCAGGTCCTTGTGGTTCAATTGGGAGTCATATATTGAAAACAGCAGGAGGGTAGGACAAGCAGTTACTGTTTGCTTTGTAACCACACTAACAATTTTCAAAACTTCCAACCAAAAATGGGCTACAACAGGGCAAGATATCCACATATGGAGGTAAGTACCCTTAGAACCACAGCCCCTCCAACAGTTAGATGATGCTGTTTTCATGATGTAACTCATTTGAACAGGTGTAAGATACCACTTATGGACCTGTTTAAGTGTACACTCTTTAAATTTGGTTGTGGAAGATTTATATGGGGGCGATGTCCAAATTTTCAACCAGTTTGCATCCAATATCTGAATGTCAAGTTCAGCTTCCCACCCTGATTTACTCAAAAGACTTCGACCATAGGTCTCATCGATCAACCATTTATTAATTTTTGATGTCAACCCTTTCAAAGAGAGATCTTTTGAAACACATATATTCTCAAATAGGGACAAACTGCGTGGAAGTTCCCCTGTGTAGACCAGCCTGGTAATGAAACTAAGTATTTGATACAAGGGGAACCATGTAGGGGGATTAGGGGATAACATCTGTATCAATTCATCTCTTGATTTTGGTGTGGAATTGTGAAATAGATCATGCATTGTAAACAACACTTTGTCTTTCCAATCTCTCAATTGAGAAAATTTGTAACTGCAATAGAAATTTGGGTGGAAAAGGAAAGGCATGATTGGTGATGGATAAGGTGCAAGAACACGTTGCCATTTTTTCCATGTCAGCAATGTGGTTTGTAAACATGGATTTGGGAGCTTTTTAACATCTCTATTGGTAAACTTAGAGAATATAATTCTCAATCCTTCAGAAAGATCATGTTATAATTCTAATGCTACCCACTTAGTAGACTGATAATTTCTAATTAGCTGAACTAGCTGGCAAATCTGGAAAGCTTCAAAATATAGCTGTACATTTGGAATAGCAAGACCAGCATTCTGAGATTGTGAGTATTTAACTGTCTGTGGAAACTGAGGCCTCTTATTATCAAAAATAAAGTTATTAATCAAGTTTTGCCATTTTATGAAATATGAGGACAAAGGAGTTAATGGGATGGTTTGAAAGAGAAGAAAAAGCTTTGGAACAAGGAACATTTTAGCTATAGTGATTTTGCCCAGCAAGGAAAGGGTAAATGTTTTCCAATGATTAATTTTGGCCTTAATCCATTTGGTAAGTGGTTTATAATTTCTATACAACATTTGGGGTATTTGTTTTGTTAGTAAAACTCCTAAATACTGAAAACCAGACGGACATAACTGTTTATTTTTTTTATTTTATTTATTTTCTGCCATCTCCACTGAGTAGTTAAAGAAGCATTAAAACAAAATATCTTAGATTTATGGAAATTTATTCTTAAGCCTGAGAATTTGCCAAAAAGGCTGAGAAGGTTAGAAAGAGCTGAAAGAGAAAGATCTGATTCTACAAGGAAGAGGAGAATATCATCAGCATATACATTTATTTTGTGCTCCTGATGATGGATGATGGAATGTAAGCATTATGTCATTTTAAAGTATTGATAAAATAACTTTACTGATATAGTATTATAGTATATAGTATTATAATGTCTCTCTGGGAAAAAGGAACAGAGAGAAAATTTTCCATCAGAAAGCACAAGCTCAGCTTTATCAAGGCCACTGCATAAGTAAGATAAAGAGAAATCAAAACACAGCTGGATTGTAACCAAAACAACTAATCTGAACAAGGGTTTTGCATTATACTATAAGAATACCACCCAGTATCTTTAAAGAGAATTCTCTTTAAAAGAATTAAATGAAGAATAAAGAGTTTGAATTCTATTCAGAATGTCAACCATGACAACAGTTAAAAAGAAAGCCACTATCCAAGCTAAGGCAAAAATGGTATCTCAAATTTCTACAGGAAGAAGGACCTCAGTAGATATTCCATCCAATCCTATTGCTAGTCAGTCATCTGGTCTAGTGGACATCTCCTTATCGTTGGATGAATTTAAGCATCTCAGACAACAAATGAAACAAGAAATAAGACAGGAAATTAAAGAAGTAAGAGCAGAAATAAAAATGGACATAAAAAAATATAGAAAAGGCTAATAAAGACATTGCAACAATAAAGGTGGATCTACTGAGATTACAAAGTAGGACAAAGCAGAAACAGACACTAAAACATTAAAAGAGACTCAACAGCATCAGGAAGCAACAATCAGCATACAAGAATTAAGATATCAAGAGAAATGTCTGAAACTGAGGGGAATTCCTGATTCCCTACGGAGGAGGACTTGTATGAGAAAATCATACCTGTACTGGTATCATATATAGAAATCCCAGAGGATAAACTGGAGGCAGATATTAATAAAATTTTCAAAGTTCAAAACTTGTAAAAGAAAGAAACTGGCCAAGAGATATTACACTGTGTTTCACAAAATCACGGACTAGATTCTACATAATAGTTATGAATATAAACTGTCCATCATGACAATAAGGAAATAAAATTTTTCAAGGATATACCATATGCAATTCTAAAAAAAGAGACAAGATTACAAATTCTTCATGCATTTTCTACAAAAACATAAAATACATTTTAAATGGGAGAGAGTCAAGGTGATCTCAGACTTCTGCAAACAAAGATGGCATAAAGTAACTACACTAGATAAAGCTAAAGATCTTCATGAAAAAATAAAAAGAGACAAAGGACTACTCAAAACTGACTCTACCAACATTAAAGAAAAAACAGAATAGGACAGTGAATCAATCCCAGGACAAAACCAAGAAATAAGAGACACTGACTCAGAACAAGAAGAAGAGAAATTAGAGAAGGAGGAACTAAATTCAGAAACAAAAAAGAGAACAGAAGCACAAGAAGTAAATTTATAGAACAATTATCTCAATAACAAGCTTATCATAATGGCCATTACATGTCAGTCCTGGAACATAAAAGGACTAAACTCCAATTGTAAAAGGAGACAACTATTTCATTATCTAGAAAAGAAGAAATTGGATTTAAATTGCATTCAGGAAACCAGAATTTAAGATTTTGATATTAAATACTTGAGAAAACTGGGAAAACTCTATACTTCATTGTTTCACAAAAAGAAAAGCAAAGTGGCAATGTATGTTAACCCAAAATTTCCCTGAGAAGAAATTTTCGCAGACATGCAAGGTCATCATGTAGGAGTGGAAATTAATTTTCTTCATCTTAAGATTTTTGCAGCTGCCATCTATACGTCTATTGAAAATAAAGACAAATTTTTCAAAAAGCTTGAAGTGGAACTTGTAAAATACACCCAGGAAAGACATCAAAGAAATATTCTTCTGTTGGGAGATATGAATGCAGTCATAAACCCAACCATTGACAGATAATCACAAAAACCACAAAAAAAAAGCCACAAGATAAGCTCCCAATTAGTTTCTTCAATATGTTGGATGCTTTTACATTACTAGATGTTTGGAGCTATAAATATGGAAACTCAAAGGGATTTACTTTTTACTCAGATGCACATAAGACAATGTCCAGAATTTACATGTTCTTAATTTCCAAACATTTACATATGTTTATTAAAGAAAGGGAAATTCTACCAAAGCTCTTCTCTGATCACAACCCAATACAACTTAAGCTACAAACTAAAGGAAACAGCTGGAACTGGAAATTAAATGACACACTACCTCAGAAAAATGAGTATTTGAAACAAGCTAAGGAAATATTAAAACAATTCTTTACAGAAAACACCACAAAATACACCCCGATGAAGACTATATGGGATGCCAATAAGGCAGTACTCAGAGATCATTTAATAAAGTGGGGATCAGAATGGAAAAAGAATCAACAGCAAAAGAGTCTGGAAATTCATAACCAATTAAAGCATAAAGAAGAAGCATTAAGAAACAACATAATGAATGAAACCCTGCAAAAAGAAATCAAGCTCTTACAGGAGCAACTTAAGACTGAGAATGCCATCCAATTAGAGAAAAAACTTAAAAGAATTAGGCAGAACCACTTTGAAAGAGTGAATAAACCAGGAAAATGGTTAGCTACAGATTAAAATCAAAGATCGAATTAGAAGAAGAAGGGCTCCCTAGTCAATGTTTTTTATATATGCAACTGATTCAGAATGGATCTGAAACTTGAGGGATTCCTACCTAAATCATAGAAAAATGAATATGAAATTCCTGTTTTTGACAAACCAACCCATTTGACATCACAAATCTACAAATTCTTACTAAACAGAGAAATGTAAACAGAAATGTCAAAAGATGTGATGATCAAATAGGCACGCAACATTGGTGAGACAATATATCTGTAAGACTGGGAAAGAAGTTGGAGAAGATTCACATTATCCCAAAATCTAAAAGAAAATTATCTTAAAATGTTCCACAGGTAGTATCTAAGCCCATCTAAACTAGATAAGATGTACAAAACAGGATGAAAAGAATGCTGGAAGTGTACAGAAGAAGAAGGAACATTTTATCACGTGGTGGATATGTCCAAAAGCAAAAACATTTTGGAAGAACATCAATAAAATTATGTTGCACATGTTGGAAGTTAACATACCACTCTCTCTTAAACTTTTCCTATTAAATATCATTCCTAACATAGATCAATTAAATATAAAAAACTGATGGAAAAATAATACTTTACATGATTACCTCTGCTAGAATTGTTTACGCAAAACACTGGAAAAGTAATCAACTCCAGAACCTGATGAATGGATCTTGATGCTTATCAAGGTGAAAGAATGTGATAAACTATCCAAATCTCTTATGGAAGTTAAAAAGGAAGTGAATGTAACAGAAGGGAAAGTCTGATAACAACATATTTAAAAAGTAAATTTAGAGACATTATTATAAATTAAAATTAACAATGGTTGAAACCGATTTGGAAAATTATAGCAGTAGATCGGTGTCATTACTGTATACTCTCATTAGATGGGGTAATGTGATTTATAAAAACAATGTATAGGTGGTCTATCATAATGTTAAATTATGATAGAAAGAACTGTACAAAATGTTTTTGAATTTACAGAGGCATCTCTCTGTGCATCGAATAAACCTGGAAAAGATAGGCAGGAAGCAAACCAGAATTTTGTTTCATAATTAAGGAAAGAGTTATTTAACTTATGAAAATAAGGGAAAGCAGAGGAATCTTGCATGTGAAGAAAGCAACATAACTTAATATAAGAGGTACAATAATTTGATTAGAAGATTACATAATTCTGATTTATAATAATTGTACAATAGAAATGTGATAGATATATAAAGTACATTTGTATAATGTATATTGTACATACATACAAAGTACATTTAATATACATATAATCTATAATGCCATAGAATGTAAAGAACACAGGATATTGATATTGGATAAAGCGTTACCCATATAAACATGGGGGATAAACGGTAACACTTGTAAATAACTCCACATGCTTACTGTACAAATCATACATATTTTTAATTTTCTTTTTATTGTTTCCTTTTTTCTTTTTCTTTTTTTAATTGTATTAATATTAATATTAATATTAATAAAAATATTTTTTTTAAAAAAATGCCATGGTGAAGAAAAATATCAACTGAGACCATTTGATATCTTTGCAAAGCATTAACTGCCATGTCTTTTCAAACTAAGAAGACTTACTTTATGGAAGGCAGATATTATAATATTCCCAGAGAACAATCCCTCTGTATTTGTGGAAGCCAAGTGGTTAAGGACACAGTACATTCTGTTTTACAATGGAAATTCTAGAAAATTCTAAGGAATGAGTACTTAGTTAAATACTTAGAATCTGTAGCTAAATTTAATGGTAGGGACAAAATTATATACTTGCCATCTAGTTCAATTAAGTTGGTCCTGTTTACAGTATCTAGATTTGCAGTTGAAGCAGCCCTGTTCAAAATTGCCCATGAGAATAATCAAGATTAATTGGTCTTATAAGACATATAGACTCAACAGTTCCATTTGTAAGTACTGTGTTTGTCTATTATATTTTTGTATTGCATGCTGTGTTTTATCTATCATGATACTGCATTTTGATATATCTTGTAAGGTTTAAACTTTATGTATTGTTTATGTAACTTTGTGTATTGTATTGTTTTATTGTTTATCATTGATATTTCTACTGGTTATAAGCTCTATTTGGTTACCAAATAATAAATTTGAATTTTAAAAAAAATTGGTAGGCACTTTTCCTAATGAATACACTTCTTAATGGATTTTTCTTAACGTGTATGTTTGTAATGAGTGAAACATGTTCATGCACATTTTTCAGTAATCCAGGTTTTCTATTGTGCATATTTCTTAGTCTATACATAAAGGAAAAATTAAAAAGAGCAACAGACTGATGCTCATGTTTTCCACCTGCTAGTGGGAAACTCCAAACAATATATGCATGTTTTCGTTAATAGTTTCATGAACTATTAAAATTTAAAAATATCACTTCTCCGTCTTTTGGCTAAGATCAAATGTAGTATCTGTTCTTAACAGTTTAATATCCGATACGTCTTCTATTTGAGGACTATATATTCAACGGATAAAAATTCAATAGATGCCCATTTCTTTCCCCAGCTGCCTTGCACATAATCCTGTGCAGGGATACTGAAGAAATCCACCACATATCATTTTGAGTGAAAATTTTAAACATCTGCCATCATCGAGTCCCAGGAAAAATGGTCTTATAGATGCACTCAAACTCCACTCTGCAGAGGTAGCAATAGCTTTAATCCTGTTTAGTGCTGTAAGTTGGTTTGGATATGTTCAGTGATTATCATTGGGATCAAGTTCTTCTCTAGGCCCAAGCAGGTCTCTTCCCAGATGAAACACACAGAAATGTAAACAGAATGTTCATGAAATGTTTACACAACTTTGGAGAAAGTACAACTGCTTGCACACCGATCTTTATGCTAGCATAGTTCCCCCACAGGATTCTGGTCTCAGTATGTTAAAATACAATTCTTCAAAGTGCCACAGGAGTATCTTTGGTTTCATCAGCTGCAAGCAGACAAACTGGAGCCACTTTATTGCTTTATGATCTGATAAAACCTCAAGAAAGGGAACGTGAGAAACAGCAGTCAGAGCAAGAAACAAAAAGAAGAAAATGATCCAGTGAACACGTAAAGGATATCTGAAGCTCACTCTGCATGCAAAAGTGCATTGCATGCTGTGTCCATTTTGTTTGTTTGTTTATTATACAAATAATTGAACCAAACAATATGTGTATAGTTTATGAACAGAAGACAGTAATTATAGAGAAAAAGGGAACACAGATACTAGAAGAGAGAAGGAGGAATGAAAGAAGCATGGAATGGCTTACAGTAGATTTGTGCATCACTGATCCTCTTCCCTTTCACACCCACTATGCCCTTGGTGCATGAACAACCTGGTGAATGCCAGGCTGCTGCCAGGAACAGAAAGCTTATATGTTTTTCCTGATCCTGACCATGACCCAACACATGCCAGAGGGGAAGGAGGATGAATGAGCTCCTTTTAGCCAGAAGTTAATCTCTCTGCAGAAGACATATGGATTGATGGTGTCCTGGTTTCATATATTTGGATGACACTGATGTGATAAAATTCTCTTTTCCCCTTTTTATAATATAAACATACTAGAATATGTCTCTGCATCCCAGACCAGAGTGGTTTTTTTTTTAAAAAAAATCTATTTTTGTTTATCCCACAAATTTCACAAAGTGAATTAAAAGATCCCAGGGGAGTGTGACATCAATAGGGTTTTTTTCCCATTTGTATTTAGAGTTCCATCAATACAATTCAGCATGTGCTATATTTTCCAGAGGGCCATCACTGTTTACATTTCTCTGAACACTGTACAAATTACATAAGCTGTTACTCCTCCGCCTAAAAAACATTTGCAAGAGGCAGCTGCACAGACGTATATTCCCTGGGATAAAATACCCCAATTAAGTAAGGAAGAGAGGAGGGTGCTAGAAATGAAGTCTCGCCTATTCAAAGGGCTGCTGTCAGTTTTGGATTCAACTGAGTCAACAGAGCAATGCAGTGTGTTTCCTTTCTGTATTTATAGTGGACATTCAATGCATCACATCTTTTCCTTAGTGGAGAATATTACGTGTGTGTGTGTGTGTGTGTGTAAACAATCTGCTTTTAAATGTTTCCATACTAGTATCCCAGACAGCCATATAGAGCAGGAAAGAGGAAAGAGGGAAAGAGGAAAGAGAGCTTCACCAGTAGGAAGAGGGTGGTAGATGAGACCTCTAGCAGGTGGAGGAGGCCGGTCTACTTAAGTATTGAAGCAGAGTCGTATCTCAGAAGGAGAAGATGACTCATTTGTGTGGTAAGGAAAGGGGAAGCCAGCTGCCTCTGCTGTGTCAACTGCCAGATGCAGCTGCAAGGATGGGGAAGGGCATCGAGCACCATTAGAGTTTGATCATTTGTAAGCCAAGATGAGATAGTGGCAGGAGAATTGCCATAAGAACATAAATACTGTTGCTCATGCTATGGGCACTTCCAGAAAAGGCTTATTTAATTTTTACCCTCCCAGCCTACTTCATAAAATTTTATAAGAGACTCAGATGATTGTGTCTTTCCTTTGTAACACTCTCATGCTTTCCTACAGCCTCTTTGCCTCTTTCTTACCAGAAGAAAATCCATTCAGATGGGAAAGACACAAGTGTGGCACTATGGCACTTGGATGGCCACCCTCGGAGCCATCCATTTGGATACATCTGGAGTTCCATGTTTTAGAAACAGACTCTGTCTCCTGAAACAACAGACTAGATGCCATCCAGCAATCATTTTCTTTTGACACTAAAGGAGTTGGGAGACCTGATCAAGGTGACTTTTTCTAACTTAGAGGAAGGAAAACTGTTGTGGAGCATGGCGAGTGATACACCAATATAATCCTTATTCTGTCCTGAGCACCCACCTTCAGAAAGGTAAAACACTGGGATAGGACTCCTGATAAAGGGGATGGAATCGTGAGAGCCAGCTCAACCTCCCTGACCCACTTCCTGCTGCTCAGAAAACCCAGAAGGACAGAGCTGAGAAAGACTGTTTCCTCCAACACACACTTAATTCAGTCAGATCTCTGAAACACAGGTCAAGTTGGCATACTCACCCAGAATCAAGTGTTGATTTATTGTTATCTTCCTGTTCCCTGACCTGGAATTGACTGGCAATATATTCAACCCAGAGCATGTTTTGCCTAAGTAATCTTTAAACTGGGAAACATTTAGAGGGTGATCAATGCTCCTATGACAGCATAACTGTCTCCCTGTTCTGTATCCCCCTTTGCCCTTCCTGCTTCTCTTTACCACCCTCCCACTTTCAAAAACACGTCTCCATCAGCAGACACTAACCCCTGCTATAATGGCTTTGACAATACATAAAATCAGGGACCTAAGTCGATCTCATTCTCCCTCCCTTCTCTTGGTCAGGTAGATGAGCTCTCACTTCCATGTCCCTACCCAGTGATTCTCAACCTTCCTAATGCCGCGACCCTTTAATACAGTTCCTCATGTTGTGGTGACCCCCAACCACAAAATTATTTATTTATTATTTACAATGCCTCCCCCCTGGCAAAGGCCGCCTTGCCGGCCAGGAACAAGGGTGTGGGCAGGGAGGGAAAGATGAGCCATGCGTCTCCCCCAGGAAAAACTCTGAGAACCTCCCCGGGCTCTGCTTCTGCTTCGCTCTTGTTTCCGCTGGGGGAGCAGTGTGGGAAAAGTTTCCAGAGTGTTGACCCTGGCCGGGGGGGGGGAGGAATACCAACGCCTTTGTCTTTTGCACTGGGTGCAGCTCGCCCCTCCGGAAAAGCGCCACCTTGCGGCCCCCCGGCCCTTCTGCAGCACCTCCCTCCATGGCGAGTGGGGCAGGGGCCATGGCGAGGAGGGGGCCTGCCCCCTGTGCTGCCGCCGCCGCCCCAAGCTGGCCCGTCAGACGGGAGGTTCTCCTGGTAGTGGAGAAGGGGAGTGATTTCAGTCCCTTCTGCACAGGGGGCAGGAGGACGCGAGCGTGTGGCTCGCGCTCGCGCACCACCACCAAGGAGGGAATGGAGCCTAAGACCATCAGAAATACATATTTTCCGATGATCTTAGGTGACCCCTGTGAAAGGGTTGTTCAACCCCCCAAAAGGGGTCACGACCCACAGGTTGAGAACTGCTGCCCTAGCCCCTTTGTTGTCAGTTCCTTTAGGGATGATGCATTCCAGTATCAGAAGTGTTCCAACAACAGCTTATCCTACTTGAGGGTGGGATAAGTAGAAGGAAGGAAGGAAGGAAGGAAGGAAGGAAGGAAGGAAGGAAGGAAGGAAGGAAGGAAGGAAGGAAGGAAGGAAGGAATTATTTTCACCCATGATTGTCACTATTTCTTGTCCACTTGGGTAACAGGCATGAGTAAAGACTTCAGGCTTTCCAAAGGTGGCAAGATTGAGTGAAAAATAACCATAATTTCCCCTGCTCTGCCAGAAAAATTGCCAGAAAGCAGGCATGCAAACAAAGCAACTCACTATTCACATTTTTCTTCTGTGATAACATGGAAACCATTCTGAGAAAACGTGGAAGCCTGTCATCCACCTAAACTATATGGTAGCTAATGTCACTATATGATAGTAAAGAAGGCAGGAAACAGATTTCAAGGATGCCTACTTTACGTTTTTGGCTTTATGTAAGTTTTGGTACTTCTTAATTTGAAAAACAATTTATCCAGGATGTTTACCTCTTTAATTAGGCCAAGCACTGTACCACAGCAAAAGTGACATCTTTGAGAAGACATTATGTTCAGTCCAAATGTACAGAACCAAATCATCAGAAACAGCTGGGGAATTGCTTCACAATGTTCATTAAGAGGATAGTGTTTTACAAAAAAAACAGCTTCTTGTTATAGTAGGTGGCTGTGCACTGCCAATGAGATTTGGTGTAAAACTGGGAGTTGAAAATAATTACATCCAGCATCTGCAGTCATTTGTCATAGACAGAAAATTGCCTGTCACCCAGGACAGTAAGAGGTAAAGGAGATGGAGGAAAATATTTTGAAATGTTGTAATAAAAATTCTAATATTCACTGTTAAGTTTTCAAGGACTGCAACCTAAAACCTTAATACTGAGCTCTTCAGCTTATTCTGTTATATTTTTTAGAGGCCAGGATGGAGGTGGACAGAAAATCAATAATAGGTCTTGAGCTTCTGGCTCATAAACAGCATCCCCAGACTCATGTTTAAGGTACTCTTCCAACACTGAAGCCTTATGTAGATCAAAAAATTTCAAAAGAAGGAAGATATAGTCAGTGGTAGAAAAGAAGGCAAAGTTTCACCAATGGTGAACACATGCTCAAGTCTCTCCTATCAAAGTACATGAAGCTTGAACCAGGGAATATCTTCATGCTTTTCTTCATCACCACAGGTAACAACAAATAATGTGATGCCAAATGAAAAGACGAAGACTTATTTGCAGTTTGCAATTGGTGTTAAAGTTTCAGGTAGTATTTGCAAAGAAATATCTGTACATATTTTTTTTTTACATAGAAACATATTTTCTGCACAGAAAACATGTCTTCTGCACAGAAGTGTACATAGTTTGCTGTGCACAATATACATTTTCTGTGCAGAAATACATAGAAATACACAGAGAAACAATCTGTTTTTGCCCCAAACACAAAGGATCTCAACAACAGTCATGCATCTGTCTATAACGTTCCCATCAGAGTTTCCTGAGTATTGGAAAATCCCCTGCTTAGCCTGGAAATGAACAACAGAAAAATATTGCTCCATGCGCGAACATGCTTAGCAGTGTCCATAAGTTGCACATAACAGATAGCTATTGCTGTTTTAACTGATCATCACATTGTTACCCTGATCTCTGGGGGTCCCGGGAGGGGCGCCCAAATAACCAGACAACAACAGCAACTTTGGGGAAAATTAGCTGGAGCACTCACTAAAGCTAGCGAGAGGCAGGGTAACTCAGCAGGATCTTGCAACCCAGCATCTACGAGGTCAGCCAAGCAGCCAGACTGTTTAAAGTAGCAAAAAACAATGTTTTATTAAATACAGACAAACATTAAAGACAACACAGTCACACAGCTAACTAAAGAACTGGAAATAGGGATTTTCAGAGGGAAATGGGTGATATGACACCTGTCTCGTAGTCCTGGAGAGATATGAAGATAGAGTTCGTGGGGTGCAGGGAAGAAGCTCAGTGCAGTTCGCTGAGGGGAGCTGGCCAAACAAAGCAGCAGCAAGGCAGTCTGGAACTCAGGAGCGATCCGAGGAAGGTCTCAGAATCGGGGGGTTTTATAGGTTGAATTATGACTGCAGGCCATACTTTACTCAGTGAGAACAATGCAAGTTTGGAGCGGGACAAAACTTTGGAAAGGTCAGAGTTTAGCATGATTGGCTTAGCGCCAATTTAACAATAGTGTAGCCAAGTATGCAAATATGAAGCACTTAGTACAGCTTTGTAAAGCGACCTCCTTGGGGATGGGCACCTTTGTTAGTATCACGCATAAGCAAAAGGGTGTTTGCCGGAGAGGTCCCTGAAGCGAAGAACCGGCTCTGTTCGGCCTGCCAAGGAGCTGTGGTGGCGCAGTGGTTAAATGCCAGTACTGCAAGCCACAAGGTTGTGAGTTCAATCCTGCCGGGCTCCAAGGTTGACTCAGCCTTCCATCCTTTCGCAGGTCGGTAAAATGAGTACCCAGCTTGTTGGGGGCATGTATAGAAATGTTTCGAAATACATGCTATTGTAAGTTGTTCGCCACCTCGATCCATATGGAGAGGTGGGATACAAATAAATAAATAAATAAAGAATGGAATGTCCAGCAATTATCGGCCGCGCCTGTTTACGTGCTTGTCCGGAGGCCTCGCAAACACATGGAGCGGGGTGGCAGAAGAAAGTCGAATGGTTTGATATCAAAACGATATCAAGTGCTATCTCCGGGTAGGCCTGAACCGCAGTAACAACATGACAAAATACTTACTGCCAGTGATGTACTAATTGAAAATATCCCTGAAATAAAACCCTGGGATCCCCAAGCACCCAATGAGAGTCCAGGATTCAGGCAACTGTATTGATCCATGTCCACAAAACATTCAATCAGTTTTCATTTCCACTAGGAGCAATTCTTTTGTGAAGCTAAGGGGACTTAATTATCCATTCATAAGCTACTCCAAAATACTTTGAATTACAAGAGAGATTGCTCACATCTGTACATTATACTTAGGAAAATCCATTTCCTCTGCAACTGTTTTTCAGTCTAAAATGATCTGCAAATAGTATCTTACACCTGAAAAGCTGTCAGGAATGGATAATGGTAAACCAAACATTTGTTGGAAGTATAAAAAAACAAGGAGGAACCTTTTTATCTTATGTGGTGGACCTGCGAGAAAGCAAAAAAAAAATGACCATGCTTTATTTTTTGATGAAAGATATTTTGAAAATCAAATCAAAGCTGACCCTGGAGATGTGCTTACTAGGCATGTTTGAAGATAGAATGGCCAATTCTAATGTGAGACTCCTTCAAATTATGATAACAGTGGATAGACTTCTGTTTGCAAAGGGTTGGAAAGAAAAGATACCAATGCAAGAAGAATGGATGATGAAACTTTTGGACTTTGTGGGAACAGACAAATTAATTATATTGTTAAAAGATGGTTTAATGAGTGAGTACAGAAAAATTTGCGATAATTTTTTGAACTTTACTGAGAAATTTTGAGGAGGATCTTTTAAATTTAAGATTTAAACACAAATAGAGATATGGCATAATTATAAAGTATAAAAGGTATAAGTTTAGATATCTGCAGCAAAAGTATTCTTTTTAAAAATTGAGTAGTGGTATAAAGTGATTATGTATCCTTTTTTATCAAGTTTATGTTTAACTTAGAAGTTTGACTGGGTATTTTGAGTTACAACCATCAACTGGGGTGTTGGAGGTTAGATTAGTTAAATTAGTATTTCCCATTGTAATGTAAATCATTTTAGTTTGTTGAGCATATTTTTATTTTTTTTATTTTTTTGTGTTCTGTTGATTTATGTGAATTGATGTTTTGTTGTTCATGTTTGAATTTGGGTGTAGTTTTATATGCTTTTTTATGTATATAAACGTTTTTGGTGTTTAATAAAAATCATTCCAGCCCCCCCCCCAAAAAAAAACACAAAAAACAAAATAGTGCCTTGGACAGAGTGGATAAAGAGATGTCTTTGTTAATTTTAGATCGCTTCACTGTAGATCATGATCCTCCGGGTTGTCCAGAACTGGCCAATCAACCAACAATTACAATTGAATAAACCAAATTATACAATGAGTTTGGCTCATTTGAGACTGATTATATGGAAACTGGAGGCACACTGGATGGATCAGTGTGGTTACAGCTGTTAGTTATGGTTCCACTAAATCCTAATGACAGAATCATCATCTCCTTTTGCATTGTGGAACAAAGAATTCATACAAACTGCAAACAAAATACCTGAAGGCAGAAGAGAGACACAAAAAAAGTCAACATGAACTTGTGTAAAGTGATCAAGTAAATGTATTTGACATTATGCACAGTCCTGAAGACATTTAACATATATTTAGTGGCTTGATGAGAAGGTGTGCATATGCCTACTGGTCTTTTGACAGTTTCATAATCCCCTGAGTCTTATGCAATGTTCATGTCCCATCATAGCAACTGAATCATCGGTGGAAATTCAGACATGACCGAATGTTCCAGTTGATGTGAAAGAATGATCCAAGAATGCTTTTCTATCAGGACAGCTAGTTTTCTGTTCAGTTGTGGATGATACCTGAATGATGTTATAGTTATCCTTCTCCAAAGTAACCTTCCAAGTTTTGACATTCTTCTTCCCTTATTTCACTCCTTTCTGTCCTCATCAAAGTGAAAGAGAATGGAAAGGGGGAAAAAGAAAAACCTTGTGGAAATAAAGCATCTGGAGAGGACAGGACCAAAAGAAAGCACATTTTTATTTTAAACTGGCAACTAAAGTTTCATTTGCTTGTGAATAAATTTCATTCACTTGTGACAGACAAAAAATGAATGAAACTTTTTGATCCCGGTTAGGGAGGTGGCATGTATTTTAAGGAGTGAGGCTCACAAAGGAGAGACCTTGCTCTGCTTGAAAGCTGACATTCAGTTTTCAGCTGGAACCAGACCTAGATAGGTCTGGACTGTGCTCAAAACTTTGACTCTCTTTCTCCATCACTACTATTCCAATCCCTGCTTCTGCAATTTTTTTTAACAGCACAATTTTCCTTTACAAAAAGGAAGGGGTAATTGGCAATGTGAAAACCACTTATTTTCAGGCAGGACAGGTCTCCAAATCCTAGTAAACTGTAGAGAGGAAAAGAGAGCTGCCATGACTCCAAATGATGTTCCTGAGTAGTGATGGATAAGATTTTTTATTTCATATTGCTTATTATAAGAATGTATCCATATTCACAAACTCCTTCAAATCCAGGAAAAAAAGAACATGAGATTTTTAAAATTCAAAGATGTAAGAAACCAAAAGTGGCAGATTAATTTAGATTAAGGCAAAGGATTTGGACAGTTTACCTCTTGGAGATACCTAGCCGGGACCTATTGGATATCGCATAAGAGTCAGTGAGGTCAGTGAGGCCTACGTGTTGACTCATCTTTCAACAAATGATTCAATGGCTTCACTCTAGCTGAGATTACCATTAGATCAGCCCTGTGTTTTAATCCTTGTGTATTGAATCTTATTGAGATTATTGATTGTGCTATTAGTGCTATTATTCCACTTTCAACATCCTGTGGAATTCTGGGGTTTGTAGTTTTCTGAGGCCAAAGAGCTCTCTGGCTGAGAATTCTAAATGCCTCTCCCTAAACCGCAAACCCCAGGATTCCATAGGAGGTTGAAAGTGGAATAACAGCACTGTAACAATGTAGTGGGGAAATGGCCTAGGTTTCAGTCCCTCCTTAGTCATGGAAACACATCAAGTGACCCACCTTGGGTTGGTCACACATTCTCAGCCTCAGAGGAAAGCAATGGCAAACTTCCTCTGAACAAATTTTGTAAAGAAAATGCCATAAATCAGAAATGACTTAAAGATATACAACAAGAGCAAGTTGAATCGTACTACTGCTAAATTATAGTTGCCACTTCCTTTTTTCCTGAGAGATTCCTGAGCATTAACACTTTTATCTTTATGCTGTTAGATACTGCATGAGAGCCAACATTGTGTTGTGCTTTGAGCGTTGGACTACAATGCTGGAGACCAGGGTTTGCTTCCCTCCTTGGCCATGGAAACACACTGGGTGAACTTGGATGTGTCAGACACTTTCAGCCCTGTGATAGGGTCATCTTAGGGTCACCATAATGACTTAAAGGCACACAACAACAATTTTGTATTAGTACTTTATGTGAGCCAGCATGGTGTAGTGTAGATGGACTATTACCCCGTAGATCAGGCAGACCAGCCACAAAAACCCACTGGGTTACCTAGAGCATGTCACATACTCTCAGCCTCCAGAAAACCCTGTGATAGATTTGCCTTAGCGTCACTGTATGTCAGAAACAACCTGGAGGCATACAACAGGTACATCATGATCCCCTCTGTGCTCAGAAGAGTTGTGCATACCAACATGGACCAATGCAGAATAGGAAATAATTTCTCTTTTTTGTTGCTCTTTTTAAAAGAATTTACAAAAATATGATTGTGATTCCTTACCATGCTCAGAGACTTCATTTGTAGCTGGTGAGAAAAGCAGGCAAGGTTGAACAGCCAACTGATCTGTCTTCAGATGAGTGAGGCCTCATGTCATCAGTTAGGCCATTTCTGCACTAGACTGTTAATAGTGCTACGATTCCACTTTCAACATCCTATGGAATCCTGGGGTTTGCAGTTTCGGGAGGGGCAAGCAGGCCCCTCCCACAACTGCATACCCCAGGATTCCATAGGATGTTGAAAGTGGAATCGTAGCGCTATTAACAGTCTAGTGCAGAAAGGGCCTAAGTTCCACCCTAGCAAAGATAAGGAACTTGCTACTGGAAGCAATTGATGTGAGAAGTAACGCTACAAGAATTACCTGGATTTTTGGAAGAATACTCAACCGTAAAACAGTAAGCTATTTCAGGTGTTCAACATAAATACTTTCCATCTTCAATAGTTAGGTCACTGTCAACAAGATAAAAAGCATTCTTAGCTGTAACACCGTTTTTATGGAAGATTCTCCTTGAGGAATTTGACGTCTCTGAAGCTAAAAATTTGATGTCTCTGAAGCTAAAAACAAAACAAACTTCACAAAAAGCATGCTTCATTCTTTTATTGCAGAACTGTAACTCACCTATTGTCCTATCGTTTTTTTAAAAAAACTTTTAAACTGTATTTTCTTTTTAGAAAAGAAAACTGTGCTTATTGTTTATGTAAGCCATACTAAGAATGGAAACACTGAGGGCTGGGATGCCATCTCAAATAGAAAATAATATTGTAATGTTGCAGTTTTGGAACTTTGTATCTACTTTGAATCTTTGGACTTTTAAAATTTATTTAAAGGACCAAGATAACACCTTCAACGTTTGGCATGAACTTTCAGTGGTACATACCCAGAAGGGCTTTTTCAACCTTGCTTCCTAGACTCCTAGTGTTAGGGGAGACAGCAAGGGACATCTAGGCCAACCTCGGTCAGGCACGAATACACAAATACACAACCACAGCACTCCTATCAGATGCCCATTCAATCTCTGTTTAAGGCTCTCCAAAGAAGCAGAGTTCACGGAGAGTTCTCTGAGGCAGTCTATTCCACACTCAGATGCACCTTATAGTAAAGAAGCATTCCTAAAGTTTAGAAGGGATCTCTTTTCCTATCTTCCTTTGTTGTGACCAGCCTTGCCAGGGTCAAATCTTGGACCTAGGTGTGTGTGCAAAGCAAATTCTGAACCAGGTACAGTAGAACACACTCTCTCATGCTGGGGAGACAGGCCTGATCTCTCCCAGCAGAATTGCCTTCTGAATTGCCTGCTGAATTGCACTCTCAGAAGGAATGATTTGTGCCAGCAGACACTTCAGTCCAGACACAAATTCCTCTTTCTTTGGAATATTATCAAACTGTATCCATCTTCCACAGTGCCTATAAAACTTTTGATGAAGAGATGATACTGCTATCAATGAAAACACTTATTTTCTATGTATGGCTTTCAGATCCCATGTATTACTTCCTTATGCCTTACAACAACAGAAATGTCTTAAGTTGTCCATATCTTTGCAAAGTTTCCATCAGCGCCTGAATTGATTCTTATAGATCCTCCAAAAATACAATTACATCATCTGCAAAAGCTTTTAATTTCATTTCCTTTTTCTTTATTTTCAGGCCTCTTATCTGTGGATCCTCATTTATTATATTCAACAATACTTCCAAAGCAGCTATAAGCAATAATGGTGATCACAGGCACTCTTGCTGTACCCCCTTGTTTATTAAAAAGCTTGTCAAAATATCTCCAATGATTATTAATCTCGTTGATTGTTCTTGATAAATATCTCAATCCATTTGCAAAAGTCTTCTCCCAAGTCATATTCTCTCAATACCCAATGTATAAAAGCCCAGGAAACATTATCAAATGCCTTTTCTGCTTCCAAAAAAATAAGTGCTGCTTTCTTCCCTGGGTTTTTGTCATAGTATTCAATTACATTTAAAATTGTCCTTATATTACTTCTCATATATCTGCCTGGGAGAAAACATGTTTGACTTTCTTGGATTTTATCCTGTAATACCTGTCTCAGCCGTTTTGCAGTATATAAGATAAATAAGGAAAAGAAAATGATGATGACATTGAATATGACCAAAAAAGAGGAAGTTGATTTGGAGAGCAGATCCAGATGTCAATTAACTAAGAAAACAAGATACTTAGGGATTAAATTAATGAAAAAAAACCAAGAATTATTTGACAACAATTATTTGAACATATAGAAAGAGATTAAAAATAATACGGAAAAATGGAAAAATTTAAATTTATCACATTTGGGAAGAATAAATGCTTTTAAAATGTCCTTATTACCCAAACTTCTGTTCTTCTTTCAAAATTTACCAATAATAGGAAGAGAAAAAGTATTTAAAGAATGGGGAAAAGGTCTTCAAAAATTTATTTGGCAAGGGAAAAAGCCAAGGATAAGATTCAAAACGCTTCAGGATGCAAAAGAAAGAGGTGGATTTGATCTTCCATCATTGAAAATTTATTATTACGCATGCTGTCTAGATTGGATTAAAGACTGGATTCAATTAGAGAGAACAATTATGAAAGACTTGGAAGAAATAAATAACAGATTTGGATGGCATGGATATCTATGTTATGACAGACTAGCGGTGAATAGAGGGTTCAATAATCATTATATCCAGAAGACACTGTTAAAAATTTGGCTACAAATATAGCAGAAATATTATATAAAACTTCCAACATTGGCCTCACCACAAGAAGTGTATAAAATTGCTCCAACAAAACAAGGACATTTATTAACATATCAAGATATATTGAAATGGGAAGGGGACAAACCAAGAATGTGTACAGTAGAAGAACTAAAGGCTGATGGATACGAGCTAAACTGGTTCCCATGGCGACACTTAAAAGAAAGGTTTAAAATGGATCAAAAACTGCATAGTTTTGAGACAAAAGAGACTGAATTAGATTTATTGATGAAGGGAAATCAAAAGAAGAGAATCACTAAATTTTATAAACTATTGTTGAAAAGAGAAATGGAACCAGAAGTAGCTAAAGATACAATGGGTTAAGAATGTAGGACACCCGATTGAATTAGAAGTTTGGAAGAAAGTATGGAAAACTGACAAAAAATTTACACCAAACTTAAATTTAAGAGAAAAATTTTATAAAATGCTTCATAGATGGTATATGACTCCAGAAAGGTTACAAAAAATAACTAAAAATGGGAATGCGAAATGTTGGAAGTGCGATGAAAAAAATGGGTCTTTTTTTCATAGGTGGTGGACTTGTAGAAGGGCAAGAAAGTTCTGGAAGGGGATACATGATGAAATTCAAAGAATTTGTAAAATGAATTTTGAAATGATACCAGAATTTTATTTGTTAAATATGTTAGGACAAAAAAGAGAGATAAGAAGTCATCAGAAGATACTGTTATATTTGATAACAGCTGCAAGGTTGACATATGCACAATACTGGAAAGAAAAGAAAGACATTGACTTAGGAGAGTGGAAATTAAAAGTTCTGGATATGGTAGGGACAGAAAAGTTAGCATTTTCACTGAAAAATAAACCTATCCAGAACTTTGAAAGGGAATGGAAAAGAGTTTTGGATTGGGTAAAAATATGAATGTATATGAAACCAAAGAAAGAAATAATATAATTTTTTTTTCTTTTCTGTAACTGGAAATGTAACTGTGGTTTTTTGTTTTTGTTTTGGTAAATGGAAACAAAGATTCAACTGGAGAATATAAATATGGAAGTGGGAGGGAGGGGGATATATCTATTACTGGGGTATATCCACACGGTTTTTTATGTATTTAAATCTTTAATAAAAATATTTAAGAAAAGAAAAGAACAGACAACCATAAAAAAAAGAACAAATGTCTTAAGTTGGTTAGTCCCTGACCTGAATACAATCCGCTCATAAAGTGAAGCAGATCCCTGCTGAAAAGACTCCTCACATCCACGTGCCTTTGTCCCTTTGCAAAGGTGGAGGAAGGCAATTTGTGTGGCTTTTTGAAGGGAGGGTATTTGATTTTATGGCATGCCGAGGGTGGCTTTCACTGCCACTCCTTCTTTGTCATTTTTAAAAACCCAGATGAGCAGCTTGTCTGTTCTTTGAAAAAAGTATTTGTAGCTCTTAGACCATTTCTGAACTTCACCATTGCAGTGCTATTATTCCATTTTCAACTTCCTGTGGAATTCTGGAGTTTCTAGTTTTCTGAGGCCAAAAAGCTCTCTGGCTAATAATTCTAAACACCCTTCCCTAAACTGCCAATCCCAGGATTCCATAAGATGTTGAAAGTGGAATAACAGCACTATAACAATGTAGTGGAGAAAGGTCCAATGTTAGTTGGAACAAACAAACCAGAATTAAGCCAGTGAGCTGCAATTCTGAAATTCCTAGCTTTCCTTTAAGGAGTTCAAAGTGGTTTACATGTCTCTCTCTCGCCACACTCATCTATCTTCCCAACAGCCCTTTGAGGCAGGTCAGACTGAGTCAAAATGACAACCCCAAGATCAGCCAGCAATTTTTGTACTTCACTGGGAATCTAACTAGGATCTCCTAAATTCCAAAGGAGCCATCCAACTGTTATATCACACTGGCTCTCAATTGAGCCAAGAAGATGTGATCTGAGACAACATTACCTAATCACTTCCTCCCTGCTTTATAGTATATGGATGAAGGCACATCTGACATTCTAAGACAAGTAGAGATGGTTGATAGTATTGCCACACTTCTCCAAAGAGACATATACTTTTTTTTTCTTACAGCAAATCGTGCTGGTTTCAACATGGTTTCATCTGAACCACTGAAAAGCTTAGTTGATCCCATTCAGAAGGAGTGGGGGAAAACTGAAGGTTGGCATAAGAAACAACTTACCGATCTAGGCTTTTACTTCCTGACTGAAGCACAAATCGCAAAGCTGGTTTCACACTGTATCATTATTGTGTATGTATTGGCCTTCAAGTTGTCTGTCCACCTGTGGCAACCCCATCAATTTCATAGGGTTGTCTTAGTCATGGAACACTTAGAGGTGGTTTTGCCAGTTCCTTAATATGGCTGGAATACCTGGTAATACCCATTTTGACATTTCCTTCCCAAAGAAGTTAATCTGATATATATATCATTTTTGTCCTGAGCCATATTAAGACTTTTTTCTCCTCTTGGGTATTTTAATTGAATATTTTAGAGGTGAAAGGAAAGGGAAATTTATTTTAAACAGTTGCAAGACTAGAATTCTATGTGCCCTTATCTAGTAGGAAGTCCCACTGAAGTCAATGGGATTTACTTCTAGGTAAACATTCTGCTGAAACTGAGGCCATTTCCGCAAGGGGTGAGGGAATCGTCCCGTGCTGCTACTTACTGGATCTTCTGGCTCCCCAGTCTGGTCCAGGCTGCTCCGGAGCAGTGTGTGGTCATAGATCTGCACTGCTCCGGCATCCAAAATGGCAGCTTCTGGTTGGTCATGGGTCCCGACCAACTGCTGAAGCTCACCAGCCTAAAGCCTGCCCTTTACAGATCACAGGCTCGCATTGGTGTGAGCCTACAAATCTGCACCGGAGAGCAGGCATGCAGTGGCACACTCCGGGCATTTGAAAGACAGGAAAAATCAGGTCTTTCAAAAGCACGCTGGAGGACCACTTGGGGTCGTTCCAGAGTGGACTGAGGTGTGGTGCGATCTACAGTAAGTAGTCCAGACCCAGTCCGCTCCAAAGTGCAGACATCCTCCGTGGAGGATTCACTGCACCGTTTTTATTACCCTGTGCGGAAACGGCCTGAGTTATCCATTCTTTTGCCTAAAAAGCTTGCTATAGCACTTGCTTTGCTCTGAACTGTTTCTGAACTAAGTTAGGAAAGTATTTTGTTTTAGCTGTGTTTTTGTAGTATTTATATCACACAATTACTATACAACGTTATGTCCTGAGACAGAGGTATACTTCAGTTAACAAAGCAGATGTATTCCTGTACATTATTTCTTTAACATAAAAATTAGTATCAGAGCCAGAAATAAAATGGAAAGAATAAAGAGAGGTTCCTACTCCACTATTTTTAAAAAACTGTTTTTTTAATGTGTTTCAATGTATTTCAGCAAACTTTTTAGTCAAAACTAGGCCCTTTCCGCATGAGGCGAGCAAATCGCTCTGTGCTGTTACTTACCGGCTCTTCTTGGGTCCGAAGTAATGCAGACTTTCCCTTGAGCCCTTCTGCAGGGCTCCTCCATTAGTGCAGGACGAACCGGAGCAGTGTGAGGTCTGTAGATCCGCACTGCTCTGGCTCAAAATTGTGGCTTCCTGTGGCTTCCGGCTAAAAATGGCAGCTTCTGGTGTCTTTGTGGGAGTGGACCAACCACTGAGGCCACACCCACAGCCCACCCTCCACTGATCACAGGCTCGCATTGGTGCGAGCCTGTGAATCTGCACAGGTAAGTAGGAACACAATGGCGCGTTTCAGAAAATGTAAAGACCTGATTTTTCCAGTCTTTACTTAGCACGCTGGAGGACCACGTGGGGGCGGGTTGGATCGGACTGAGGTGTGGAACTAAGGCCCTTTTCGCACTAGGCTTTTTGCGCGAGCGGGGGCGGGCGGCTTGCGGGAAAAGCCTAGTTCGGGAGCCTGCCGGTTCCCTGCTGGTTCCTTCCACAGCCGAAGGAACCAGCTGGGAAACGGCACTGTCCCGGAGGCAGCGGCGGCTCGCAAGTCCATCCCCCCCGCGTGCGCAAGAAAGGAGCCCGTCGCTCCTGGCGCGCGCGGGGGGGGCGGGCGCGACTGTCGCTCGCTCCTGGTGCGCGCGGGAGGGGCGGGCGCGACTGTCGCTCGCTCCTGGCGCGCGCGGGGGGGCTGCTCGCAACAGCCTCCCGCTCGCGCGCACGCACACGGGGGGCGGGCGCAACTGTCCCTCGCTCCTGGCGCGAGGGACAGTCGCGCCCACCCCCCCGCGCGCACCAGGAGCGAGCGACAGTCGCGCCCGCCCCCCCCGCGCGTGCGTGCGAGCGGGAGGCTGTCGCGAGCAGCCCCCCGCCCGTGCAAAGCAGGGTGCCGTCGCATCCATCGCGCTACCACCCCGCCCCATCCCTTCCTTCCGCAGGAATGGAGGGAGGGAAGTGCGACCCGGCCGCCGCCCCGACGCACAGCACAAGAGGTAAGTGCGGGCGGGCGCCGGGAGCGTTGCGCGAGCGCGGGTTGATTTTTGCCTGCTAGCGAAAATCAAAAACCCCGCGCCCGCGCCGCTGCAGCCCCGTGAGAGCGCCGGAAGTGGGAGTGCGTCGTGCGCAGCGGCGCTCCCACTCCCGCACTGCTCACGGGGCTCTTTTGCTTGGGAAAGCCCGTGCGAAAAGGTGTTAAGTTAAATAGTCCGCACCTAGTCCAATCCAAGGTGCGGACGACCTCCATGCCAGGACACCTTGGCCCATTTTAACTGCCTCATGTGGAAAAGGCCTAAGCAATATCTACCTGTGAGTTGAAATAATCAGGCCGGATAAGCCTTGCATAAGCAAACAAAAACATTTTGAACCTTTTAGAAGCCACCTGGACACTGCTTCCAAAATGTATGCAAGGATAATCGTTTCTTTCATCAACCTCCATTTTTCTTATGATTTCTATTTTGGAGGCCAAAATTATAGGTCTATATTAAAAAAAAAAACATTGAGGAAAGCTTATCTGCTTTTTTCCCCCTTGTTCATGCATGCTTGGTAAGTGATTTTGAAGGCAGTAGCCAGTTACCTTGCCTGCTGTAAGCAGACACATATGGCTGCAGTAGGATTGGCTATGATAGAACCCTGCTCATTCCCAGCTCAAGCTTTAATGTTTACTCTAGATGCACTGATACAACCCAAAACTGAAAGTCTGTGCTTCTCTAGCCCTCCTTTGCTATCTTCCCTATGTCAATGCTGCTAAAAAAATTTCCAACTAGACAGAGGACGAGCAAGAAAACAGAGCTAGGCAACTGTAAAAAGACTTTGGAAAGGAGCTTCTTTGTCAAAGGTGTTGTTAACTGAAGTATGCCTATAAATTTTCATGAAGTATATTATACAGGTAAATGCTCAGCCTAATCTTAATTCAAGTGTTAGCTAGAAGATGAGACATTGCAAAGGTTAATATCTGTTTTCAACTATTAGTCTGTTTAATGGGAATTTAGATGCTAGCACTTCTGCAGTAATATTTCATTTCCAACCTTCCCCCCTCCATTCCCAAGACATTCTAAAATGCCCTACAATTAATCCATTTTACCTCCCACAATAGCACTTTCAAATATACAAGTCTCAGAAATCAGATTGGCAAATTAAGCCTATGTTTATCTTCCCAAGACCAAACAACAAAAGCTAAACATGAGATAAATTGGTGAGGAAAATCACATGCCATGACAGACATCTGACACCACTTGAAGAAGCCTGTCCACAAATAAAATATGCTTTAAATCTAGTTTTCTCAAGAGGCTACTCATAGGCCATTTCCGCACTAGAGTGTTATAGCGCTATAATTCCACTTGCAACATTCTATGGAATCCGGCCGGCCAGCCCCTCCCGAAACTGCAAACCCTAGGATTCCATAGAATGTTGCAAGTGGAATAATAGCGCTATAACACTCTAGTGCAGAAATGGCCATAGTTGGAGACTCTCAAACGTCAAATAGATTTATTTCACTATAGAATTAATCCTATACCTGCCTTCTTCAGTTTTCAGTCTAAGAAGTTTTTATTTTTATTGTTTTATTTTGTCCTGAATCTGGTCTAGGACTAGTGATGCAAGGAAGCATAGAACGATGGATTGCTACAGTTCATATTGATGGTGCTGTCTGGGAATGCTGGGAAGTGAACTGCATTTCCAAGGCATCCTCCTGTACCTAGAAATAGCCATGAATTATTGCAGAACTGGAGCCTGAGGCCTGTGTTTACTGTGAGCCTCTGTCAACCCGGCACATCTGAGCAAACAGAACAGTGAGGAACATACAGGACATGTATGTGTGCAAAACTGATCCATTTCAGAACAGGCCAAACTCCAGAGGAGTCTGAACTCATTCCAGAAAAGACCCAGGAGGATTAGTTATGTGAAGTCTGGTGTCCTGAGCCCATCTGATTCTGCTCTCTCCCTTCCCCATAATCAGCCTTACCTTAATCCAAGTGTCACTTTGAAGAAAGGGTTCTTTAGAGTCTTTTAATCATTTATTCAGAATATTTTCTCATTTTACTTACCTTTCTCTTCTGCTTTCTGCCCTATATCTAGAATTATATCAAACCAGCCTAATGTCTCACAGCAGCTGCATTGTTTAAAGAAATGGAAACGTACCACTATAAAAACAATAGCTATGATATTCTCTCTGCCATACGCTGCTGGTTAGGTGATGCACATTCTCATAATCAGTCTTCCATACCACTCCTCTGATCTCACCTCCCTTCCCATGTCTACCTAGTGCATGCACTATATTTTTTCTCTTTTTTTTTTCTATGTCAAGACGGCACAATTGTGCAATTTTGGCATGTCACATCCCATCATTTCAGCAGTGTTTTTCCTGAAGGGCTGCCATTTTGGCATTTCACTCTTTTGGACTCACAATTCTTCTGTCCTGCTTCCATTTTGGCACTTGGCTCTCATAGAGTCAGAAGTATACCAAAAGTAAAAAATAACAAATAAACATACCAGGGAATGGAGTAAAACCAATCTTGTTCACCTGGTCACCGCACTTGGGATAGGGAAGGGGAAAGGGGAGAACACCCACTGACTGTCGCAATATCAGAACAGCAGCAAATGAAAGTATCGTATGAGTAAGCAATCATGGAAAAGCAGCTTCATTGTAGCCATTCATGGGTATTTCCCATGAATGAAAAGAGATGACCCACTAGTAACTGGAATGCAATCCAGCCACAGGGCAGTGATGACATCATGTGATAAGGAGAGATAAAAAATGGAACCAAGGCCCTTTCCTCATGAAGTCAAAAAAGCAAAATTGGAACAGGTTGCAGCTGGTAAGGGTCCCGTGTTTCTGCACGGCATCGTCATAATTACGTAACTATTTCGTTTCAAAGCATCGTAATTACGTAGTTTTCTACTGAAAAAATCCATTTTGTAGCGGAAATACCACTGTAATCCCCTCAGCCAGCTTAATGCAGAAACATTATAGCACATTGTTTCGATTCAGAGGCTGCACCAGGGGGTTGTGGGTGTTCCCGAGCTGTCCTCATCCACAAGTACAGATGTCACCATTTTTGGTTGCCATTTTATGCTCTATGTGGTGTGAATTCTGGTAAGTGTGGAAGGGGATTTTAAGGATTATTATTGTTGTTGTTGTTATTATATATTATTATATATTATTATATTTATTTATTTTTTTGCTGTAACCGTTTATCTACATTTCTCTTAACTGCTCCTCCCTCAGTAATGCTCCCATGAAGACAAAAGAAGTCAACAATGGCAGCAAACACTGAGGGGCTTTCTCTTCTTGAGTTCCCTGCCATGGGTATTGGGGGGAGAAGGCCATAGAGGAACCAAGGGTTGTGGGAACTCAAGATCCATCATCATAAGGTAAGGTAGTAGTGGCTGGTGGATTTCTGCACCCATGTATGTCTCCCTAAAAAGTCCCTTCACCCTCCAACCCCCCTGGGTCTCCCCAAGAGTACCAAAACCACCCTGCATTGCCCCTGCCATCACCCCTTGCCAATGCTCACATGGCCAGGGACAATGGGAGAGGTAGTACTCCAAAGAAGTACTCCCCTTCCCCAGGGTCTCCCCAACAGCACTGAAAAAAAAAAAAAGGACAGTCTGCTGGGCAAACACCCTCCAACTCCCCCCGGTTCTCCCCAAGATTATCGAAACCACCTTGCATTGCCTTGGCCATCACCCCTTGCCAATGCTCACATGGCAACGGACGATGGGAGATGCAGTACCAAAAAGAACAAAAGATGATAGGCTTGTTTCAGGTTTTTAAATTTAGAAATCACCTGATCTGCTGTTCTTTGGAAGCCTTTTTCAGTGAGGGCCAATACAATGTCCTCATAAAAGTGACAGCTAGGAATTGGGGCGTTCTTCATGAGCGTCTCCAAGCCAGGGCTCTCTGCCACCAATGAAAGCATAGTCCTGACCTCATTGAAGGTCTACAAAGTTCCCTCCCTTGGCATTATCACACAAAAATCACACAACCAGACAGACAACCAGAGAAAAAACACACAGTAATCCACTCACACCAGCAAGCAAACAAAACAAGCAAAAAAGCAAAAGAAAAGGAAAAGAGAAAAGAAGGTCAGAGAAGCAAAGGGTATAATTCACACAGGCAAACAGAAAAGTCAGCAGTACAGAAAGCAAAACTAATTAAAGATAAAAACAACATAGGAATGCAAGCATGCAAAGGCAAACACACACTGCAGCACCAAACAGCAAACACTACACAGCAACAAACACCCAAGAATCAGCATGCTCACCACACCCAAAAGAAGGAAGATAAACACAAGTTGTATAAACCTTTCCCACCTAGGAGCAATAGGGGGCCACCGTTTCCACCTGGCAACTAGTCGGCCATTCAAAAGCAAAATCATGTGATAACTGGGTGGCATTCCTATTGGTTGAAGTAAGCATCTTGCGTAATTATTATGATGGCACCTGTAATTATGTTTTTCTGTTGTCTTTTCTTTCAGCGGGAAAATGGAGGGGGAAAGTGAAGTGGCCAGGTCAAAAGGAAAGGGGAAGGCATGGCAGAAAGCAGAGATTGTGGATTTATTAGCAGTTTGGGGGGAGGAGAATGTGCAAGTGGAGTTGAAATCAACCCACAGAAATATAGATATTTTTGTGGATGTGGCAAGGGAGTTGAGGAGAAGAGGTCATTGTCAAACCACGGAAGAATGCCGCTCAAAAACGGTGATGCATCTGGAATATCGCTGAGTGGTTGCCTGGAATTCACTCACAGGGAGACCAAAGAAAACATGTCCCTTCTATGGGGAACTACATCGTATACTAAAAGGGGATGCGAGTGTGAAGTCAAAGCACATGTGCCGTAGCCTAAAACTTGGAGTACAGGGGGGTAATGGAGAAGTATGCGCTGGCCCATCCACCGCTGTGCAGGAGCACACAGTCTCACAGAACAGTGGGGATGGATCTCCCTTATTCTCGAGTAACAACACTAACACAAGAAAGAGGTGTGGAGGAGGGGTTGCTGAGGTATAATACACGGGGGGGGGGAATTAAAACTACAGTAAAGGGGGAGGGGAAAAGTTCTTCATCCCTTCCTTGCCTACAAATATGTTTGCCATTTCTTTTCCTCACAGTGGAACTGTTGGAAGGGAGGGAAGAAGATGGGAACACCTCTGACCTATTTGAAACCAGTGACTGTACACTAGGTAGGATATTAATAAGGGTAATAATAATAACAACAATAACAATAATAATAATGGGAATAATAATAAAAATAATACTAATCATAGTAGGGATAATAATAAGGAAGGGTAATAAAATTGTGAATGTTCCAACTTTGGAAAAGCAGTGCATTAAGGGAATGTGCCTAACAGTTCCTATTTGTCCACCACAGCCAATGATGAGCTTATGGAGAACAGTGGTGTCTTACCTTCTGAGGATGCAGATAGCAATCCAACAATGTCAGGAATAGGTGAGTATGAGAATAGGAAAGATTACAATTTACACTTTGTAGGATACCAAATGTTCCTGTATAGGAATATATTTCAGGTAACCCACCCTAACACACCCTGTGTTTCCAAGGCCTGTGGAAGATGAGCCCAGTACTCCACCAGCATTGACATGGCGTCACTTTCCCCCCATTCAAGACTCAGGCATGCATGGGCTCGAGACCATTCTGGAAGAAGGGGAGAAGTTATTGCGATAGCATTGATGGAGCAGGTTAAAGAGGAGGGTGCTACATCTAGGGAGGAACATCAGATCAACCGTGAATCCCGTAGGGAGGAGATCAATGCACTTATGGGCAAGCTGGACGACGTGAACAAGATTCTCTGAGATTTAGTGGAGAACATGAATCAAGATTCGATTGGTTGTGCAGAGGAGAGGCAACAGGATACTCCTCCAAGTAAGCAACAGGGCAATCTCCTCCATGATAGACTACCTGGAGAGGCTGCTCGAAAATACCAGACCAGTTTCCAGAAACAGTGATGCCTCTATATCCACTTCAATGGCTCAAGCATCTGAAGTGCCTAAGCGGGGGGGGGGGTCACAAGGAGGGCATAGAGCAGGAAAGCAAGTACGTCCTAAAAAGCAACTTGAACGTTATAGCCCCTAGGAAGGCAAGATAGGAATGGAATTTGTAGGCTCCTTCTTCTTAGAGCTTTCTCTGTTGCACTGTTACAAAGAAGAAGGTTGTGTTACTTGCAAAATGTGTTCTGAAATGGCTTGTTAAACATGAGAAGCCAACCCAAATGTAAACGTATATGTTTAAATTTAAATTGCAAATGCAGCAGGGAGTCCTCTCCCGACTTCTCCCTTAATATTAATGCATAGTTATAATTTCATTGCATTTCAGTGTAAAAAATCCGGAATGCAAGGCTTTCCTCACATCTTGCCGTTGATATGTTATAAATGATTTGATGTTCCAACACTAGTCTTCAGGTTTTTTTCTGCAGTTAAAAAATGTAACCTCCCCTCCCCTCTATTTTCCAGACTCCACATCCAAACACACAGAGAAAACTTATACTGACAAACAAAGGTTCTTTACTTCAGAAATCACAATAGCACAGTAGGTTTTACAATAGTTGGTGTAACAGGGAACCAAGAACAGCATCAAATAGTTAGGAATATTGCCTAACGAGGAAGGCATTCAATTAACTTGGAGAACAGTACATAGTACGTCTAGCCAGCAATGCTTCTTGCAATAGCACCTCTCACCCTCTCTAAGCCTTCTGCCCCCAGTTGCCTCATAAAAGACATTACTAGGAGTAATGTTGACAGGTGGTGGTGGCCTCAAGTCAGGGTGTAAGATGTGGCCCTTGCACTCGCATATATTGTGGAGAATGATGCATGCAGAGACCACTGGCAGGTAATTTTCTTTGGAAACTTTCAGTGGGGCTGAGAGGCAGCACCATCTTGCCTTCAACCTTCCAAATGCACGCTCCACTAAGTTCGGGCAACGGTTGAATACACTGTTGAATGCAATTTGTTGGGCACTCAAGTGACCTTCATAAGGCTTCATCAGCCAACAGCAAAGGGGGTACGCCTACCTCCACACCATTTATGGTGACAGTGGGGTTTCCAGGAACAAAAATGCCCACTTCCATTGCCTGCCACAAGGCAGAGTGGAGGAAGATATGTGCGTCATGCGTTCTCCCCGCATATCCCAACTCAAGGTCCACAAATCTCCTGGAATGATCTGTGGTTCCTTGCAGCAGGATGGAGAATGAATCCTTCCTGTTTATAAATTCCACTGCTCTTCCTTTTGGTCTACCGTGCCAACACACTATGGCAGTCCCGATTCCTGGAAGCCTTCCATTATCTGTGGATGGGAGGAAAGAAGAGAAACCATTATGTAGGTATTTCAGAGCAATTAGAACCCTCAGCTCAGAAATTGATCTGTCCAACATTTCTGAAGAGTGTACAATTCTCATATTTTCCTACTTTAAAATCAAAATATATTGTTAAGCACACATCAACACCACAACTACTAGCAGCATAGGTGTATCATGCACTGTAATAACCCACGCTTCTGAATGACACCGGGTAGCATTCCATGTGCTTGGTATGGGGGGGTCAAATAAGAACCCACCTTGCGGTAGTTGTCCAAGCAAATGGTTGATGGAAGTAGCACATGCTCTATTGCCAGGCAGACTTCAACAGCAATCTCAGCAACAGTAGAAATTCCAAGGCCAAAGGTGTTGGCTGTCTTCCTGTATATGAGGGGGGAAGTTAGTCACCAAACTGCTATGGCAACTTGTTCCTCTACAGGAATTGGAATCCTCATCACGGTGGCTGATCACTCCAGGTGAAGGCGAAGATGCTCTGCAATTTCAAAGTGGTGCAGCCACATTTCATTGTCCCACTTTTCCAGTACCTCCTTTGTCCACCAAGAACACCGCATGCGCTCCCTTATCCACCATCTCCTTGGCCACGGAAGGCTCCCCATCCAGCAGACTGTGTAAGGGAGCAGAGAGATGGTTTCTTGTTCTGTGATATCATCTGAGACAACAGCAGCAGAAATGAGGTGCTGCCATTGTCTGACATAATGGCAGATGGATAACAAGATCCTTGACTTTCTCTGCTCACGCTTCCACTCTCTTCGTAAGAGCACAATTGTATAGCTGAGAACCAGGATATGCATCTGTAGAGCAATACTGCAAATATGGAATATGTGATCCAATTCCATACCTGCACAGAAGACAAAGCAAAGATCACACATACAAGGATCATGAAAATGGCAGCCGCTACTTAATCACAGCCACTACCTAATCACAGAAAATGGCGGCCGCTGTGTAGCCGCTACGTAATCACAGCCGTCTGTTGTGTACCTATGTAATTACATCGGTGCACGGTATAAAAAAAATTAACCAATCAGGAAAGATGGGGTGGAGCGAAGGCGGAATAATGGCATTCAAGAGGAGTGGCCAGAAATGCTGTAATGCAGAACATACACCAGCAGCAATCATGATAAAACTCGATTTAAAACGGAATGGTGCAGCACAGAACGAGCCTATAGCAGTAATATGTAACATGATATTGCAATGCAACAACACAGTAAGGTTGTCTCATGCAGAAAGCATCTAAGTCAGTGAAATTGTGCAACAAATGCAGCCTATAATAAAGCCCCTGGTTTCAACCTCCAGTCAGGATAATGGGAATTCAGGTGTTGTCATTAGCAGAGTAAGAATTTGCCCCTCATTCCTCCTTTCCCCAAAAGCATTTTAAACATTGGAAAGTATGTGTTCATGACTCAACCAGTAATCCTGTCTGCAACCAAAATGACCTTTTCCCTTTTTAAATCAAGCTACACTTGCTGTTTCAAGATCTCTCTTATAAATCATTAGGGGAACATTCATCTGTGGTGTCCATGCAGGAAACTGAGAGTTATAAGGTAGTCTCACACTGGTGAAGATACTGCACCCTTGAGGAAAAACAAAGTTGTTAAGTTTAAAAATGAAGCATTCCTTTCAAGCATGCAGCAATTCATTGTAAGCAAGCTGCAGCACTTAAATAGATCTCTCTCTCAGAACGGCATTATCCCAAAGCATCTCATTTCAAAGATCCATCAAAAAGCAATAAAGTGCAGCGACTACGTATTGTTTATGTAGCATCTTTCTTTTCTCTTCTGAACTGTATCATAAATCCCCTTTTTACAGGCCCAAATGATACATTTAAAGGGTATACCTATACATGTCTACTCAGAGGCAAGTCCCATGCAGTACAGTAGAACTCACTCCCAGGTAAATGTGACTAGCACAGTTGCCTTATTGTTAATTAACAATTGGGAGTAAAATAAGAATGAAAATTAGGAGATATATGAGACTAGGAAAATATATATTTGGACATTATGGATGCAGATCTCTCTTCCCCCTCACCCATCCCTTCCTTCAGTCTCCTCCGTTATCGCCAACATAGGAATTAGCTATGATCTGCATGTCACAAAACTGATGTATAAGTAGTGCTGTGACAATGAAGTCTCATTGTTAGGCTAAGGAATGGGGAAGATGCATAGACAATTATTTAGTCACAATGTAGACTAAAGCAAGCTGATGGGTGGAGATAACATAGATTCGGGAGTCATAGAGGGAGTAAAAAAATTGGAAGGGAAGATCATATAGAAGAATTGGGCAGTGGATTCCCATTGCACTGCCAAGAGAAACAAGCTAGAAAGGGTAGGGAATCTATGCGGTATGTGGCCATCAGGAGCATTGGGAAAATAGATCAGGAAAGTGAACATTATATTAGTCTGGTGTGGGCTTCAAAGGGCAAAGACTGAACATGGATTAACCAGTGAATTGGACAATAGGAGAATTGTTGATCTTTTCTATAATACATGTAGGAAAATACTGTGTGGGAAATAGAGTAGCTCTGGTCTGCCTTCTCCCTGTGTGTAAGCTGAGGCAAGGAACAGACCTAATACATTCATCCCTGCTTCTTTCCACACATATAAACCTTCACATGTAGAAGTGGCCTGTAAAAGACTAATGAAGATTCTAGACTTTTCAAGAAGACCTATAAAGGAAATCAAAACTTACAGCAAACCATTTCCCAGGGATGTATTTAAGTCTTTTACTCCAAGTCTTAAGTCAAGTCTCTACCTTCAAGTCTCAAATCGAGTCTCAAGTCCTTGAAGATACTTTCAAGTCAAGTCTCAAGTCTGGAAGCCAACTTTATACCTCATCCTATAGTCCAGAATTTATACAACTCTCAAGTTGAGTCAAGTCACTGCATCATTTATTGCCAAGTCAGGTCCGAGTCAAGTCACTGAAGTGACTTAAGTCCTACTTGAGTCTGACTCAGTCAACTTGAGTCTACATCACTGTCACTTCCTTAGCTAAGGTATCTTGAAGTAGAACTTAGACCATAGAAACAGTTATCTCAAAGTTCTTACTTGCATAATAGTATGTAATGTTATATTTGTCACATACATTTGATGCCCAGACATTGACTGGAATATCAACTGTTCATGAACATATGATGTTTCTACTGTAAGAGTTTACATGTGGAGAATGAGGTGGGGAATTATCTTCAGCTTAAATTTGTCAGATGACTATCAAGTGGATACGTGAGAGAATGGATTTATAACATGAATCCTGAGGTCAAATGCTGCGTTAGTAAGGTCTACATCTAGGATGGGTATGAAATCTAGTTTATATTTCAGTTTAAACTTACTTAATTCACACTTCCCACACAAACCAAAATGCAGTTAGCTTCTGAGTTCTACACTTTCTGAAATCTGTGATGCAATTCACAAAAAAGTGTATACAAAAATGTGTACACATGAAGAAAAGGTACACCTAAAATAGATATATTTGAAACACTGTCTACAAAAAAAAAAAAAAGATATCGGGGAAATGTGCATAAAAGTGCTTTGCTTAAAACTACTTGCAAAAATGCATAAATTTGGAAAGGGGTACACAAACTGAGCAAGCATGGTGTAGAGACTTGAGTGCTGGAGTAGGACTCAGGAATAATGATATTCAAAAACCCACTCAGTCATCACACTCTCTCAGCCTCCGAAGAAAACAGTGGCAATCCCCTCTGAACAAATATTGCTGAGAAAATGCAATGATTTTCCAGTGCCTTATGCTTGCCATAAGTCAAAAACAAATTAAAAGTACACAACAACAGCAACACATTTTAAAAAAACAGAGATGCACATATTTTGGAGAATGTTCATGAAAATACTGTTTGTCACTCAGACCAAAAATATATTTTTGTAATCAAGTGAGCTGAAATGGAATAAACTAGCAGTGGAAAGACTGCAAAACCAAGCAAAATGGCACCTGTCAGCTTTGCCCATCCTTATCCAGATCAATGTTCAAAACAAAACAAGAGGGAAGAGAGGGAACTGTGAATCCATAACACATGAATCATATGATGCAGTAGTATTACTTCAGTTAAGTGGTTTGGCTCTTAGTACTGACTGAATTGGAAATGTTGTAGCAATCCTAAGCATAAACCACTTTAGAGCTCTGTAGGCAGAGCAGCATACAAATCTCAGGAATTAGGGAGCAGAGTTTGGAAGTCATTACAGATACAGATGCAGATAATGGATGCTTTACACTTACCCATGCTGACTCTAACATGCTGTAGGTAACAGGAACATAATGATGTTCTCTTTGTAAAATACTGTGATGGCTAATAGTCTCATTCCTTATTTTGCGTAATGAATAAAGATTATTCATATAAAGATGATGTTCACATCATCATCATCAAACCATAGAGCTGGAAGAGACCACAAGTGCCATCAAGTCCAACCCCCTGCCATGCAGGAATATATCATCAAAGCACTCCTCACAAATGGCCATCCAGCCTCTGCTTAAAAATCTCCAAAGAAGGAGACTCCTCTGTTACCCTGATTTCTGGGGTCCCGGGAGGGACATCTCAATGTGCTCACAATGGGGAATGGGAATTAGCAAGAGCACTGCTAGCAATACAAGAGGCAGGGTAACCTAGCGAGATCTTGAACCCAATGTCTATGGGGTCAGGCCGAGTCAGGGAGCAAACAGAAGTAAATAATAATTGTTTTCTTTATTGATGTACAACACAGTCAAACATGTGTATGCAAATGCACTCACACAGACCTATTGAAATAAAGGTAGGAATTGGATAGAGGGTTTTAAGAGGAGGTTTTACATGCGAGATACTACACCTGTCCTGAAGCCCGGGTAGTCTGAAGAAAAGTCCGTAGGCGTGAAGATTCTCAGAATGGGGAGCTGAGGGGAAGGCTCGCCGAATGAAATGACAACAAGGCGGGATGGAAGCCAGGAGTGATCCGAAGAAGCGCTCAAAATCAGGAGGTCTTATAGGGGAAAATGTGCCTGTAGGCTAGTACGTTCCTGGGGAAAACAATGGGTTTCGGGCTGGAGACAATACCTCCGAAAGGTCAGTATTTTACATGATTGAGTTATGACAGAGTTGTCAATAGGATAGACAGTATGCAAATGTGGAGTGCTTGACAGTTGAGTATTCAGCTCGTCAAGCTGCCTGCTCAGGGCAGGGAGTCCTTTGTAAACAGCGTGCATACATAATGTGATCTTTAAAGGGTACTTGCCTTGAGGTCTCCTAAAGCAGCAGTCTGGCTATTACTGGCCTGCCTGGATCGGTTTTGAATGGGTCAGCTATTTTCGGCCGTGCCTGTATGCGTGCTTGTCCAGGGGCCTCGCAAGCACGTGGAGAGGAATGGGTGAAGAAGGCCAAATTATTGATATCAAATGATATCTGATATCCCACAAGTCCAGGCTAGAAACTATGGTAACACCACCACACTCTGAGGCAATGTCTTCCACTGTCATACAGCTCTTACTCTCAGCAAAGTCTTGCTGACATTTATGTGGAATCTCTTTTACTGTAGTTTGAATCCATTACTCCATGTCCTAGACTATGGAGCAGCAGTAAACAAGTCTGCTCCATCTTCAATACGACATCCTTTGAAATATTTAAATGTATTATATCAGCTCCTAACCTTCTCTTCTCCACGATAAACATACCCAGCTCCCAAATCTGCTTCTCATAGGGCATGGTTTCCAAGCCATTTACCATTTTGGTCACTTTCTTCTGGACATGTTCCAGCTTGTTAGTACCTTTCTTGAATTGTGGTGCCCAGAACTGGACACAGTATTCCAGGTGAGGTCTGACCAAAGCAGAATAGAGTGGTACTATTGCTTCCTTTGATCTAGACACTGTGTTCCTATTGATGCAGCCTAAATCACACTGAGAGCACCAGTTTGTTGTAGCAGTTGGGCACTGGACTATGACCCTGAAGACCAGGGTTCGATTCCCCACTTGGCCATGGAAACCCACTGGTGACCTTAGACATGTCACACATTCTCAGCCCTAGAAAACCCTGTGATAGGTTCACCCTTGGGTTGTCATAAGTCATTTTTAATTGTTTTTTTTAATAGAAGGAACTAAAAAGTTGTAAGAAAAGACCAACTAACGCAATGTTATACTTTTAAAATTCATTATCTTAACAGGACTTATTTAATGGGGGAGGGAGAGTTGTAGCAAGTTACAAAAGTTAGTACTACCCCAGACCTGAGATTTTAGGGCCAAAACCTAAGACCTAGGGATGGTTGCTTGCAGTGTCAAAGGAGGTGGACTTAGTGATATTACTGGGGTAATGGCACAATGGGAAGCCTGGTTATGACATTGAGCATGATGCATTGACCATCAACTACAGATGCTCAGTGTTTATCATTCAAAATTTTAAAAAATACAAGACTAACACAGAGACACATTTCCAAAGCAGTGCTCTCACCCAAAAATACCTCCCTTTGCATTGGGGACTGGAGAAGAAGGGCCAAGCACTAAGATCCGGAAACTCTATGCATAACAAGTTCTTTTAATATAAGTTCCCAAAGAAGTGCATAGGCAGTCCTACCTCATGTTCTTGGTTATTGCCTAGTAGATCCTATATCTATGATTGATTACTGGTTCAATACAGTACAGAACGGTCAGAAAAGAAGAAAAGCAGCACCAGCAGCAATAAAGAGGGTCTATGAGATGTCACTTGGCCCAGCATCCTATAGAATCCTGTGGTATGTAGTTTGGTCAGAGGCACCAGAAAAGCTCTCTGGCAGAGAATTCTAAAGGCCCCTCCGTCAACTGAATATCTCAAGGTCCCACAGGACTGAACCATGGCAGTTAAAAGTAGAATCATAATACCACAATTGTGTAGTGTGAAAGGGCTCCAGAGTTCTGCAGTTTAATCGTCAGTATGTGTAGGAGAGCATCAAGAAGAATAAATCTCAGCATCTGTTCATAAAAAATTAGAGAAGACTCTTATCTCAGACTCCTGAGAGCTGCCACCAATCAGTAGATTGGACTAGATGGATCAAAGATCTGGCTCAGTATCAAATGGCTTTTGTTTCCCAAGAGAGGATACTTGCTGAGGATTATTCCTCTCTCTGCTGTAACTTCCAGCCCCTGAAATCTAAAATAATATTCTCAAAAAGTAAGATGTATAAATATACATAAACTATAGCAACATAGGAGCAGTCATGCCTAGCTATATCAAAAATCTTTACCCAAGCTATCCACAAGCACTCTACCAAGATTTGAGTCATTATTCTGATGACTCATCTTTCCATTCCACGATGATTTTTAATTTCTGACATAAAGGAGTCATTGGCCTTCAGTTAGCATGAACTTTTAGAGCAGTGTTTTTCCATTTCTTTTTCCCACTCCACATGACTTTTTCTTTTAAACAATGCATGTGTGAAACACATACAAGAAATCTTCTTTCAGTCCCCATATTTATACCATTCCAGACAGTGAAATACTGAAAGTCACTCATACCTAAAATATGATCTTACTAAAATCTTACTGTGTTCACATTCCCTTGAAGGCTTTGCCATTTCCATTTCTCTGAAGGCCTCCACTATATTTCTAAAGTTTTAATTGACTGCAGTGCTAGAAATTTAGAGACTAACAAAATTTTCAACTGAGGGAATGGAATTCTTTTTTTTCTTTTTTTTTGGTGGGGTCAGTGCCTTCATTTCTCTTCTCCTTGTAGCTATACCTCTGGGGATGTTGCACAGATGTTTTAATTTTCTGCTGAAAGTATTTCATCTGTCTGTGCCCTGCACAATGTGATACTCACAGAGTGGAAAACTCTTGCTCATTTTTTCTGATAAACACATGCTCTCCTAAACAGATACCATCTCCAGAAGACTCTGGGAAACTGGTGCATTTGGAATTGCAAAGTAAGTTTTCCAAGCTCTGATTTTCAGGTGATGAAATTTAACACTAAAGCATCTTCCATTTTCACCTCCTCCCAAACCCTCTGTGTATAACTCTGATGAATATGAAACTCCCCTTCCTTCTTCTGGACTAACCTGCTTTCCCTCCACAATAGGATTTCTTCAAAGACTCTTGCCTCAGAAATCAGATTTGCAAATTAAGCCTCTGTTTATACTCCAAAGGCCAATCACAAAACACAGTACACTAAACACTAGATACAAGGGTGGAAAAAATTTCACCATTTTGGAGGAGAAATGAAAAGAAACAGAAGTATTTCAACATGCAGTGGGACCCATGGGGGTGGCAAATTGGTTTCTGGCCCCTGCACAGTTGCTTGCCAGTACTCTAGTTAAACATTGGGTGAAAGGCCATACAAAATGTCAGAATGTCATTTATTCTAATTTTATTCACATTTTTTGTCACCTTTCTCTCAGACACTGGTCCCTATTTCTTTACTATGTACCTAATTCAGTTTGAAGTTTATAAATATGTACATTGCTGTATTCTGTCATGCATCTCTTCTCTTCTCTTCTCTTCTCTTCTCTTCTCTTCTCTTCTCTTCTCTTCTCTTCTCTTCTTGTCTTTTGTCCTCACTTATTACATTTTACCATCATATATTTGTTATTTAGCAGAACACTGGGGCTGGAGAGAGGAAGTATTGCATTACTTTGCACTTGCATTATTCTCTCTCTGTGTCCCTGTCTGGGAAACACTCTGCCCCTAGACATTGGAGCAGCTTCATTGGTTTCACTTCTTAAGTAATGTGCAAATATTTACTGGTGCTCTGTTTTTTCTGTCTGTAGGTTGTAAAAGTCTGCAGAGGAAATCTACCTTAATTTCTTTGCCTCGCATAGAAGTCCGATTTTTAAAACTGCTTTAGAAATTATTAGGCCTGATCCTATTCTAGTCTTCGAGATGTTAGTACATGCTAAGTTTCATCAAATTGCAAATAACAATACACAATCAAACACACAACCTATTCAAAATAGTGCCATGTGGACAGACTGTAATAGTTTCTCATAATCTTCAACGCCCATCCACTATATCTAATAATGAGAAGTCCTGGGAATTGTAGTCTAACCAGTCCTTTTTCATGTGGGGGAATAGGCAGGTTCTTTTTCCCCACTGTGCCTGGGGCCAGTACTAAATTATTGCCCATTGGATACAATAGTTTCTTTATTTCCTGGACACTTGTCAGGAACCAGAAGCCAGTGGTTCAGGGACTAGCCCCGGTCTAGGGACTACCACATTGAGTATCACTGGTCTAAACTGTAAATTAGTGGAAGCTGGAGCATGTTTCCCTTTTGGGTACAAATTATAGTCCACGTCTAAGTGAGCATTCAAAAGCCAATGTATGTTTGTGGTTCCCAGTCCAACAAATGCATGTGTGTATGCACACACATGTACAAGGATAATGACTATCATGATCAAAAGGTGAGGACTACAATCATAACTGACTCAGAATCTCTGATGAAATCACTTTTCATACGTTCTTCCTCTAAGCTACAGTCTTCCAGAGCCATAATCAAGACAACAGGAACAAGGTGCTTTGGGTGCCTTTCTGCTGAAATCTATTCATAAACAAATAATACTTGAGGGTTTTTTCTTCCTCTGTTATGTAAATAAAGGAGCATAACAGGAGACAATCACCCTCACATAGGCACACAGCTCTATTAACTGTAGAAAAAATACTATTGTTCCTCTGAAAATTCTTAAGATGTTTGAGTTCTTCTCAAACAGAAACTTCCATATTTGCTTTAGAAGTGTTTCCATAAGCCAGAGTTGATTAATTTCCGAATTTGTGGGGTTGATTCCTGCCCAGTTCGTCCTGGGCCTACCCCCATCCCCAAATATTAGAAGCATGTAGGGGGAGGGGAGCTGTAATTTCCCTAAAATAAGGCATACAATGAGTGTGTATATTGTTTACAAACTGATTAGAGCTTCCTAGAGGTATCCAGAAGTGATAATTCTCTTGTTAACAAGATACCTGCTGTCTATGACCTTGTATTTAGGGCAAAGTGTGGTCCTATTTTCGGTTTCTGTGCCACCAAAAGCAAGCAGAAGCTACAGAAAGAGAAACTAATCAAGCTAACTGCCATCAGGTCCTTCACTATGTTGTACTAACAGATCTAACAAAAGAACACAAGAAAGAGGAAGAAATGCTACTCATACAAATATGAAGCACCATAACTTGAAAATTCTAGAGAGATTTTTGGAAGATAGAGTAGTCTAATGAGTAATCCTCTTTCCCTCCTTCCCCTCCTCCTTTTCCCTTCCACTTTATATGTTCCTGCTGAAGACATGTGTTTTGGCTTTTAATTTAATGTGATTTGATGCCCTGATTGACACATCTGTTCAAATAGGTTTGGAGCGCGCTGATCTAACCCACTCCAGAACAGTAAATTGGCTTTATTTGTTTTGTGATTTAGGAGCGCTTGTACAGCCATAGTGAACATCATGCCTTGGAGGACAGAAGAGAAAAGTTGGATCTGGATAGGAAATTAGCATAAGTTGTAGGGTCCTTTACCCTCTCCCTTTGCCCTCTCCCCCATGCAGTTCTGATCTGGATCAGGCCCACTACATTTGTTATTTCCATTGGGGAAAAATCTTCCATCAGCAGAAATGTAACCACCTTATTTCTATATGTTATTCATTGTCAGACATACTGTAGCTAAGTTGGAGCATAATAACTGCAGACCATCTCTGCTTCTACAGAACAGGAACTGTTCTATAATAAACAGAAGTATTATTACAGCAACAAATAAGAAGTACTTATTACCGAAGGACTAATGACCAGTCTGGCAAATATGACCCTTATCTGCTCTCATAGTCATCAAGGGACCCAGACATCATTAAGTCATTTTACAATCTTGCCCTGCAGAAAAACATAAGGATTTTAAGGAAATTACCAGACGTATTGTTGCTTCTGTTTTCAATGATATTTGCTGTGATCACTTTAAGGAAATTAATAATGTGGGTAATAAAATCCTTAGCAACGTAAGATTTATGGCTGCAATGTTGGCATATCCTTCAACTGATGAGAAGCTGAAATGATTCATGCTGGGATTAGCTACTTATACATTTTTCCAAGTGGGATGAACAACATATAGCAAAGTAATTACATGCCTCTAATTATCTTCAGTCGTTATGAGGGACACTTAATCTATGAGATTCTTGAAATGAACACCAGAATTAATGTGGTGGAAATGCTTTCTTGAATCTATGACAAAAATCTTAATTTCAAATAGGTTTTATGCATTTCGGCCTGCTCAGTTAAAGCTAAGGGTTCAGTTTATGTTCAGTTTATCTCGTGCTAGTCCTTGTTCTTGAGAAATAGGTTTTCCATTTCAAGTCTGATCTTCAAAGAGAGAGTGAGAGCTGGGGTCAGCTGTGTCTGGGCAGAATGAGCAGTAACTTCAGGCAGCTAATTTGTCATGAAAGTACCACAAATGGTTATTTAACTTAGTATTTTGAATGTTTATTGCCAAGGAGACAGAGATGAGCCACTGTGATTTTCTGTTATGTGAGTCAAAATAAGTTACTTGTTTTTAAATTTCTGTACTATATATCTTGACCTGAATGAGTAGGTGATACTTGCTGGTGCAAGGAGCAAGGTGATTTGGGACAGTGCACCTAAGATAAGAACAGCACCTTATGATAACTTCAGTGCTGTTGTCCTTTCAGAATAGAAATTGAAACAATGTTACCCATGTTTTCCTAACCATCACACATACACACGCCCCTTTTTCCTGTCCTCACCAGGGGCAGAAACTGAGGTGGAACGAGTCTGGGTACACACACAATGTCAAGGTATAGGTAGAATACACCATGTATTACAGAGAGCTCAGTTTGATAGAAATGGCTCTATCCTGAGAAACTCTAGTTACTGAGAGGATCTGCTAAATAAGTATGCATAAGAGACTGTGGCCCTTTCCACATGCAGGCGAAGAAACGGCCGGAAACAGGCTGAAACAGAGCTTACCTTAAACCGGGTAAGTCCGTCGCCAGTGGAGCAGTGCGTTTTCGCTGCTCCACACTCGTCGGTGTCCCGCAGCGTCCTGCAGAGCCCAAAATGGTGGCTTACGACTGGTGGAGGCTCTCCACCAACCAGAGAACCTCGCCAGCCAGAAATCCCGCCCCCGGCAGATCTGCAGGCATGCCCTTGTGTGCGCCTGCAAATCCACACCGGGCACTGCGACGCGGCTGCACGCCCCATGCCTTTTAAAAAACACATAAAAAGTGGTTTTCAAAAAGCACGCGGTGCCACCACTTCCGGTCATCCTAGCGTGGATTGGGGTGTGGAACTACACAAAAGTAGTCCCCTCCAATCCACTTTATGGTGTAGACGACCTCTGTCAGAGGTTGCTCTACACCGTTTTTTAACCCCCGTGTGGAAAGGGTCTGTATTACTTTGGTAGATGACACATTACCCTTTTCTTGTCCTTTCCCTCTCTACCGTACATCTGTCTCTCTCTCATTCGTTTATGTATGTGTGTATATATATATCCTGATACTTCCACTTTTATGCTAACTGTTCTTGAAGAGGAAAGATGCTACTCCTTATCCTTTCATCTTGTGGCTAAATTTACTTTGTTATTGGTATGTGCCTTTAAAGGAGCTAGTGTGGTGTAGTGGTTTGAGCACTGGGTTAGCACTCTGGACACCGGGGTTTGAATCCTCACTCAGCCATGGAAACCCACAGGCTGACCTTGGGCAAGTCACATTCCCTCAGCCACAGAGGAAGGCAAAGGCAAAGCCCTCTGAACAATTCTCATGATTTGTTCAGAGAAAACCCCATGATAGGTTCATCTTAGGGTCACCATAAGTCCAAAACAACTGAACACACACTACAACAACACCAGGAAGGGGAGACCATTAACTGCCATGGTTTCACTGTCATGCACTCCATAGGATGTTTCTCAGAATTGGTTTCCCAGATGTTATTGAACTTCATCTCCCAGAAGCCCCAGAAGACAGCACGGACAATAGGCAGTGATTATGGGAGGTATAATCAAACAACATTAAGTGTCCAAGTTTGGGCAGCATTGACCTAATGTTTAGTTGAAATGCTTTGCTCCCATCTCTGCCCATTGGCACTAGTCCTTTATTCTGGAACAAGAGAGAACAAGGCTTGTTCCTCTTCAACATTACAGTTCTTCAGATAGTTGAAAACCAATATCATGTCTTTGTTGTCATGTCTCCCCTTAATCTTCTTTTCTCTGGGCTAAACATATAAACATCTTTGCCAACCATTCTTCATAATACTTGGTTTCCAGACTTCTCATCACAGATTAGGTCAGAGTGGGAATTGTAATAGTCCCAGGGGCAGAGTACCCCCTTCACCCTAGAGACCAAGCTGGTAGACCATATGACATCAAAGTGGGAATGGGCCCACCCTTTGATGCTATCCAGCCCCTCTTCTCCCTGGTCTTCCATTCCATGTCTTTTCCATTCAGCAAGAACGTGTAATTTCATACAGCTCTCTGCACAGAGAATGCCCTTGTAATTTCAGGCTGATAATCAGAAATAACAGGGGTATTGCATCCCCACCCCACTCACATTTCCAAGTGGAAGCACAAGTGGGTGGCAGGGATCTCCCTGTCAACCTCTGTTCAGTCTGAAATCAATCAATCAATCAATCAATCAATCAATCAATCAATCAATCATGCCATTATCTTTCTGTTATTTCCAGGTAGACCTCACTCTCAGGGCATAGGGATCTAGATCCTTGTTCCTCACTTTCTTTGGGCAACATGAAAAGAATGGTCTGAACTGCTTACTAAACTGCTACCCAGGACTCCATGTACAGAGGTTTCAGGGCCCTCTTAAAGCACAGAAGAAGGTTATGCAACCTTGATTCCTGTGTCTGGGAGGCAGCATGAAACCACAAGACTTGCTAAACTTGGCCTTTTGACATGGGCTTGTCAACACAGCAGTTCTGTCCACAGGCTACTGCACACAAAAAATAAAATACATCCCCCTTGTCTAGACTTGGGTTTGGCAAGCCATGACCCTGGTCTCTTCCTGATGAGATATTTATGCATGCAAAAATGCACTGATTTGTCTGTTCTGCCATGCCCGCACCCCATCACCCATCCAACACCACAGCTAGTCTTTCAAAAGTAATCTATTCTCTGTAGGACTGGATTAAACCAGCTGTTCTCTGAAACTATAGCTCTCCTTTGCTTTGACACCTCAGCAGCATCAGACACGTTTTTTAAATGCTTGTGAGCCTCCATGGCAATATTAATATTAATGCCAATTTTGAATGCGAGAAAAATCCAGAAGGCATGTTTGGTTCAGATGAGAAATGACCTTTTACATTCTTCTTGAAGTAAACAGACTTAATTGGATGCAGAGGCCTGCCACGATAGCAATAGGTAGAAAAACCTGCTGTTAACTTGTGGGCTGAGCTCAGTTTAATCCCTCCAAGATAAACAAAGGTTTGTCACTGTTGCTGTTATTGTTAACTATAATTCATTTCTATCTCGCTGGATTTAAAGCTTTGGGAGATACTAAGCAGAGAGTTGTGATGCAGATCTAGGTGCCCAGCTAGAAAGCTACTGAAGCTCTGAGATTTGTTTTTGCTTTTTGGTCATTTTCATACATTGGTTAGAATCCACATTGCAAAAGATGGTCCTTACAAGAAGCTATCTTAGGCCCATTTTCATCATCAGTAAATTCTGAATTCAATGTGTTAAGAAAGGAACAATATATCCCTTCCACTTTTCCTTAGAGCTTGGATAAGTTATATTTATGGGCCACAATTCTTGGAACCCCTCAACTAGAAGAGCCAGTGGCCATGCTGTTTTAGGAATGCTGTGAACTGTAATCCAAAAATACTTTCTTCACTGTGGTCCTGTCTCTTTGGATTGCACATAATGTCTAAGACAGCAGTCCTATCCATGTCCATAGTTATATGGCATTGTGTTCAGTTATAAACTGAACACAATGGATTTTATTTCTGAGTGAATATGTGTAGCATTGGCTTCTGTAAGTGACAAACACATGCACATCCAGGCATATGTAGACACAATAAATGCGATTTTACCCCTCAAAAGTCAAGTGTCAATATCCTCTAAACTGGTCTTGTTTGCTAGATGTGCATGTTAAATGAAATGGGGTTGGATCTACAAAAATAGCTGACAAAGATTATAGTGACATTAGAAATGGAAATAATATTTGAAAGCATCCCCAAAAAAAGTTTACAAAATGTTTTTTGAGTATTACATTCCCTGAATGACATATGGTCTTGTGCATGGTTTTATACAGCCTATCAAATGTCAGCTAGGTCTTTTGCACCAGCCAATGCACTAATGATCAACTATAACTAAATAATAATTAGATTTAGGACCGCTTGTATGATTAGTTTAAAATATTTATAAAGTGCCTTTCCAAGATGCATAATGTACTTCACATTCAAAGTTACAACAGCCCAAAGACAGAGCTCTGACAAAATGACTTCATTTTCCACAGATGCTTTAGTAGCATTAATGAAATATCTTCTTTTAATTATTTTTCAGCACTATTTTTCAAAAAAACAGTTGGTTAAAATGGGGGAGGGAAATGTTAATATTACTCGATTTTATCCCTTAGTGGTGTATTGGCTGTTCAACATCATGGCATCACCTTGATCTCTTTATGCTCTCTGATTGGCTGGAATTATCAAATGATTAATAGAGGAGAGAGAAAGCAGGACTAGTCCAAGAATGGGGTGGCGGTGATGGTGGTGGTTGTTGTGACTAGGCCCTTTTCTCATGGCATTCGCCACGCGAAAGGGCCTCTGGAGCATCGCGCAATTGCAAGGAGCCATCCACATGACGTCCTTGCAATTGTGCGACGCTGCCAGGGCAGGCAGGCGCCAATCACGCACTATTTCATTTTCAGCTTCTAGCCGAAAACGGTGCACAAACAGGCATCGCTCCAGGACCCCACGTACACTTACCGTGCACGCACAGCCTCCAGAGCTGCAGCGCTCATGCTTCCTGCCCCAGCGCAGCCTGGGAAAATCCCAGGCTGTGCTGAGGAAGGAAGAGGAGGAACCCTCACACTGCCTGCTCGCCAGCAGGCAGCAGCTGTGGAGCTGAAGTAGCAGGGACGCGAGAGCCTCTTGCAAGAGGCTGCTCACACAATCCCCGCATCCCAGTGCCAAGAAAAGGTAAGTTGCGGAAAGGGCCAAAGCTGCAGCAAGTAAGGAAAACAATGTCTCTGAACATGATTTTTTAAAAAGATGAAATTTTGCAGAATGTTTGTTGTTGTTGTGTGCCTTCAACTCCTTTCCAACTTATGGCAACTCTAAGGCAAACCTATCATGGGGTTTTCTGGGGGCTGAGAGTGTGTGACACACCCAAGGTCACCCAGTGAGTTTCCATGGCTGAGTGGAGAATCAAACCCTGGTCTTGAGGGTTGTAGTTTCACATTTCTAGTTGTGCCTGCCTTTTCTGATGCTTTAGGATAATAATATGTGCTCTGGAAACTTTACTTTTTATTACTTTATTTATAAAGTCACTCTCACAGCTGCTGAACATTTCAAATGTCTCTGGGTGACAGGAGGTGAAACAGAAGGTAAACGTTGATAGCAGGAGTCAGGGTGGAAAAACCTCCCCATCCTTTTTACTCCTGGGAAAAAGAGATAATTTCCACCTGCCCTTTGCTTTCATAGGTTGAGCCAATCTTTGTACACCACTGGTGTAGCTATCTCATAATGAAGCATTAATGAATTTGTCTGGTTACATCTTAATTCTTCTTTCATGAAAATATGCAGTACCAGTTCCAAAAAATAACTTTGTAATCTTGAACATGGAGACAAAGACTAAAACTTGCATGAATAGGTAGCTGCAGTTGTGTGTGTGCTTCTGTTAGCATCTGAACAGATGTATACCCACATGCAGTGTCTGTAGGTTTGCATGAGATTGATTGAGAGCAAGCAACGGACTACACCACACACATTGACATTACCAGGGGACCCAAGCCACAGGTAAAGTTTAATTCTGTAGCCAGTACAAATGCCATGTTCAAGAACCATTTTGTATGTTTTTACCTGCATTTGTTTTTATCCATATTTCCTTTTTTCTTATAAGCTGACCTAAGATGCAGCTCCAGGAGAAAGGGTAGGGTGGCTGAGTGGATGGTAATTCCACCTAGCAACTGCAGCAGCTCCTGCCATGCCCTCTAGGCCTCACATCCTGTGTGGCCGTGCCCATACATGGGGAGCTTTCCAAGCTTTCCTGTGCTTTTTGCCACAGGATTCTACATGTGATAGCCCAAATTCCAGGTTCACCTCAAGAGCAGCCTCCTTCCTAACCTCTTGGGTCATGGGACTTTAAAGAGGAACTTTCAGAGCCCTACACTACACCATAATGGTGCCAAAGGTGTGCACCAAAGTCTTATATTCTCCCCTTGCTACCTGCCACAGACAAGGGACAAGCATCTTCTTAGTTCCTTTCTCCCACCAAGTCAGCCAACACCACCCTCACCCTCTGTTGCACATCCCTCAGGAACAACACATTACCCTTTTCCGACTAATGAACGCCATCAGCCTCATTGAGCTCGGGCTGCCAGAACATTCTACTAAGATGTAAGAGAAAGTAGCCCAACTCCTTACCCGTGACATTGCAGATTTTCCTTCCCTCAGGCAAGATAAATGAATTTTGGGTTAGCTTCACCTGGCCACACCTGTGAGGCAAAATGGCAGAAAAAAACAAGGGAAAGTTCAGGCCAACAATTTTCAGTAAGCTGAAAACCACACAGAGCCTGTAAAACCAGGCCCTTGTCCTTCAGCTAGCCCAAGTCATTTCCATCAGGAGGAGGCCCTGTGTACTTCTCAGACAAAATAGGCAACAAACCACTCCACTGGAGGTCTCCTCTCCCATTCAACTATGGCTACGTTGCTTGACCCAGTTGAGTCACAAAATGCCAACTTTGGTCCTGGCATGCCACCCAGATATTATGGCCATAGATCAGGACCCATTATCTCACCAAACAGCAGCTGAGAACTAGAGAAAAGCCAAGACAGAACAGGAATGTTAGTATGCAATAATACCTTCAAAACTTAAGACATTGCATGTATTTCTTTGGCCAGCCTCCAACAAAAAATGGGCCAAAGCCCATTGCAAAAGCTATAGAGGCATCCCCAATCTGGAAGGAACAGGTGCCAAACTTAACCCCTTGTAGACCTAACATCTGGTTACTGTCCAAAACTGGCAGCCTTTTCGCACCTTACCTTTTCACGGAGGTAGGGGGAGGCGCTCGTGCAAGAAGCCTCAGCAGGAACGCTGCCGCTTCCCTGCTGCTTCAGTTCTGCAGCAGCTTCCTGGTCGCGCGAGCACTGCACAAACGCCCCGCCCCTTCCTACCGCAGTGCAACCTGGGAATTGCAGGCTAGCGCTGAGGCAGGAAGCATGACCAGCCCGTCTCCCAATGCACTGCACGCCAGGTAAGTGCATGCGGGGGCCGGGAGCATTGCGCTTTAAGCCGAAAATGAAAAGGTGGGTGCACAGTCCGCGTCAGGCCCTTGAGCGTCGCGTAATTGGGAGTGCATCATGCAGACTGCTCCTCCCATTTATGCGACAGTCAAGGGGCCCTCTCACTTTAGAAATGCCGTGTGAAAAGGGCCTGGTACCTGGTGAAAGGGTAAGAGTTGTCATGACAAAAGAGAAACCCAAACCTGATCCCTTTAACACACACATAATGCTGAAGAGCTTCCACTTCAATGTGGGATCCAGACACGACCCCAACTTGAATGACACCTCCATATCTCTCTGATCAGTCTTAAGTGCTTCAACTTCAAAATTGCCTGTTTATCAGACAGAATTAAGTCCCCAAAGACCAGAGCAATCCTGGAAGTGTCTCCTTTGTCTGCTGCTACCAACTTGCTAACATGCAGCATTCTCCTCCCCCAAAATTCAGTTAACGCTATGGTAAGAAAATGTGTAAACTCGTACACCAAACTAGAAATGACAAACCAAACATGGCTCCCACTGGTCATCTGCTTGCCTTTATTCCCAAGACCACCCTTCCAGGATCTTGCGTGCCCTAAAATCCCAGGTGGTATCCTTTTAGCCACAAAATCCGTGGCAGACAAACTAATCTGAATGGATTGTACAGTCAGTTATTTACCTCTCAAGAAAACACAGTACTGAATGATGTAATGTACAGGGATAGGCCAAAATGGCTGGAGACCATTAACCTTCCTAAAACTCTTGAATTCCCCCTGAGCTTCTGATAACTCTTCTTTGTGCTAGGGGCTAAAGAGAGACCAGTAGTTCTGACAGTCTCACGACTCCAAGGCTTCATTAGTCCACAGGCATCTGAGCATGACTGGAGGCTGCATCCAGGGCAAGCTGCCCGAAGAGCTCTATCTGTTGGCAGGAAAAAGCATGTTATCACATTATCCGCACTAGCCACAGGGAGAGCTGTGAACAAAATATTATAATGAGAGCATTGCAAAACAAAAGCCACAACTAGGTGTATGATCTATGGAAAACTAGAGGACATGGAATTAATAACATGAACAGTCACCATGTTATCTCACCAGAAATGTTGGCAAACTCCAATGTCTAAATCCAAACTGCCACATCAATCAGAAAAAAACCTCCAAAAATGCCAAGTCAGTCACCAAACCAGCCCTGGCCCACTTGTCAGAACAAGACTGAGCACACCTCTGAATTATACTCCAAAACCTGTCAGCCCTGCTGCATCCAAGGACACTCTCAAGGCATCCTGAATGTGCAGTTTTTCCCTCTGAAATGAAATGCCATTAAAAGCAACCAAAAACTGCTGCCAAACCTCCAAATACTCCTAAAACACTTTGTTCCCCTAATCCTATGATTAGATTTATGATAGCGCCACATTCAGAAAGGCCTGCCAGGAGAAACTACCCTAGAAGCAAAGTTAAGATGCCCAACAAGTTATTGGAACTCACAGAGAGTGGCTTTCCTAAGTTTAAGAAAATCAGATACCTCTCAAATAAATCCTCTAACTTCTCTACCAGAAGCCTGCAAAATTGCTGCATGGTATCAATCCCAGCACATAGAAAAACTAACAAACTACTAGATCTCTATGCTTTTCATAGGCCAGTAACACACCTAAACCTTCAGTAAGAGAAATCCCTGTCAGAAAGGAACACTGCTCAGTGCCAGCCCATCCAATAAACAAAAAAAACTGAAGTGATGAATGACCCCCTTTAAGCCTGACATAAGTCAAAGCACCCATTCCAGAAAAGTACTAATTTTCAAAAACCGAACAAGATGCCAATCATCCTGTAAGAAGAAGCTGGTCCATGTAATGTAAACCTCAAAAGCAAAACCTAATAATTCAAAATCCTCACAGTGCATGGAGAAAAGATGAAATGCAGACTGAGGCCATTTGTGCCCTTTACTGTTATAGTGCTATTATTCCACTTTCAAAATCCTGTGGAATTCTGGGGTTTGTAGTTTCCAAATGATGCCAAAGAGCTCTTGGCTAAGAATTCTAAAGGCCGCTCCCTAAACTGCATACCCCAGGATTCCACAGGATATTGAAAGTGGAGTAATGGCACTGTAACAGGGTAGTGCGGAAATGGCCTGAGGTTTCACAATAAGCCACTGAGGCTTCACATAACTCAACAAAACGCACCTTGATTATAAGCATCACCAGTAGTAAGATACTGCTGTTCATCAGACTAAAGTCACTAAACATTACACTGAGGGGGCAGCCTTTTGTTGGTACAAAGCACCACTTTGCATCTCTCGTCTCTTTCCTAATAATCCTCAGGAGGTAAGTAGTTAAAGGAAGAATGGAGCATTCCTAGCACTCTGCAGTATCACAGAAATCTATTTCATTAAGTTGCTGTCTCCATTTTGTATTTCACTAAAGGCAATTTCCTCTTCTCATAATCTGACATGGCCCTGCGAAAGGGAGGTTTTTACCTTTGCAACTTCTGCTTTTGTGTGTTCATTGTCAGCCAAAAGAAGAAAAGGCTTCAGAAACAGGAAATAGCCAGCATGCGGCAGCCTAGTCCTGTGTGTGTTTGGAAATATGTCTCTGTGTGTTCCATCAAATTTACTACCAAGTTAGCCATAACATTTTAGGTGTTAGCACAAGATTAGAATGTGGCTCTTGGAAAAGACAGGCTATGGTGAAATAAATAGAAAAAAGATAGATATGCTGTATGCATGTATTTACAGTAACTGATTAATTATAAATAAATACACAGATTATAGTTTTCATTTTTAATACACTGAAGGAAATGTGACATAAATTTCCAGGGTAATAAATAATGCCATTCATTTTTAGCTTTTGATATGTAACTAACTCAAAGCTTGGAAAAATACCCTTTTCAGTTCAATCCCAAAACCAGCACGGTATAAAAAAGGTGATTAAAAAAAATCTCTGGGTAAAATATAGTATTGTCTTCCACATGCTGGTGTTCTCTCAGTGTTCTGGATTTCAGCTCCCATCAGCTTCTGCCAATATAGTCAATAATTAGAAATGCTAGAAATTAAAATTAAAATCCAAAGTCATTTCCAATTTATGGGGACCCTAAGGCAAACCTATGTCACTGTTTTCTGGAACTGAGAGTATGTGACCCAGTGGGTTTCCATGGTAGAGTGAGGAATTGAACCCTGGTGTCTAGAGTTGGAGTCCAGTGCTCGTGTCGTGCCCTAAAGTCCTGTCAAGGGTGACAGGAGACTGTTGGCCTGGGGAAGGTTTCCTTTTCCTAGCTGGTTGCCTATGGCGGTGCTGCTTGTTTGCAGCTACATCCCACTGTGGTTCTTCTCCTCCCTCCCCGCATCTCTGTGGACCTCTGTAACACTTGCACACACTTCAGGCCTTTAGGTTTTGTGACATCCGCTTGTGAAGTACCCCCATATACATATTCATATGCATGGACTGAGGTCTAGGTCAGGAGCACTGTGCGCCCGGCCTCCTGCCCATTCCAGCCTGTCTTTTTAAACCTTTGGGTGGCAGCCTCAGCAACTCTTGGGGTAATTCAGTTTGCACTCTTTGGTTATGCTGTGCTACTTGCATTGATGTGCTTTTTCCTGACCAGCTTTCCTGTGTTCAAACCCCTTCCAGGTGATGGATGGTTTTCAGCAGATGGGCTTCCCGCAATGCATAGGCGTGGTGGATGGGATTCATATTCCAGTGAGGCCACCCAAGGGATGAGGGGAAGAATTTGTAAATAGGAAGAGCTCGTTCTCCATCCTCCTACAGGGCATGGTGGATCACGAGGGGAGGTTCCAGGACATTGTGCTCGGCTACACGGGGAGAACACATGATGCATTCGTTTTCAGGCACTCAGCCTTGTACCAGGCCATGGAGGCAGGGAGGTTTGTGCCGGGCAATCCAACCTTGACCATAGGGGGTGTGGCCGTAGGGCCCTTGATACTGGGGGATGCCACCTACCCACTATGCCGGTGGCTGATGAAGCCCTACGGAGGAAGATTGGACCCTCGGAAGATGGCCTTCAACAGGGTTTTCAACTGCTGTCGCAAAGTTGTGGAGCGTGCCTTTGGGAGGCTCAAGGCGCGATGGGGCTGCCTGTCTGCTCCACTAACCGTTTCAGAGGAAAACTTCTTTCCGGTGGTTAGTGCCTGTGTCGTTCTGCACAACATTTGCGAGTCAAAGGGACACATACTCCACCCTGACCTCGCCCCACCACCACCACTCGGGCTACAGGCAACAACCCCAGACCTCCGCGGCCATGGCTCTGGACCGAGGATCAGGGAAGGGGAACTTGTTAGGGATGCCATCACCACCCTGATTGCCAGTGAGAGCGAATAGGGGTGGCGGTGTTTTCCTCCCATTACTATGTAGTCCATGTTTCACCCTGCTGCTTTGGGCTTTGTTCTGGTCTGTGGAAACAGCTTTGAACGGGCCACACACATTCTACAGTTCTACTCCTGGTAACACAGGTCGCCCTGCTAGTTCTATGTTTAATGTCTTTCTGGTGTTTGGTTATGTTACATGTTTCTCAAATAAAGGTTTAGAGAAGTTTCCTTGTGTGGGAATGGTGCTTTTCTTGTTCTGCTGGGGACATCAACAGAAGGACAAATCAGTGTTGGTTTGGCAAAACATTTTACTTTAGAAAACCAATAACAATTTGTCAACAGTGGAGAAAAATATAAAAAACCAGGAACTAAACTGTCAGGCCCAGTGAGTTCGTACTATTTCAAAGTGGACAGGCCCCCCCCTATGGACTGTACCGGTGCGTGGGTTTTTTGGTTCGAGGATGCAGTCTCCTGGTCGCCGGGGCCTGGGAATCCTGAGAATCTCCTTGCGATCCAATCCTTCCACTGCTACCGGGGGCCTGTGGTTGCGCGTCTCCAGGACCAGTGTTCCTCAGGGAGATGGTTGCCACTATTTCTGTTAATGATGTCGAGATTGATGACATCAAGGTGTTGCACCCATCCAGCAGTGAAATGATTTTCTGTCTGTCCTCTGATGCCATGGACGTTTCCTGCTGGAAATGTCTTTCGTTCTGCTCCATGATCATGGAGCATTGCTCCCTGAAGCAGTCCATGCCCGCAGCAGCACTGTTCTGCTCGTTCTCACGCACCGCCAAGCGGGTCCTGTGCCTTAACATTCGCATCCTGCTTCTGGGTGACATTCCCGCCCTGCTGTTTCCCGCTCCTGGCGTGCCTGATGTCGCGCTTGTCCCTTCTTCTGCGGAGGGTGGAGAAAGAAATAAAGTGTTACGCTGCTGGTAATTTTCCCCTGGGAAAAGTAATACTAGCCGCACGTGCATTGGGGCGGATCTACCTTGTCCGTTGCTGCTTGAGCTCCCGAATCTCGAGGGTGCCCTGGGGAGCCTGGCGGTGCAGCTATCTTCTATCCCTGTGTTTTTCAAGGGGAGAAGAGGTTTTTGGTACGCGGCTAGAAAATTTGGGGCCCTTTCCCCCCTCCGCCATTTGCCCCCGTGAGGCCCTGGGAAGGGAATTCCAGTGTCCACTCCCGGGCAAAAGGTTGAGTGGAACCACAGCCGCACATGACTGGCCGGTGCTCTGCTTCAGAGCTGCGCACGCCACAATCCCATGCCCATGCCAAACCTAGGCTGTGTTCCTCCTACCTGTTACCGTGGAGATGGGAATCTCCACTCTGCGTGCTTCCAATTGGCCCTGCGTGGAGTCTCCCTCGTCGATCCCTGCTGACAGTAACCAATCATTAGTCCTTGCTGGCTGGAGCCCGCCCACCAGTGTATATTCTGGTTACGGGGTGAGGGAAAACCCTGACGATCCCTGGCATGGCATTCCTGTGGCGCAGCCGCTTTGTGGTACTTACCTGAGGTTTCTCCCTCGGAGGACACGTTCCCGGGTTCAGCAAACAGCTCCTGGCTCAGCTGGGTGAGAATTTGTTCTGCGTCTTAAAGGCAGAGGGAGAGCAATGTTGAAAAGTCAGGGACCACCTTGTGGAGGGCCAAGAGTTGGATCCATAGGGTTGTGTGTTTGCCACTCTCGTACCTTCCCGTGGCCACTGCAACCCATCCAGGGCTCTCCCACTTTCCTCCGCCACAACCAAGCTCTGCACCACCCGGGGGGGTTGGCACTTGCGTCGCCGCCAAGGATGCGGGAAAGCTCTTCAAAGAAGGGGCATGTAACCTTTCTGCCCCGTTCGCTTGTTGGCTGCCACCACCTCCCTGTACTCAAGGCGCATTCTCTTTGTCTTATCTGGCATTCCTCGGCAGTGCACTTGTGACCATGCCTGTTCATCTCCCTCGCAATCTCCATGAATATTTCTAGATTCCTGTGGGACTCCCTGAGGTCTCGTTGGAACTTCTGCTCCCCCAGACGTCGAGAAGGTCTCTGATCTCGGAGGCCCTCCATGCAACGCCACACCCCCTTGTCGCTCTCCGTGACAACTGGAAACCCCCCTCTTCCAGGGAGGATCCATTCGCCTCTGACAAGTACCCTTCCAGCATGCCTCCACTTCCTAGGGTGTTCTCTCTTCCACTTCTGCCTTCTTCCATTGCCAGCGCAGAGCTGTTCCAGGAGGAGCGAGTAAAAGTTGGCCCCCAGTGGCGATGCCCTACCAAGAAAGATATGGGGAAAAAAGGGGTAAGGAAGGGCGGAATGGCGCAAGTATGCGCGCGCGAGCAGGCATGCAAACCTGCGCGCCCGCACGGACAATGGCCATTTCCACACTATGCTCTTATAGCGCGATCATTTCACTTTCAACATCCTATGGAATCCTGGGTTTGCAGCTTGGGGAAGGGGCCAGCCAGCCCCTCCCCAAACTGCGAACCCCAGATTCCATAGGATGCTGAAAGTGAAATAATCACGCTATAAAAGTGTGGTGTGGAAATGGCTAATGATGAATGCAGGACCACGGCTTCCGTGACGGGACCACCAGCCGCATCAGCGCCCAGTAGTATCCAACGCACCGCCTGCCCACCCCCGAGCCTCTTATTGGCGAGCGATGATGACGTGCCCGGCCACAACCTGAGCGTTCCCAGAGCGGCGCATTCCTCGAAGCCTCCCCACCGCCAGGCACAAGCAGACACACAAGCTAACAATAAGCCATCAGTAAACTTGAAAAGCATGTATAAGCATGTATAATCCTCCGTACATGTCAGAAATAGTCAGCTCCCTCGTTCCATTAAAGTAATGGTGGCGTTTCGGCGGCCAGGGGAGCCCATTCCACAGCAGCACCGCCAGGCTTCAAGCCGGACAAAAATACAGGCGGACCAGTAAAAACCACCCACCTAAAAACCTTAAAACCACCCACCCCTCCTTCCCCATGTGCTCCATTGTCCATGGCAGGTAAAAACGGGCTGGGGAAACAACCGGCGCTACGACAAAAGCCCCGTGGCCGTCTACAGGGCCTGGAAGCTCCATTACCTGTATTAACTCACGTCCCCAGTCCCGCTCTCCTCCGCACGGCCCCTTTCCGTTATGAAGATGACCGCCCGCTTTTTTTGCATGCCGGAACCAGAGGAAGTGGTTGCAGAACTGCGCATGCTCATTTGCGCGAGTCCAGGATGTACGTGGGAAGAGCCCCCCAGTGGCGGAGCGGTGTAACAGCGGCAATATTTGGGCAGGAGAAGAGAGCACGTAGGACCTTTTTTCCCCAGCCCCAACCCCAGCAAGTAGTTTTTCCCCAGCGCGCTCCTGCTCTGCTTCCTCCGTCCCTCCCGTGGTTTGCTTTGCTCTTTTTCCTTGTTTGCAGAGAGTTTGGGCGACCAGGAATGCCAGAAGGAGGAGACTGGGAGGAGATGGAGACAGAGGAGATGCTGGCTGTGGCCAGATGGTGTGGGGGTGTGCGGGAGCTCATGCACCGCAAACACCCTGCCCAGGCCCTGCACCTGGAGACTGTTGCACACTGCCTGACAAGGCATGGGCACCTCAGGACCCCGGCAGAGGTGGCACGGTGGTTGCGCACCCTGAGGGGCGCGTTTTACTGCTCTTTGGCCCTTCACAAGGGGAACCCTCCTCCAGCCACGAGGCCACCCCATTTCTCCACCATGATGGTGCTTTGGATGGCCGCGGGGTCACCAGCATGGGTGGCCCCTACCGGGAGAGAGAGCGTGAGTAACCCAACAAAACAACACCACCCCTCCCAGGCCATGTGCTGCACATTGGGCCGTGGCACTTTGGCACCGTGGCACCGCAGCAGCATCCCTTGCAATCTAAAAATTGTGCTTCTCTTGTAGGGACACCAACAGTTCCCGCGCAAAGGCTGGAGGAGCCTGCGGAGGGCATTGCGCAGGAGGAAGGTATGAAAACCTCTTGGGCAGCTCTCCCAAGGTTGCCACTGGCGGGGCTGGTCCAGCGCAGTAGCCACTGCACAGCTGGGAAGGGGAAGAAAGGGCTCGGTCTTCCCAAGGTGTGCCCGGCCATGTAGTGATGGCTGCGTGTGACTTCCCTCTCCACACAGGCATAGAGGTTGCGGTGTCCGAAGAGGAAAGAGGGGCTGCCGGGGGCGCACAGCGCCACAAAAACTAACCAAAGTTCTTTCCTGTCTCCCCCTATTCCCAGTTTGTCCCACCCTGACCCCACATTCTTCCACGCACCCCTGTTCAAAAATATTGTTAATTGTAAATAGTTATTTATTATTAAACCTATTTAAGTGAAAAAGCATGCCTCACACATGGTTCTTTTATTGAAATCCTGCTTTAATAGGCCCTAAAGGGGCTCTATGAGGTTCATTTCCACAAATTATCGCTTGCAATGGCAGGAACACACACCATGCGCAGAACCGCAGTCATGGAGGCCTGTAGCAGAGCGCATGCAGGCAGCAGCACCACGGCCACGGACTACCAGAACCCATGCCTGGCAGACCACCCTTCAAAACATTGAATTGACCAAGGCCCTGCCACGCTAGGATAACGCACAGTGTGCCAAGACGGGTTGGAGCAGGACATCTGCAGCCCTAGATTCCACTTTCATCCCCATGGTAGAGCTTCATCTTGATATTTTTCCACTTGCCACATTTTATGGCTCCCCGGTGTTTGAATTTAGGGGTGGGCCCTCCAAACCATCTTCCTACACCAACAGCCAAAGGACTCCATAGGATGTTGAGGGTGGAATAAAAACGCTACAACTGTTTGGCGTGCCTTGCCTTTCCTGCTCCAACCCCAATTTGAAATGCGGGCAGTGAAATAACCTTCCCCCCTTGCGCGGATGGCCCGCGAGAGGTGCCCTGCTTGCCTCCTGTCACCGGATCCTTCGTGGGGGAAGCGTGCCAGGGGTCCTGCTGTGCCTGTGGAGAGAGGGGCGTGTTAGTGCCTCTCGCATGCACGCACTCAGGGTTGCCCCGCTCGATGCCAGTCCCTGGAGGCGCCATGACCTTCCCCCTCCCCCTTGTGCGGATGGCCTGTGAGAGGTGCCCAGCTTGCCTCCTGTCACCGGATCCGTCGCGGGGAAGCGTGCCAGGGGTCCTGCTGCGCCTGTGGAGAGAGGGGTGTGTTAGTGCCTCTCGCACGCATGCACGCAGGTTTGCCCCGCGTGATGCCAGTCCCTGGTGGCGCCTTGGCCTTCCCCCCCTTGTGCGGATGGCCTGCGAGAGGTGCCCAACTTGCCTCCTGTCGCCGGATCCTTCACGGGGGAAGCGTGCCAGGTGTCCTGCGCCTGTGTCCGCTGCACCTGTGGAGAGAGGGGCGTGTTAGTTCTCATATTCAGAAAGTAAACAACACACCTGGGATGCCGGCCCCTGTTGGCGCCTGGGCCTCCCCCTCCTTCCGCGGAGGCCATGCCCATTTTAAAACGAGATGCATGAAGCAGAAGTTACTTTTCTCCCTTCTGCCTCGAAAAAGCACACCCCGAACAACCCGCCCCCATGCTCCGCGCATGGCAGCGCGCGGCTTTCCCATATCCAGAAAGTAAACAACACACCTGGGATGCCAGTCCCTGTTAGCGCCTGGGCCTTCCCCCCTCCTTCCGCGGAGGCCATGCCCATTTTAAAACGAGATGCATGAAGCAGAAGTCACTTTTCTCCCTTCTGCCTCGAAAACACACATCCCAAACAACCCGCCCTCATGCCCCGCGCATGGCAGCACGCGGGTTTCTCATATACACAAAGCAAACAAACACACCCGGGATGCATCCTGGGAGGCCCATGACCATCTTCCACACCGCCGCACCCAATGTGCCCCCGCAGCCGGGAAGCGAGCCGCCTGGCCCCGTTGTAACGCGCGGCGCCCCCAGGCCCAAAACAGAACTCTGAGCGACCCGCGGGTTGCGCAGCACGCTCTTAAAACCGCAACCAGGAGGGCACTTCGGGGTCCCAACAATCCCCCAACCCCCCAAACCCTTTTTTCCCGCGCTATAGCACTTACCTGTAAGCTTTTTCCCCTTTCCTAGCCGCAGGAAAATGCTTTCCGACCACGCTGTCCGAGTCCAAAAAACATGGCGCCTTACAGCTCTCTGTTGGGGCGGAGCAACCGTTGACGCCACATGCGCCACGGCCCACCTACCAATTACGTCACGCCCGAATCGGCCCGTATTTTTGCTTCCACACATCCGGGTACGTTCGATATAGAGTGATTGGGGGAAAAAGACCACCTTCTCTCCCGGTTTTTAAAAAGACCGCACGCTGACTGATGGTGCCGTCTCCGTGCCATTGAACGTGTGGAACCTCAAAATTATGTTCGATCCAAGGTGTGGACTGCGCCCGTTGGAGGTCGCCCCGCTCCGGTTTATTCCCCCCGTGTGGAAAAGGCCTAGGTTTGAATTTTGCCATGAACAATAGAAAAAAGTCAGATTACTCTGATAATAACTTGAATGTAGCTTTTATTACTGTTAAACATTTTATTCAATGTTACAGATGTTTATAATAATTGACAAAAAATGAAAAGAAGATTTCCTGTGGACTAAAGGAATACATTACAAGTGAACCAGTTAAAATGAACCAGTTTCATTTTTAGAAGTGATCCATTAAATCTTAAATGCTCTTCTAATTTCAATTCTATGTTTCTTAAAAGGATTAGCAGAGCTTGGAAAAGTTGTTTAACTACAAGAACTTCCCCCTCCAGGGATCCTGGGAGCTGTAGTCCACAAAAATAACAGGCTGCCTCAAATGAACGTTCAGACTTCAGACTTCTCTCAAAAGTCTTAAAAGGAGCCTCCAAGTTGCAGCTGCATTGAGCTTCCCCAAATCCAAGTGCATTTATTTGCAGCTCTTTGTGTCTTGTAAGAATCTACTGTTTTATCCATGAGCTTTTTGCCAACAATGTCAAATACCTTACATGTGATTTTATTGCTGTAGTTGCTTTTACCAGGTTTCTGGATTACCCAAGGTGCAGGTGCCAGTCATATTCTGGAACATTTTTCCTTTGGCTTCGTACAGCATTGTTATAAAACAACAGAGGAAAGTACAAAATATAATAAGAATGTACAAATGTTTTGTACAAATGTGTTGCAGCTTATTGACTCTTCACTTCTAGAAAAAGGTTGACTCATTCGATGGTTTAAAGTTCAAAATTCCTTTTGTCGCTTTGAGGTACCACTCAAAGCAGTTTGAGTGGTACCTTTGAGTGAGGTACCACTCAAAGTGGGCAATATTTTAAAGACGTAGTCAGCAGCTGGATCTTTTTTCCTTTCTTTCTTTCTTAAGTGCAGAGGACGTGGACAGTTTTAGAATTCTATTTTAGAGGAGGGTATGAGGTTTCTACTCTTTTCCCTATACTATTGGGCTCCCCATGGCTGCAGTCATGATTGTCAAAAACTGGCCATTTCCGCACAGGGCAAGGGAATCACCCCGTGCCGGCACTTACTGGACTCCTTGGCTCCACGCTTGGGTCCAGGCTGGTCTGGAGCAGTGCGTGGCCACCACTCCACACTGCTCTTGGGATGAAAATTATGGCTTCCACCAACCGCTGAAGCACACCAGCCTAAAACCCACCCCCAGCAGATCGCAGGCTCGCACTGGTGCAAGCCTGCAAATCTGCACCAGAGCGCAGGCACGGAGTGGCGTGCTCCGTGCTTTTGAAAGACCTGTTTCAAGTGGTCTTTCAAAAGCATGCTGGACAACCATTTCGGGTCATTCTGGAGCGGCCTGAGGTGCAGAACTACACTAAGCAGGTCCGACCCAGTCCACTCCCAGGTGCAGACATCCTCCCTGGAGAACGCTGTGCACTGTTTCTTTAAGCCCATGTGGAAATGGCCACTGTTTTAATTGTTTCAATAGATCAGTTTTGGGTAATAAAAATTGCAGGTGCAGTATAAGCCCTTGGAGACAAAGTATGAAGGAGTGTTAAATTCCCTACTCCCTCACTAGGGGGTCTCTCCAGATCAGGTTCACTGTAAGAAAAGAAAAATATTGAGCTTCTAACCATGTTTCTGTTCGGAATATTGCATAGTTTGTCCTTCAACTAATTCAGATCCTGGATTCGATGCCTGGATAACTCACAAACCCCGAACTATTTTGATGCCACTACTTAGATTTCAAGCCATTGTACTCCCAGCTTATAGATTCTTATGGGAGGCTAGAACTTGGAAGTTAATTTCCCACTGATGAAAGTATGACTACATTACAGTACAATTGTAATTTAACGATGGATACATCACTCCTTTGAAGTGTAACTAGTTGCAGGGTTGAGACCTCACTGAATGCTGGAAGAGGAATGTCACATGGTTCAAGTGCTGGCTTGTCCTGTACCTCATGCTCTGTTGTGATAGTTAAGACGATAGTGAGCTGGGCAGGAGCAGAATGTGTTTTGTACCAAAAGCCAGCAGCTTACAATGTTCAGAGCAACTTTTTAAACTACTTTTGAGAAATGAGAAAGAATTATTTTAAACTAGAATTATAACAGGCTCCGTTCCCTCCCTGGAACAATAATGTCAATTAATTCCCTTTCTACTTCCTGAAAAAGTATTTTCCTTTAAAATGCACTTATTGCCTATCTGCCAGTCTCTCTTACATTTCATAGATTGCCATTTAATTGCCTGTGATGAGAGGGTGGTCTTTTGTTTTCTAATGCCACTGTTTGTCTGATGAAAACTGAACCCCACTGCTAAACAGATTACTGAGTTAAAAGGCTTTGACACTTTGTCACTGTCAGAAATCCATAAAGTCTAGATTAATCCTGCAAGTGTAGAACCCTTTTCATTGTCTAGCAAATCAAGTATTGTGTTGACTGAAGCTTCTGTGCCTTCTACTCTGCTCTCCATTTTGTAGACTATTTTTTTTGATATCTCATTGTTCAAATAAAGGCCAAGTAAAAATGCTTCTAGTGAGCCCTCAATCCCTCCTATTAAGTTCAGCTGCAGCACCCAGTTGTTGTGAGCCTTTGCTCTAAAATGACACTGTCCATTCATTCGTGGGGGCAAGTAAAGGAAGTGTGGGGTGCAATGAAAACGAGACAGTTAAGAAAACTGATGGGAAGAAGATCAACACATATGAAAAGTGCTACTAAAAGAGAGTTCTACACATACTTGGGACCACCAATTTCTCCCTTTTGCTGTTGTCCACCTTTGTTCTAACGTGTGGCATACTCACCTGCACACCCATCCATCCACAAATCCACACAAACCATCTATCCATATACTATCCCTCTCTGGGCAAGAACCTTTTGCACTTTAAATTTTCCTCCTGTGTCCCTGTTGCTCTTCCCTTGTGTTTTCCCATACACTCTTTCCACTGGGACTTCTCTTTCTCTCTCTCTCTCTCTTTTTTTTCCTGCTGACCCCTCTGTGCCTGATCGGCAACCTCCAAATCTGCTCCTCCAACCTTTTGCTTTACTATTCACTCTCTCCCAGTTCCATACTCTTTATCTATCTGCATGTACTTTCCTTCCCTTTCCTATCTTTCTGTCATCTTCATCTCCCAGATTCCACTTCTAGTTTTCTTGTTCCTGGTTTCCACCTTTCATCTACTTGCTTAAGTAATCCTTCTTTCCTCAGACTGTTACTGCGGTTATGATATGTCTGGTGAGAGCACTAGATATCTCTTGATATCAAATAATTTGGCCTTTACTTGACCTTTCTCTGCCATCCTACTCCACATGTTTGCAGATGTCCACCAGACAAGCACGTATTAGGCGCGGCCATTAATGGTTGTAAATTCCAAACCTCATTTAGGCAGGCAATTTAAGCCTCCAATTTGGGAACACCTTCTTGCAAACCAGCCTTCCTCAGCATGAATCTACACAAAGACGCACGGCCAAGTGCCAAGCCATTCCTTTATGTTGGGCCATTTGCATACTGGCCATACTATTGTACAGGCGGGATGGAAGTCCAAAGTAGTCCAAAGTGTTCCGGGGAGGGAGGCGGACTCAGTTATTGTGAACTGAGGGGAAAACTTCACTGGACAGAGCAGCAGCAAGGCTGGATGGAAGTCCAGGGTGATCTGAGGAGGACTAGAAAATGGGGACCTTTTATAGGGTGGATTTTACCTACAGGCCATGCCATGCTCGGTGAGAACAAAGGAAATTTGTAGCTGGACAAAGACATTGGAAAAGGTCAGGTTTTACATGATGAGCATAGCGCTTAATGACAATAGTATGGCCAGTACGCAAATGGCTCAACATAAAGGAATGGCTCAGCCCTCGGCCAGGCATCTTTGTAAAGTCGCACTGAGCAAGGCTGGTTTGCAAGAAGGAGTGGTCCCTTAAGCATCGAAGAGGCATTAAGCTGACTGCCTAAATGGGGTTTGGAATTTACAACCATTAACGGCCACGCCTATTATGTGCTTTTACGGTGGCCCTTGCAAACACGTGGAGTAGGGTGGCAGAGAAAGGTCACATAAAGGCCAAATAAGTTTGATATCAAGAGATATCTAGTGCTCTCACCAGACATATCATAACCGTGGTAACAGATATTCCTAATATTAGTGAAAAGCATTGATGGCTTACTACTGGACTTTTAACTGGAGCATGAGTTACTCTGATCTCTGGGGGTCCCGGGAGGGACACTTAAATAACCAAACAACAACACAATTTTGGGGGAAATTAGCTGGAGCACTCACTAAAGCTAGCGAGAGGCAGGGTAACTTAGCAGGATCTTGCAACCCAGCGTCTACGGGGTCAGGTCAGCCAAGCAGCCAGACGGGTTAGAATAATAAAATTGATGTTTATTAAATACAGACAAATATTAAAGACACTACAGTCACACAGATAACTAAGGAATCAGAGATTGACTTAGGGATTTTCAGAGGGAAATGGGTGATACAACACCTGTCTCATAGTCCTGGACCTTGAAAGCGAAGTTGGGGTGCGATGAAGAAACTTGGCGTGATAGAGTGGTCCGATAGAGTGGTCCGAGCGGTCCGGGGTTGAGCAGTCTCAGTTACTGGAACTGAGGGGAAGGCTCACCAAGCAGGGCGGTGGCAAGGCAGGATGATACTCAGGAGCGATCCGAGGAAGTTCTTGGAATCGGGGTTTTTTATAAGGTGAATTGTGAATTGTGACTGCAGGCCATGCCTTACTCGGTGAGAACAATACGTTTTAGGAGCAGAACAAGGTCAGAATTTAGCATGATTGAATCAGAGCCAAATTAACAATAGTGTAGCCAGTATGCAAATACGGAGCGCTTAGTACAGCTTTGTCAGGTTGCCTGCTCGAGGCAGGGAGCCTTTGTTAGTATCGTGCATATGCAATGAGGTGTTTGCCGGAGAGGTCTCTGAAGCGACGAACCGGCTGTATCTGGCCTGCCTGGGTGGAGAATGGAATGTCCAGCAATTATCAGCCGTGCCTGTTTATGTGCTTGTCCAGAGGCCTCACAAACACATGGAGCTGGGTGGCAGAGGAAAGCTGAATTGTTTTATATCAAAGTGATATCGAGTGCTATCTCCGGGTAGGCCTAGACCACAGTAACACACGAAATGATTCTATATATGTGTCTGTACTACACAGTTATATCCATTTCATGTTATTTTTTAATCATAATTTATTTTAAAAATTACATTCAAAAGGGATCTCGGTTACATATGATAATGTTCCAGTATAACAAAAGCAGGAAAATAAAAACACATAAGGAGGAAAAATTAACCACAACAGTCATCAGCTGACAAAATGTCCAAATATAAGTCCATTTGTAAATTTCATCTATATACCATTCTTTCAAATGCCCCAAGTCTTGTTAGATCTTTTATCTATTGGATTACAGGTGGAGAAAAATTTTCTTTCCAGTAACCAGGTATTGATCTTTCTGCAGTCAAAAGAGTAAGAAAAATCTACTTCCATTGGTCATTTGTTAATTTCCATGAAACAATTAAATAATTCTAAAGAACATGCATGTTTCTGAAGATCAGGTATTTCCTCCCAAAATGTAGCTACTATGGGACAACTCTAAAATATATATGTTAAGGAAGCATTAGCAGTACTACATGGAGTGACCAATAAACCTGAAAGAGAATTTCCTTCTCTACAAGACACAGCCGGAGATCTATCACCAACTATTTACAGCTGTTAAAATTGATGGTCATTGCTTGGTCAGAACTGGATGTTCCAGTTCTCTATTCCATTCTTGCTATAAAATATGTATGTTATATTTATTTAGAAATAACAGAAATTTATATGTATAAGTTGTTGGTTTGAATACCTGGGTAGCCTCAATTAATATCTCTCTCTCTTGTTTAATTAATTTTATTCAAATGTCAACAAATAAAACAAACAATTATCTCTGCAAAGTTTACATGCAATGTTTTTCCTTCTTCCTTTCCTTTCTGGATTACAATGATTAATATTCCCTCTATTTATTATATCACGTATTGCAATAAAATGTTAATAATCTATAATTTGTTAGTTCCTGCTGTATATCTCTACTTTACTTGTTATATGATATTTCATTGACTATTAACTGTATAATAATTGTTATCATGATAAATGTATTACCCTCTGTCTACCCCCAACCCAAATCTGTAACAATCTTCCACTCTCTGTTAATGTCTTCATCTGATTTCCCTTTTAATCTTTGTGTAAGTATATCCGCATTTCTATTTTCCATAAAAGTTGTCCACCACTGTTCAATTGTGGGTGTAGTTTCATTTTTCCAAAGTCATGTGTATTCAGTGCGGGTCATCGTCACCATGTACAGTATTATTCTCCAATATCTCTTAACTGACGTTCCATCTAGTATATGTGTCATGTTTAACAAGTAGAGTTCAGGTGTCATCCCAAATTGGATCTTCAAAATTGAACTTATTTTCTTATGTATTTCTTTCCAATATTTTTGTGCTCTGGACATGACCACCACAGTGTAGTGGTGTAGTGTACCAGAGTTCTCTTGACATTTCCAACATTGACCTGTACCTGTCTTATAAATTGTCTTTAGTTTTTCTGGTGTCGTGTACCATCTATGAAATAGTTTATAGCAGTTTTCTTTTAAGTTTTGGGCAGCAGTAAATTTCTGTGTATGTTGCCAACTCTGTTCCCACCATTCTAATTGTATTGAATGTCCAACATTTTGTGCCCATTGTATCATTACTGCTTTAACTGTCTCCTCCTCAGATTCTTGGTGTAAAATTTCTTTATACAGATATGCTAATAGATGTGGTGGATTTTCTCTTAACATTCGCAGTAAATGAATTTGTTCCTTTTGTTGTATTCCATAGGTTTGTATATCCATCTGAAATCTTTCCAATATCTCTCTTATTAAGGGAACCTCAGATGCACATAGACTTCAAATTGCAGGTGATGAGACAATATTTGGGAAAATGTTGCCTCTTTTTTTTTAATAAAATAAGAAACAAATAATGCCCATTTGAAGAGAGGTGCCAGAAATGAAAATTTCAAGGCTGTCCATGGTGGATTACTTACTTTAAGTGGATGTGTATAAAAATTAATACAAGATAACAGATATGCCTGTTGGCATGTGAGAAGATCTGGAAAGCTGAATCCTCCTTCTTTGATAGGAATTTTTATTTTTGTCTTTGAGATTCTAGGAGGTGATGCATCCCCCCCCCAAAAAAAATTCTCCTATGCAATACATTTAATTTTCGGAATACATGCAAGGTATAAGTAGAGAAATTCCACAAATAAGATAAACAATTCTAGAGATAACATTTATTTTAATCATGTTTACCTTACCACAAATACTCATCTTTAAGCCTGACCATCTCTCTAAATCTTGTATATTATCTTTTATCAGTTTACTTATATTAAGATGAATCATCTGCATTAAGTTCCTAGGGGTAATTATATCCAAATAAATAATAGAATTTGAGTAATATCAAAATTGCCATGCTTGAAATACACGAAAGTCTGTCTTGTCTCCCACTGGCAGTACTTCTGACTTGGACTAGTTAATTTAATACTCAGATATATTCCCAAAATTATTAATCAACTGCATCAAAACAAGGACCAACTGCTGGGGCTTTAAAATGAACAACAAAATATCATCTGTTAAAAGAATGTTTTTAAATTCTAAACCGACATGCTCAAATCCATTGATCCTGGAATTTAATAGCACATGTTAAGGGTTCCAAGCATAAATTATATATTAAAGGAGACAATGGACATCCCTTCCTTGAACCCTGTCTCAATGTGAAAAAGGATGAGGAAAAAAAATTGGTCATAACTGATGCTCTTGGTGCTGAATATAAAATTTTTACCCATTTCAAAAATATTTTAGGAAGCCTAAAATGAGCCAATACTGTGAAAATAAACTGCCAGTAATTTTTTTTATCAAAGACCTTCTCAGCATTTAAAGAAATAACAATTGGATGATCAGTTTTATCCTAGTTTCAGGCAATCAAATCCACAACCAATTGAATATTAGTGGCTCTCTGCCTGTTTTTGCAGTGGTGGTGCTTGGAGTGTGTGGAGGGGGGGCTATGGAGCAAGGGGCGTGGCCACTGTGCAAAGGGTCGTGGTTGCAGTGCATGGGGGAATGGCCAGGGCATGCGGGGGCATGGCTATGTGCCAGGACGCCCCAGAAATATTGCCACCTGGGGCAAATTGCCCCACTTCCCCCATGTCCCTACGCGGCTGTGTTTTTGATAAATCCTGCCTGGTCAGGACTTACCATAGATGAAATTACTTTTTGTAATCTATTAGCTAAAATAGCTGTCAATAGTTTGCTATCCACATTAAATAAGGATATAAGACAGTAGTTAGTACATCAATCCTTAACAGGTATCTGAGTAATATAGGCATCACTAAATGATGAAAATATGTTTATAAATCTGGAGCAATCTTAGTGCTAGCAGACTGGGAAAAGTGTTGTACCATTCAATTGGAAACCAATCAGGGCCAGGGGACATCCCATTTATCTTACTTGCTATAACATTGATAATTTCTTCTAAGTGTAAAGGTTTTGAAAGAAATTATTGCTGTCATATACTAAGATAGGGAAGGTCGATATGAGAAAAGAAAGTCTCCATATCCTGTTGGTAACTTTCATTACTGAAGTTATAAAGACCTGCACAAAACTTCAAAAATTGTAGATTTATATCTGTGGACAATGTATCTATATATTATTGCTTTCATCTCTGATAACTGAAATAGCATCGCATTGCTGTTCATGCTTGAAATGATGTGTCAGAATCTTGTTAGGGCATTCCTCATTTTCCCAATATGTTTGCCATAGATATGTCAAAGCAAGTTCACTTTGTTGCTAGATACTATTATCCAATTCATGTTTAACTTTTTGCAATTCTTGATAAAAGTTGTTCTTGACAACAGTTGTTTTGCAGTTCTTGATAAAAGTTGTGCAAATTGAGATACAAAAACTTTCAGCTGCTTTTTGAATAATTCCCTTTTTTAGTTTTTAGTCTTTTTTATAAGAAGAATAAGCAATGATTCTACCCTGAATATGTGCTTTACATGCTTCCCATTCAATTGTATATGAACTCACAGAACTTTCATTCATTTTAATATATTTTACCAGATCTGCTGACATTTGAGCCTACACAGTTATATCAGTTTCATAGTACTTTCACTTTCATGGCTCCACCTAAAGAATCTTAGGATCTGTAGTTTGGTAGGAGGCCTAGAAGGTACCAGGGCACATAGAGACAAGCAGGATTGAGGACTTTAAAAGTTCAGTTCTGTAGTGCAGACAGGCACTCAGGGTAGTTTGTGAGTTATATTACACTAGAGCTGTGTACTGACCCTAATCATGCCAAATCCCATTTTGGAAGCCAAACAGGATCAGCCCTGGTTAATATTTGGATGGGACTGCTAACAAATGCCAGGTGTTGTTGACTGTATTTCAGAAGAAGGAACAGGCGAAACAACCTCTGAGAGTTCCTTGCCTAAGAAAACCCTATGAAATTCATGGGGTTGCCATAAGTCAACATGCAACTTGAAGACAGAGAGAGAGAGAGAAAGAGCGAGAGAGAAATAGAGAGCTCTGTGTTAAGAAACCAAAAATAATGACCATCAACTATTTACACAGCTTTAAAGTGTACAAAGAAAAGACTGAAATAGTCAAAGACTTTCTCTACCTTGGCTTAGTCATAAATCAAAATAAAGACTGTAGTCAAGGAATCAGAAGAGGATTGAGACCTGGAAGGCAGCTATGAAGCAACTAGGCCAAATCCTCAAGTGTTCATGCCATGGTATTTCTGACTTCTATTTATGTTCATGAGAGCTGGACAGTGAAGAAAGCTGAAAGGAGGAAAATTTGAGAGTTCTACTAATACCATGGACTGCCAATATGACCAAGAAAGCTTGAACTCTTCCTAGACATCAAAAATGACTAAATTGAAGCTGTTGTGCTTTGAATATAGCATAAGATGTCATGACTCCATGGAAAAGATGATAGTGCTTGGTAAAATGGGAGGCAGTAGGAAAGGCAAAAAACCATCTTAGAAGTAGATAGGTTCAAAATAAGCCACCACACTGAGTTTGTAAGACCTGAGCAGGACTGTCGGTGATCAGGGTGCCTTGCAAGTCTCACATTCATAGGGTCACCATAAGCTGAAGTCAACTTGATGGCAGTTAACCAGTGGCGTATGTAGGCTCAGCAGCACCCAGGTCAAGTGCAGAAGTTGCATCCCTAGGTGCTGCTGTGCCGCTGCCGCCCTGGGCCAGAAAGTACCCTGGTGGTGGCGGCAGCAGCCATGGAGTGGTGGCAGTGGATGTGGGGGGCAATGGGGGGCACAGGGGGTGGCGGCAAGCAATGGGCAGGTGCAGGGGTCAACAGTGGGTCCAGGGGCTGGCAGGAGGGCACTCCCCTGGGGCATTGGCACCCAGGGCACAAGCCCAAGTTGCCCCACCCTAGATACTTTTACCTTGATTTCTGAGATCCCTTGGGGGATACCTCAATGTGCTCCAAATAATGGGGAATGGGAATTAGCCAGAGCACAAGCTGTAGCACTACGAGATGCAGGGTAACCTAGTGAAATCTTTAAATCCAATTTTTACGGGGTCAGGCCAAGCCAAAAACCAAGCAAAATTATCTAATAAAATGATTTTATTGAGGGGAATCCACTCATGCATGCACACAAGATACACATAATCACACATTCACACAAGAGCTAGCTGAAAGAGAAAGGGAGGAAAAATTATAGAGAGGCTGAGGGATTTGGGGGGATTTATAATTACAAGTCCAGAAGAGTAGTGAAGAGTAGAAATGTATTTTGGCTTAGGTAGGACCTAAGGACAGTTCTCATTCAGGAGCCAGACGGACAGAGTGACAGGTAGATCTTCAAGAGACTGCACTGGGCCTCCTCAAACCAGGGGTATTTGTACCCTGAAAATGGCTTGTGGCTATGAAAGTTCCAGATGCAAGACAAAAGGGAACCTGTTGTGGACAATGAGTCTTTTGCCTGTTGATGGGATTAGTGTTTTGACTGACAAAGACATGATGGATGTTGTAATAGCTGTCTATTGTGGGTGCTGTGAGGACAGAGAAAAGAATCCAGGTGTACAAGGGATGAATAAATGTCAATCAGTGTCCTCGTGGGCTCCTCACAGCTGGATTCCCTGGAAAATTCCAGCTTCTATTTAAGCCTATTATCCACAGGAATGGTGTGTATCTGACTGACAAATGACTCAGTCTTAACTGGAGGAATTTTGGAGTTGACCTATGCTTTTCACATTTACAGTCAAATTCTTTCCCTCACTCAGTTTGACCTCTGTCATCTTTCAGGCTTGAATTTGATATCAGAGCCAATAAAATGTGTTGCCAATTACATATGATGCCAATTAAATATGGTGCCCATCCAAACCATACTGGTATTGGGAACCCTCAAAGCAGGGCCTTACAGTACACCTCTGCAGTTAACCAGAAACTGTCTCTCTAGCAGATAATTCTGAGTGTCTCACCAACTACAACCACAGAACTCTTTAAGATAGACCCAGGACACGTGAAGTTTTATGAAATTGATATATCTGTGTAGTGCAGATACACCAGCAAGAAAAACATTTTTGGTTATCTAGAAAAGTTCATCCCACACATTATTCTGTCTGTTGCCCTGGAACTCTCTCAACATGGGTTCAAAAATCTTTATTTTCAGATTAGGAGATTGTCTGCTTCCTTCTACTGAGCTGTCAAGACATGTTCTCAAGAAAGCCCAAGTGGGGCATGATTCTTTTAAATTTGAATTGGCTTTTACTGACCAAGCTGAGGCATGCCTGGAGTGGTATTCATTTTGTTTAAGTCTAACTTTTTGATAATTAGGTTTTTTTCAAAATTGTTGTTATCCACCTTAACTTTGCTGGCCTGATTAAATTATCATTGTAATAGAGTGTTATCTGGCTTGAAAAAAGGAAGGACATCAGTTTCCTGTGAAGGAAACTTAATTAGAACCTTTGTCCTTCTGGATGTTTTAGGTTGCCAATCTCAGAAGTCCCAGCAGGGTGGTAATGGATTATCTGAACTGTAGTCCAAAATAGCTGTAAGACCAAAAGTTCTTCATCCTGATCTGGAATGTAATGCTGTGGAGGCTTACAGCCACTTGCCAGAATCCTATATCACCTTCTACTTAACATAACTTTATGTGTACTTAGCTAAATATCAGAGGAGCTAAGATAACCTGTTAATGAATTGAGAAGATGAATATCAGGATACCAGCAAGAGTGCACGATGCACATTTGTGCACAATCCACATCAAAAACTTCGCTGGCTCTGATATGTAGTAATGTAACAGCAGCTGTCTGCTTGATACAGATGTTATGAAACTGACTGATTCTAATTCCAACATATATGAAGTCCACTTATGACGATGTAATTCTCATACACAATTCTGCCTACCACATGTAATATCTCCATCAACCATATAAGATTTACTCTTTATTGGTTTTCAAGAAGCCCCAGGATTCTTCGTTGTCTTTATGATAGAAGGCTAAGGGTCTCTCCACACTACATGTTATAGTGCTATTATTCCACTTTCAACATCCTATGGAATTCTGGGGTTTGTAGTTTACTGAGTCCAAAGAACTCTCTCCCTAAACTGCAAACCCTGGGATTCCATAGGATGTCAAAAGTGGAATAATAGCACTATAACAGTGTAGTGTGGAAAGGCCCTCAGACAGATGATCCTTTGGAAATTGTACCAGCAACCGCCTTAGTAGGCCCTCCATGAGATTTCCATATCCCACCAGGATATGGAAATTCTCCATCCACAGCAGTATTGTCACCTGTTTAAAATGCTTAGGAAACTGGGTACTTTGATCAGGGAGATAAGCTTTTTTAAAATGTGTACTGTGAGAATGTGACCACAAGTGGGTCTGCTTTGGAAGTCTCTCAAATATTATTTACTGTTAATTAGCTGCACTTCCTGTATTTCTATTTAATTTAGCATGTAATGAGGAAGAAGGATAAACTGAGCTTCAATAACTCACTTATAGATCTCTTAGACACTTATAATTTTCTAGTTTTTGCAACACCATGCAAAAATAGCAAGTACAAATGTCTTGTGTTTCCCATTTCATTTTGCCCTGGTGCACATAACTTGATCTCATTTATGGCAGGCAGCTGAATGTGCAAATTGGCTCCATTGAAAATTATGACATTCAAAGTAATATGAAGATAGAAAATAGAAAGTGTCTATAAATGATGGCCCATTCACACACACACACACACACACACACACCAAACACTGTGGGCACAGATATTTGCAGAAATGTGGAGCATTAGAATGATAGGCATGCATATGTGAACCAGCATGGGGCCTGGGTAACTTCTAAAAGAGCCTTGTGGTTACGTCATGCTGTCTGGTTCAGTGAAAAGAGCTGCCTCCCTGAGCATTTAGAAAAGGAAAATGTCATCTATTCACAAGCATCCATTGAAGCCAGGTACAGTACAATACTATGAAGTGTGACACTTCCCTCCCTTTGTATTGCTTCCCCAAGTCCATTATGCTTTTTTTAGAAGAGGGCAAGAGGAAGCATGGATTATTTAAATAATGATCATTTATATCTCAGGGGGGGAAAGCCACCTACAAGCTGAGAGAGCTCCAGCTAGTTCAAAAACATGGCAGCCCATCTGCTTAGCAACACTTAAGTTGCTGTGCTTGCACCAAGTGAGGAATCAGCGATCAGCTCAGCACAGACTCCTGACCAAATTCTGAATAACAGCTCAAAAGAGTGGGGAAAACTTCCAAACATTCTATTTCCCACTCTTCTCTTGTGGCACATACCAAAACAAAAAGTATGATATGATAAAGATGACAAGTCTTGGGCCAACTTAATCCTCACACACCAAGACAGGACATTTTGGTCCCCCAGCACTACATTTTGTAGCAGAACCCATATAAACCTATGCTGTAGGTGTTCATGACATGATCTGTCACCTGCACAGTTGTAAACAATGTTCTCAAGTTTCAACCATTTGCCATATGGAGTTGTTTTGTTAATACATTTGTTTTTGTTTAAAAAGACAAAAAAACAACAACAAAAAACAGCTGAGACAAAAAAAAATCAAGCCCAATCAATCATTTTACCATGGGACTTTTTTCTTTTAGTACCAAGCAAAGTATATTATGATGGAAAATGTGCCATGCCATTTTTCAGCAAAGCACAACACCAAGAAGCAAAAATGACACACTTCTGGTTGTAACTAGACTCTGGAAATACAAGAAGTATTCATTGAATCCTATGGCTAACCTTAACCTTAATCATAATGCTTAGCCCTACTGCTAACCAGAGATGTTAATAAAATCTGTACAAGAATCCACTGTACTGGATTTTCCTTCTTCAAAAGATCTTTCATGATATTGGGCTGCCTTGTTTTAATGGAATCTGTGGCCAGGTAGAAAGGATCCACTGCCCTTGAACTTAAAGAGATATTTATATATATGTCTGTAGAAAATACTATACCAGTTTTGAGAGTCATGGATGACAGTGAAAGAGATAAAAATAAAAGAAAGGTGAAGCAGCACAATTTTATGTATAAAAATGCAAGTTAAGTAACTTTGTAGTGGTGCAATTTCTAGAAAAGCTAACATTATTTTGCATACTATTATGCATCAGGAAAAAAAATCTAGAATGAATACTTGCTGGATGGTGATCCAGATGAGAGTTCCTGTCTTGCTGAAATACATGTGGACCAGACATTTGATTCATACATCACTACTGCTAACTCTAATATATTGGTATGTCTATCAGAGTCAGAAAATATCCCATAACACTTTCAGTGTGAGTTATTTTTATTCTGGTGCATGAGAGTTAAAGCCTAAAACATTAATTTGTTAGTCTTCCTGTGCCACAAGATTCTTGCAGCAACACACTAACCCAGCTACCATACAGGAAACAGTTGCATGATTTGACAGCTTCATGATCTGATAATTTCTCTTCCAGCTCATTCAGTTTCTACTGATAAGGGGTGAGCAGACGTGGAGAGCAATGTTATCATATCATGCAAATCTTGAAAGGGAAATGGGGAGTTGCGGTTTCTGGCCACAGGCCTGCATCCTACACAACAAAGAATTCTGTCCTATATGCAACAGCAAGAAAAATCCAGCAATCTTCACACCTCAAGGTGAAAACTATTATTTTCACTTGCTGCACATCAAACATAAAAGAAAATATATGTGCCATTTCTCTCCAACCAAGGTTAATAAAGAAACACAGACATACTTGAAAAGACAAGGGTAGTATAGTGTTCCAAAATATTTTGAGGACCAATATTGAACCAACATTTCCAGATTTCCTTGACTTTTGAGACGGGTTTGGAGCAAATTACAACTTTAATAATGCTAACCTTATACAAGTCACTATAATTACTAGAACTATGTTAGAAAGGAAAATGTCATGGTTATTTTGCCAGGAACAAAACCCCAAACACCTTCCATAATTCTGCACTTAAGAAGCCAACTGAAACTATGGGGGCATACAAACCAAAAGCACCTCTTTTCTCAGCACATTGCTTTCTGTCTTTCAGATTAAATGAATTAACTTGCATGGAGCATATTTTAAAACTCAGTGCTGTTATACAGTATAATGTTTGCCTTCACCATAATACATACAATTAACATGACCTTTGGATCAGCAAGGTTTCTTTTTCAGAAAGAAAAATGCTACATCTGATGCCTTCAAAACCACCAGGGGGCCTTTATGACATGCAGTAATGATATACATTAAAAGTGGGTGAAAGCCGCTTGCAGCTTCCACACAAAAGATCTGTGCTGCTCTCAGAATGAAGTGGATTGGAAAGATCTGCCAAATAAGCAGCCCGTCCTTTAACAGAATGTGTCAGTTTTTTCAAACCAGCTTTCCTCTCCTGGAGAGGTAAAAAAAAAAGAAACACATCTAGAAACATACACCTTGAGAAGTCAAGAGGCAATTTGGAAGTTTTTCCTCACGTCAGTATATTTGCAAGTAAAAGCTGAGCAACAAAAACAAAGTATAGTTTCATCAGAAAAACCACCTCCCACCAGTTGTTCTGTGGAAAGCCGGAGATACTGAGACCTATGTAGAAGCAAGAGACAATGAAAAAGAGGAAGATTGTTTTAATAAGTGGGCCCTCCTCTCGCTCGACCTCCGCATGCACAAATGTAAGATCACACAAAGTGTCACATCTCATTATAGTCAATGGATATCACATGCACATGCTGCTGTAAGCACACACATATCACACCCATTGACTATAATAGGATGCAACACTTTTTTATGTGGGAGTTCTTGGAACAGAATCCCACATATATGGTGGGTGCACTGTATTTCAAAAAGAGAGAAGAACATCAGACCCATAATGGTTCAGGCCAAAAGGTATTTGGTCCAGCATTCTGTTCACATATAGGTCACACACACAGAGTCACTAATGGGAAGCTCCCACAAGCAGGACTAGGGCACAATGGCTCCTGTCATCTCATGATCCCCAGCAACTAACATGGATATGTACATTGATGCATATTCCTTCTAACACTAGAGGGAACATGTATCCATCATGAATAATAGCCACTGGCAGTCACATCCTCTATAAATTTCTCCTGTTCTCTTTCTGATGGTGTCTGATGACCATGGGTACACCTTATGGCAGTGAATTCAATTGTGCATCACATGAAGCAGAGCCCACCATTCAGCTTCTTTGGATGACACCAGATTGAAAGAGAAAAGCATCTCAGTTTTCACACACCACACATAATTTCTCACAAATCTACTAGGTCTCCTTGTACTCACTTAACCCAAACATCATCATATTTCATCACAGGAAAAAGTCACTTCAGTTACTGGAGGAAGATGGTGACATGCCTGTTGTCCTCCTTATATGTCTTGAGAAGAGGGCACATATCACATGCTGTTTCCCATTCTCAGTTGATGGAAACTGGTGAAAATTGCCCCCTGGGGTATGAAGGATCACCAAAGAAGAATTGTGAGATCTCCTCTTGGTGATCTGATCACTATAAAACTGGCGACTGATCACAGGTGGAAGGAAGAGGGATCATTGCTTCCAGCTCTCCCAGTCATGTGTACTGCTTGCTTTTAAAGCAACAGGTTTCACTAAAGCTTCTTTCTAGCAACCAGAATTCTCAAAGTTAACAAGTACACAATATAAAAAAGTTTCTGATTCTACAGACAAATCTTTAAATTTTTCAAAACTGCTCCTCTACAAGACCAAAGCTTCATGAGTAAACTGATTTTTTAAGGCTTGTCAAGTGAATTTAAGTAGCCATGATAAAGCAAAAAGCAAGATCTGAGAGACTTTTAAAAAAAAAATTAGGATTTGAAGAAATATAGAATTGGAAATAAAGAATAAAAACTATTTTAAACAGAATGCATATGAGGATGGATTTTTAATAAACACTGGGGAATTTCCTGCTCCTATCAAAGGCAGAAGTCAGTCTTGGGGGGCTGGAAGTTAAACCAGTATGGCAAACAGTTATCTTTAACCTTGCAGAAATTACTGAACTCAATTTTATGGATAGGTAAGATAGCTGAGGCTTGGAGAGAAGCGACAATAGTCTTAATTCCCAAGGAAGGTCAAGAATTTATGTTGACCAAGAATTATAAACCTATTTCATTATTGGAGACTGATAACAAGATTTTTACAATTTTAGCAGAAAGATTGAAGAAGATTTTACAAGATTTTATTCATAAAGTTCAAGCAGGATTTTGTGAAAAGGATAGTTATATGACAATACCAGATACGCCTTTGATGTTTTGGAATATTTATATAAGCATAATGAGAAGCTGCCAGCACTTATAATTTTAGATGCTAGCAAAAAGTTTGATAATCTGAATTGGGAATTTTTGTTTGGTGTTTTAGATAAGATGATTTTGGTGATAATTTTATCACAAGGCTTAAGGCCATTTATCATGTACAGCAAGCACAGATTTTGGTTAATAGTGAGTTGAGCAAACCTTGTGATGTTGAGAAAGGAACAAGATAAGGGTTTCTCTCTTTCTTTTATTGTCTTGAAGTTCTGAGTAGGGCAATAAAACATGACAAAAGAACACAAGCATAAGAATAGAAAAAGGAAATGTTTAAGTTTAGAGCTTTCACAGATGATTTAGTGATTTTTCTAGAGAATCCTATTGATTGAATAAAGTCTTACTGGAGACACTAAAAGAATTTGGAGAGACAGATAGATTGAAGATAAACAAGCAAAAATGATGGCATTAATGAAGAACATGAGAAAGGAGGAATAAGTACAATTAATGGAGAAGTCAGGATTTAAAACTGAGAAAAAGTGAAGTAGGTATCACTAAGACAAACATGAATTGTATGTTGTTGAAAAAATAACTACAGTAAGACATGGAATGATATTAAAGTGGATTTGCAGAGATGAGTGAACTTTAAGTTATCTTTGTGGACCTTGAGCTTGTTTGGAGGTTCTAGCAGGGGAGCGCAGCTATTGTACCCTTGACCGAAGAACGGTACACTCCTTCTATCTGGGATGGTCATCCTCTTCCACCGAGCACGCAGCTTTGGGAGGGACGCACATGGAGCGGTGAGGGAGGAAGGGGACACCCGCCTAGCCAGCCAGATCAGCCAAATCAACCCTGGCGATCAATGGGGTGACAGATGTCGCAGCTATACCATACTGGTGAAAATAAATGTTGAAAATGTCAAGAAAATCTTGGTACATTTTACCACATATGGTGGACATGCCCATGTACAAAAAAGTTCTGGCAGAAAATACATACAACTATAAGAGAAATATTTAAAGTGACATTTCCTATGATGCCTGAGCTATTCTTGTTAAATATGTTATTTATGTCTGATAGAACTTTCCAATTGAAAAATAAGAGACTTCTGTTATACTTAATAACCACAGCAAGAATGGTGTTTGCGAAATCATGGAAATCAACAGCGATTCCAGATATAGAGCAATGGACTCAAAAAATAGTGGAGTATAAACAATTTGATCTGTTTTTGCTCAGGTTGAAGGGGAAACAAATGGAACAAGCTGAAAAGGATTGGAATTTGGTAACATTATATATGAAGGAACACGGGTATTGGCTTTAAAAGGGTATAGAGAACACCAGAGAGAAAAAATATAATGACATGGGCGTGAATATATAGGAGAAATTGTAATCAGTCTATAGATTTTCTTCCTTTCTTGGTTGGTTAAAACATCATACATATGTTTTGATAGATGGAAACTATTTAAGTGTGTAGACGTATTTAATAAGGGAAAAGGACAAGAAAGGATGGAAAAATATGACAAGGAAAAGCAAAGTCAATCTATGTTTTTTTGGAAAGGGAGTTCAGAGCAGATAATATTGATATAAATTTGAACCTATAATTTATTTGAATTGGGGAGTTTCTGGTATAATTAAAACGATATAAGAAGCGACTCTTGGTAGTGGCAAGGAAGTCAGGGTAGTGTAAAAGATATTAAGTATGGTAAAAGGAGTGAGATAAATGTTAAGTTAATATTCTTTTTACACTATCCAAATGTAAATATGTATAATTGCGTACATAAGAATAACATCTAAGTGTGTAATATGTAATATTTGATGGAGATTTTATTAATGTATGTGTATAATAAAAAGAATTTTTTTAAAAAAAATAAGTTACCTTTGTGGGAGATTTTCTGTGATCAAAATGAATCTTCATCCTAGAATGTTGTTTCTGTTTCAGACCATATTGATCTTCATTAAGGTGCCTATGCAGTGGCATAGTGATTTATCAAAGTTTATATAACTAAGGAAGAAATATAGAGTTAAATATACAATTTTATAAGATGTGAAAATAAAGAGGGGGATTGGGACTATGGATTTAAAAATGTATTTTTCCGCATGTTGTTCTGCATGAAGTATTGGATTGTGTTATCAAATAAAGGGTTGTTGGACTTAGAAGGGCATGAACTGAGGTTTTGATGGCACGGTTGTATGTGCTATGACAAAACCAAAGTGAATGCAGATTTTAATAATCACTATGTGAGAAATGCTTCAAGAGTGTGGAATATATATAAACCAAGATGATGCTCTAAACCCACCCAACCCCCATGAATGTCATCCCAAGAGGCTTTTTTATAGTAAGGAGACAACAATAAAGGAAAAATTGGCAACTTATTAATATCTTCTGGAATTTGAACAAGAACATACTAGAATTAAATCAATTGAAAAATCAACATCAGAAGGTTATAGTTCTCAATGGTTCTCTTGTATACAAATAGTGGAAAGATTTAAAATGTATAGAAAGTAATATGACTTTAAATTAACCAAATCAAAATTTGAGAAACAGCAGATGATGCAGATGACGAACCATTAATCGGTAAAATGTATAGGTTTTTTTTTAAATAGAGATGGAAGAAGAATTGGTTAAGGATTATATGATAAAACGGACACAAAATATTTGTTACAATATGTAATCGGAACAATGGGATAAATGTGATTGAAAGAAATCAATTTCACATAATGTTATGATCTTTTACAAGATTGTATAGCATTGGTATTTGACACACACAAAAATAGTCAAAATCCATAAAGAGGTTTCGTGTATATGTTTGAAATGGGAGCAACAAGTAGGGTGTGTTTTTTTTTTAATCATGTGGGGTTGACTTGTGAAAAGGCAGAAAATATCCAGAATCAAATGCATTCTAGGGTGTACAAAATCTTGAAAGTTACTGTGCAATTGAAGCCAGAATGGTATTTGTTGGGTTTAGTAGAAGATCAGTTGTAGAAGAAGTATGGTAAGATACTATGATACATGACCAACACAGCATGGCTATTATGCAAACAGAAGTGGAAGAATGCAGAAAATCCAATGAAAGAGAACCAGCTGATAAAATTAATGGACCTAACTGAAATGGATAAATTGATGACATTGATAAGAGACAAATCAGTGGTAACTTTTCAAGAAGCTGGGAACCTTTCTGCCAGAAAAAAGAGCATAACATGGTGACTGCAGGTTTCAACAATTTGTATATCTGGAAATTTGGCAGTTGAAGCATTTGAGTGGTATTCGTACTAGAGAAGTTAGTTCATAGAGTTATATATAATCTGTGTGAGGAAAGCTGATAGCCAATACATATTTCTTTTCTTAGTATTTTCATTGTTTTAATCTTCTTTCTTTCTTGTTTTTAGTTTTTGTTGTTTGTTGTCATAATTTGCTGTTTCTTTTTCTGTTTTGTTTACATCTATTTTTTGAAAAAAAATATTTAACAAAAATTACTTTAAAAAAAAACAGGAAAGAATCACTTCAGCATGTTAATTATTTGGATGCTCTTTTCTGGTGTCCACCCAAAGTTCCCTAAGAGATAAGAAATGTCAGGGGAAATCTCGTTTATGGGACTGTTCACCCCATAACAGGAAAGTATTGGAGACTAATTATGTCTGTGAAGTCCCTGTTTATTTATAACAAGCAGATCCTAGTGAAAGCAAGCAAAATCCTACAGTAGCCAGCATAGTGTTTGTCTTGCATTAGATTCCCAAACAGTACACTTCAGCTTTAGCTTCAGATTCAGCTTCCACTTTTACTAAATCATAGCACACACACACACACACACACACGAATTCAAATGTCAACAAAACTGTTTGCTGCCCCTCCGGTTAGCTGGAAGCTGTGCCATAACAAAGCCTGGGGAGAGATTTCCAGTCATTGAGTACTGAGTTCTTATGCAAAAACAAAACAAAACAAAAAACACACAGTGACACAGGCCGCATTTACAATAAGCAGAATAGTCAAGGTTGAAACATTAAGCATGGCAATTTATGCTAAGGATTCTGGAGCCCTTCATATTTCATAAGCATTTCTCTTTTTTTCAAAATATGGGAAATGGGAAATTAAGGAGTAACCGTAGATCTCTGTTAGATGGCAGGGGTTAGTATGATACATAAGTAACGGGAAATAAACAGTTGGGTTCATCAGTCGAGAAAAGAGACCTGCTTCTGTTCATCGATGATCATTGCAGCTACCTTAGAGTCTCTTGGAGAAAGCTCAGGACTTCATATCCATGGGACCTTAGGGCACAGCAGGCAACCAATACTAGACAAATGACGGAAATGCAACGGAGGTACAGAAACACAAGATATAAATGCTGAATAGGTGAGGCAAGCCTTCAAAGAAGAGGTATCTTATTACTTACACAACTGTTCTCTTTCCTCATTCATTATCCCCCTGCTACTCTTTTTACTTTCCACAAAATCTATGGCCCTTTTTGCATGGCATTTGCCATGCGAAAGGGCCTCTGGAGCATAGCACGATTGCAAGGAGCGTTTCAGATGACGTCCTCACAATCGCATGATGCTGCCAGGGCCGGCAGGCACTGATCACACACTATTTCATTTTCAGCTTGTAGCCGAAAATGGCATGTGATCGTACATCGTTCCAGGGCCCTGCACGCACTTACCATGTGTGCGGAGCCTCCGGAGTCACAGTGCTCGTGCTTCTTCCCCCAGCGCAACCTGGGAAAATGCCCGGCTGCTCTGCGGAAGGAAGAGGTGTAGCCCTCATGATGCCTGCTGGCTTGCAGGCAGCAGCTGTAGAGCTGAAGCAGCAGGGATGCAAGAGCCTCTCGCAAGAGGCTGCTCACATGATCCCCGCACCCCACCGCCGAGAACAGGTAAGTTGCGGAAAGGGCCTATGTTAGGAAGGGGAAGTAGGTAGCAGGGAAGGGAAGTGTGGGAATGTCTAGACTCTTGTCCAGTAGTGATCCATTCTAAGCATATTTTCCTGCAAGGAATGATGGGACTGGAATAGAAGATCTTTTAATCCTTCTCCGATCCCTACCGCAATGCTCAGATATCATTTCTGTTCAGATGGGAGGACAGATGGACTGTTCCCATAATCTATGCAGCCACCTTCATGTCTGCTGCCCATAACTTCTCCCCCAGAGTCATTCTATTTCTCCTTGGGGTGAGGGAAAAAGGGAAACAGGCCAGCTCTGGGCTGGGACTGCACCCTTCATGCATTGTCAAATAACCACAGATGTTAAATGCACATGTGGCTTCAGATCCCACTTCCAAGCCAAGGAAGCACACACAACTTCTAACAGTAATCTCCATGCATCTGAGGAAGTAGATTGTAATCCACAAAAACTTGTGCTGTTGATCTTAAAAGTGTAACACAACTCTTTTTGTTACACTTCCATGGACTAGACCTTTGATAAACTTTGTGAGGTTTCTGAGTTGTCGGCAATAAAGCTGAACAATATATTGGGTGGGGAATGAGAACAAATCTGCTTTAGTAGATTGGCTCCTCTGCTTCTATGGTGTGCTGCTGCTCTTTGCCTGGCAGCTTCAACCTGGAGTCAGAGGATTTCCTTTTGATCTGGGAATTTGTGCACCCTCTGTCCCAATTGATTTTGAAGTTCCTTCAAATGATTAGATAGATCGTTTTGGATAATTTCTACAACCACACCAGTACTCTTCCTAGAAGCACAGGTAAGTTGATTTGTTGGCTGTCCCAAGAGGTTGATCAGGCTTCCATGGTACACACCTTGGTAATCTCCAAGTAGATCTATTACACTACCCGGTACGTGGGGCAGCCTTTAAAGACTACTCAAAAACTTTGGTGAACTCAAAACTTTTACTAGGAAATTCCTCTTGGGAGAACACAGCACATCTATATAATTTCCTAATTTGTTTCAAAGCTCATAAATTAATTTTCAGAAACATAAACGTCATCTCTCACCAAAGGGGTTCAGAAATTCAGAATTTTGAGAATATGAACTATACTGGAACAGTACGTGGTGGTATTCTTTCAAATTAATTTAGCTTTTAGAAAGAAACAGAAAATACATCTTCTAGAGTAATAAACTAAACCACAGCATGTTCCACCTCAAATTGGATTTATTTGATTTAGACTTGAACAGCTGGTACTGCAGAGAACAGGGAGAAAAAGAAGAAAAAATGTTAACATTCAAGGTAGAATGTGGGCCAAATAATGAATGCACCATGTACTCATTCGCATACATAACTAAAGTAATGACTATAGTGATTAATGAAGGAGCCATGTTAATGAGATTATCAGATGTTGTGCTATAAATCACTTTATATCTGTTTTATGATACTAGCATAATTCAAGTGTGCAAGAAACAGTTTGTATGGCTGAATCAAAACAAAAATAGTTCTAGAAAGATGCAAAGCTCTGGTGTTTTGTACAACTATATTTTGAAATATTCAGTTATTTATGCAAAAAGTTAAAAAACTGTTTTAAATCTATCTGAGCGTGACAGTTCATACTCATAATCTGAGCTCTGTTGTAATGTTTCATGCACTTAATCTGAAGATTAAGATTGCAATTACCCCATTCAGTTTAATGTAATTTGTTCACTTCAAGATCACCACAAACCAGTTTTCAAAGAGGAGTGACACGATGGCTAGAAAGAACCTCCCCCTCTCAGTGGCACTTTGCTGCTATGTGCTTTCAAGTCACTTCTGACTTACAACATCTTTAACATGAACCCATAACAGGGTTTATTTGGCAAGATTTGTTCATAGGGATTTGTCCTTGCCTTCCTCTGAGGCTGAGAGAATGTGACTTGCCCAGGGCCACCCAGTGTCTGAGACCCTAAATAAATAAATAAATAAATATTGAAATAAATATTTGAATATTTAAATCTAAATTTAAATATTTAAATCTTGGTCTAAATCTTGGGGTCCCTGGCAACAAATTATATTTATAGGAACTCCCTAGACCATCTGAGTCCAGCATAAGTAAGGGGATTGTCAATACAAGCTACAATTGTCCTTCCTTCCTTCCTTCCTTCCTTCCTTCCTTCCTTCCTTCCTTCCTTCCTTCCTTCCTTCCTTCCTTTTTTTTCTTTTCCTTAAATGTCTCTGTAAACTCTGCCTTAATAGAAAGCTATTTTTATCCTTCCTTCTGCTCTCAAACAGGTGGTCACATAAAGCCAATTTCCTTTCTTGAAAAACAGAATTACAGATCAAGGGAGATGTCTAATCCAATGTTTCTTTGCCACTTTGTCCCCCCCCCTTGCGCTCTAGCATTACTGAGAAAGCAGCCCCAGAAGAGGAAGAAAGACTTTTCCTCACATGTTATCTGCCTGTGGTCAGGCTGAGCAAGGACTGCTGAACTTCTCACCCAACAGAAAGCAACTTTCCAAGACTGTATCATATTCTGCAGTCATTGCAAGTGTTGTGTGAGCTAGGCGTTCCCACTTCTGCAACAGAAACTTCACCTTCGAGAATCAGAATTAAGAAGAGCATATGATGCTGATACATTTATGGAACTTGCTTTTCATATGCCTGTTCCAAGAACTTTTTCTTCCAGGCTACTGGAAAAAGGAAAACTATTATGAATGAGAGTTAAATTATAGCATGGAGGGGGCTAATCTAAACATAACTGAGTGGAGAAAGGAATAAGACCAATGCTTCTTTCCAACCATGAGCCTACATATTTATAGCACGATTAGTTCTTGTTGGTGTTCCTTCAAGTCTTTTCCAACTTACGGCAACTCTATGGCAAACCTATCATGGAGTTTTCTTGACAATATTTGTTCTTTAACCGTGCAGTTGAAGAGGAATCACAGCATTATGGTTCTGGAGTATGAACTGGCCCATTTTCATTCCTTTCTCCAAAATGGAATCCCTTTGAAGGAGAGGGTGAAGAAAGGAAGACTCAGATGTTTATTCCTCTCTCATGCTTTCAACCCCAGAATTGCCTTCAAAAGTAAGAGTATTGCTTTCCTCCCCACAAAGTCTGTGTTGATGAAGTCTAAGTACACCTAAATTGGTTGATTCATGGTTACAAATTTATTAATAATCAGGTATGAGTGAAAGGGTTTTATTTCTTAATGGTAAAGATAGTTAATGAACACAATGATATTTCATAAAAAGTTAATTTTTAATTAATTTCAGGTAAGATTTACTCTGTTTTAAATACATGCAACTAGATGTTATGTACAATAATTTTATGAAGGAACTTTTAAAAGATACCAAAACTTTGCAGATCCCAAGCACTTGGCTGAATAGCTTCTGACTTTGTAGCAGTGGCTAACCCACATCCTAACTTGATTCTGGAGATAAACTTGTATATTTTTATTTAGAGCAAAACCGTCTCAAAAGTAATAACTATTCGCTCCCTCTGAATTCACCAGCAGGAATATTTATTATCCGTTGAACATCTGAAAAACTTAAAGCAAAATTTAAAAAAAATATATGGCAGCATGCAAAAGAGAAATAAGATGACATGAAAGAAGAAGATGAAAAGTTGTCAAAATAATTCTATTAAGAGAAAATAAAAGAGCATTCCAAACAATAGTAATTAGTATTGATAAATTATGAAGTAAGTGAAGTCCAATAATGGAAAACAACAGGAATTCAGCTCTGATAAAAAATCTGAAATAAAAAGGATTTTAAAATACATGGTGATATCTATTTTGAGAAGGGAGGATAATATTAACATCACCAGTGGATAAAGAAGCAATGGGAAAACAATCTGTGAAATAGATGAGGAATATGGTTTTAAAAGGTTGAAGTCCAAGGACTGAGATAACAGTCTGTTTGGAAATACTGTATTTAAGAAGACATGTTTAAGGATTAGGGAGAGAAGAAGAAAATAGAATAAAACAAAACAAAGGAAAATCATCAGAAGCTGCTTACTGATGAATCCAGGACGTAGCCCTTTCTGCACCTTACTTTGCTTTGTCATCCAGGTGTCATCCTGGCAGCACCTCTGTCAGGATAGGAGTGTGTCCCCAACTCTCCCCTCCGCACATGATCCCTGACTTTGGAAGGGAGTGCAAGGGACATGTCCCTTCCTTCCACGCTGCAGCCAGCCTTCTTCCCATGCTGCAGTGGGGAAGGAAGAAAGTGATTGTGCTTCTGGCCCTTTTGCACAGCCAGCTGCAACAGACAGCTCATGTGATCAGGGGTCATTAATGACATTTCTCCATCAATGATATACTCCACAATTGTATTTGCTGTGATGTGAGAAGAGTGGGACCACAACAACGTCATGCAGAAAGGGCCTGTGTCACCATAAAGGCACAAAGAAAGGTGATTTGACTTTAAGTGCTGTGGCTGCATCCTGTGGAATCCTGAGGTTCTAGTCTGGGAAGGCATAAGAGAAGCCCTCTGGCTGAGATTCCTAAATGCTGCTCCCTAAACTGCAAATCCAAAGATTCCATAGGATGGAACCATGGCTGTTAAAGTGGAATCATAGTACTATAATTGTGTAATGTGAAAGAGACCAAAGTCTTTCTCACATCACTACACAGCCAGCGATTATACGGCCGCTTCTAAAAAAGCCCTCCCTAGATCCCCTGGGTATGAATAATTATAGACCAGTCTCCCATATTCCATTTTTAAGCAAGGTGATCGAGAGGGCTGTTGGTCTTCAACTCCAAGCTGTCTTGGATGAAACAGATTATCTAGATCCATTTCAAACTGGCTTCAGAGCAGGATATGGAGCCGAGACTGCCATGGTCGCCTTGGTGAATGATCTTCGCCTAGGTATTGACAGGGGAAGTGTGACCCTGCTGGTACTCTTGGACCTCTCAGCGGCTTTTGATACCATAGACCATGGTATCCTTCTGGAACACCTGAGAGGGCTGGGGATTGGGAGCACTGCACTTAAGTGGTTCCGGTCCTATCTCTCAGGTAGATATCAGATGGTGATGCTTGGGGACAGCTGCTCCTTGAAAAAGGAGCTTAAATCTGGCGTCCCTCAGGGTGCCATCCTGTCCCCAATGCTATTTAACATCTACATGAAACCGCTGGGAGAGATCATCAGGAGGCATGGAGCAAGGTGCTATCAGTATGCTGATGACACCCAGATATATCTCTCCATGCCTCGGATAATAGCATCAACTAAGGATGGCATCTCGCCTCTAAATGAATGCCTTGAAGCAGTAATGGACTGGATGAGGAAAAACAGACTGAAGCTGAATCCAGATAAGACGGAGGTACTCGCTGTTAAGGGCCCTAGCCCAGGTATGGAGGGTTGTCAACCAGTTCTAGACGGGGTCACACTTCCCCTGAAAGACTGTGTCCACAGCTTGGGGGTGCTACTGGACTCGTCGCTTCAGATGACAGCTCAAATTGATGCGGCGGCCAGGAGTGCTTGCTATCAGCTCCGGCTGATACGCCAGCTGTGCCCCTTCCTGGACCTGAAACACCTAAAAACAGTGGTGCATGTGCTGGTAACTTCACGGCTTGACTTCTGCAATGCGCTCTACATAGGGTTACCCATGTGCTTAGTTCGGAAACTTCAATTAGTTCAGAATATGGCAGCCAGGTTGGTCGCCGGAAGATCTAAAACTGACCACATAACACCAATTCTGAAGTCTTTACACTGCCTGCCTATTAGTTTCCAGGCACAGTACAAGGTGTTGGTTCTTACCTTTAAAGCCCTTTATGGCTTGGGGCCAGCCTACCTGCGGGATCACCTTCTCCCATATAATCCGCCCCGCACACTAAGGTCCTCTGGGAGGAATTTACTGCAGCCAATCAGAACTAGGTTGACTGCGTTTACCCAGAGGACCTTTTCTTCTGTGCTCCCAAGTTATGGAATGGCCTGCTGGAGGAGACCCGGCATATTACCAGTCTTGACAGCTTTAAAAAAGCCATCAAGACTGTTCTCTTCCTACAGGCCTTCCCAGACTAGTGTTCCACCGCCTCTCATCAACTGTCCTCTTGTTTTTAATTTTGTTTTTAATTTGTTAATGTGTTTTAGGGGGTTAGAAGGGTTGGTTGGTGGGTGGGGAGGATGGGCTACATTTTAATGTTTTTAATGTATTTTATATATTGCTGTAATGCCGCCTCGATCCATTGGGAGAGGCGGGGTAAAAATAATAATAATTATTATTATCATCATCATCATCATCATCATCATCATCATCATTATGATCATCATCATCTGTCCCCAGACTGTCTGGGAAATTCTGGAAGGTGTAGTTCCAAAAAGTAAACTTTTCTAAGCTATCCTGCCTCCCAGGAGACTGCTTCCTGGGCCAAACATTGATACTGATTTGTTCCTTGACTTGGAGTGTTCAACCTGAGAGGCAGGACTGGGAAATATAGTTTCCACTCTGGTACCCCTCTAGGGCTTATGCACAAACCATCAGATGACCCAGCATCATGGCCAGCTTAGCTCAGACTTTTTCTATCCACACAACCTCATTTTCTCATGCATTTGCCATTCCCACACAACAGACTAGGTGCTCATTAGTCAAACTGGAAAGGAATATTACTCACAACTAGGCATCATGCTTGCAGGAGTTTTGCCTCCTTCACAGGAATACAGATTGTGTGTGTGTGTGTGTGTTTCTTGCTGTTCTTTTTACAAGTCTTACTTATCTATCAGATCTTCATTGTGTATGTGTGGAGAGCACTGAACTAGACCCATTTCTGGGGATAAGGAAGTTTTGGTTACTTCCTTCTCAAAAGTGGAGGAGAATGTCTTGAGGGTGAGACTTCCATGCATTGGCCAGATGTGAAGGGCTGAGATGCTGACTTCACACCAAGGTAACATGATGATTCCAGGGAATCAAATGCACAAGCAAATAATTTTTGATAACAACAGTAAACAGAATGACAAGGAAAACCAAACGCAAGAAGAAAGGGGAAAAAATCAGAAATAAGAATCTCAGAATATTTGGAGCAAGAATACAAGAAAAGAAAGAAAAACTGGAGCTAACTTATCATGAAAGATTTATGAACAGGAGTCAGAATAAGACATGCTGAGGCCCCAAGTTATTTTAAGTTTTAGAAACTCCATAGCTGCACAAACTAAAGGTGGGTGAAATGACCACAGAGGCACAAGCAGATATGAAGGTTGCTTTTGCAGCTCTTGATCCCAGTGGAATCCACAGAACTGATCTTCCAAAAAGGATAAATTGATTTACTTAGAAATATCTACAAACAGCAATTCCCCTTCCAAATAGGTTTCAGAGGCCAGGTTGAATGGTTGGGTTGAGTTGATTGGTCATTTTTGGTAGTAGCATATGGTTTCAGGAATAGAAATTTGGGCCTCAGGTCTGCCATAGTTAACCACCCCTACCCTAACCCGTAGCTTTCTCAGCTTGCATGTGGAACCCAGCACTGACTGGAGAGGACAGAAACCTGAGGTAGAATATTTGTGCAAGAGAAGAAGCTTAACAAAGGGCAAGAGATGAAGAAAATATAAATTGTGAGATGCTAACATGTTTTGCAGAGGTAAGAGCGGAAGAGATAAGGGTAATGTTGCATCAGAGAAAGGCATAATGTTATTAGGACTTGCACTAAAGACATTAATTCGGCAACCTGAGTACATGAGCAAAGCCATCAGTAAACATGACAAATTGTGCATAGGGTTTCCAGACAAAAAATTATCATAACATTTCAAAAGGTACATTCAGCTAGAGGAAATTATTTTTCACATTGAACAACTGATTATATTACCTTAACAAAGTGGTTGTTTTGCAGTCTGCTTCACATGACAAAGATTTGGAATGATTGTTGTTCTGTGGATATATATTATACCAGTAATTTTTTTTAGAAAAAAAATGTAAACACAGAGATATTTCAAGAAGCTCTCACAAAAATACATTACCAGGAATGACAAGAAACCAAATTACATTTTGATATAATGAATGCCATTGCTTTTGCCAATTAGGCTACCATCTATCAAAAATATTTTAGAACAAGAACATTGTTCTTTGTTCACTAAATGCAGTTAATACACAACCTTCAAAAAGTAAGATATATTTATAGATCGGCACTTTTTTACGTAAACCAAGTCAAATAATAGATTAGTGAAATGCACTTCTTTCAGAAATAATTTTCACTATTACCAATTTTCATAAGCTTGTTATATTACTAACTACAGCACAGAATTTTACTCAGCCCTTGCTTATAATGAGTTAAATGGATCGATATATTCAGTGTTAGATGGGACAATAAAAAAAACAAGGTGTAGAGCTTAGTATAGACATAAGCCCGTCCTTCCTGTTCTTCCTGTGTTGGTTCTAATGAAATTATATTACTATAAGTTTATTAGTATAGTAAATATTAATAGTAATGACATATAAATATTAATAGAAAAGACTGGCATTATCATCAGCCTGTCAATACTCTTCTACATTAAAAACAGAATTATGCAGCTTCTCGCAGTCCCAAGCCACGTGATTTAGGGTGCAAGTCCTAAACCACATGCATATTGTTGATTTAAATTGTTTATGGAGGCCTTATTTGGTACAGAAAGTAAACAAATGGGAATTCATTTAAAGACTGTTTTTTTTTCATTCCAATCTTTAGAAGAAACATACCAATTAAATTACTAACAGAGTTGGGAAAAGAAACTTTTTCTGGATCTCAGATCTAAAAATCTTCAGTTAGCATGGCCATCGGCCACACTGGCTGGGGAATTCTGCAAGCTGAAATTCAAGAAGTTCAAGAAAGTAATTTTTTTTCTCAAGCCTTTATTGCTACCCATTCCAAACACCCTTGCAAAGATATGGGAACCTGGAGCCCATTCATACTACACAGTTATAGCACTATTAATCCACCTTAACTGTCATGGTTCCATCCTATGCAATTCTAGAGTTAGTAGTCTGATGATATGCTGATATCCCTAAACTGTCAATCCCAGGATTCCATAGAATTGAACCATGCTGGTTAAACTGGAATAATGGCACTGTTGTTACATAGTGTGAATGGGCCCCTTATCTCTGAAACTCTACTTAGATCTACTTGGCCGTACCTTAAATGTGACACTTGAAATATAAAGTTAAGCTCGTCTATGTTAGGTTCAATGCGACAGATATCACAATGGAATCAGGTTCCCAGAACATGCTCATTTGATATCAGTACACAAGTAGGGCCAAAGAACTGCATCCCAAAGTAATGAAGGAACATGCTTTCTGAATACCTTTGCCAACATTTTTGAGAAATCTTGTAGAACATGTGAGGTGCCATAGGACTGTAGAAGAGCAAACACTGTCCCTCTCTTCAAAAAAAAAAAAAAAAAAGGCAAAAAAGAAGATCCAGGAAGCTACAGACCAGTCAGCCTGACCTCCACACCATAAAAAACATTGGAACAGTTTATACAAGAGTCTGTCTGTCAGCATCTTGATGACAATGCATGGACCAGTAGGAGCCAGGATGGGCTTGTCAAGAACAAATCCTGCCAAACTAATCTTATATGGCATTTTTGATCAGGGCACTAATTTAGTAAAAGGCAGGAATGCAGTGGATGTCATTTATCTGGATTTCAACAAAGCATTTGATAAGGTCCCCTATAATATTTTGATTAGCAAACTAAATGTGGAAAAGATAGGAACACTGTCAGAGAGACACATAAATGTTCAGGAGACCATACTCATCAATGGTTGCACTTCAAATTGGAAAGAGATCTTGAGTAGAGTGTCTCAGGGTTCTGTCCTTGGGCCATTATGCTTCAACATTTTTATCAGTGACTTATATGACAGGGTGGAGGGAAGCCTTATCAAGTTTGCAGATGACACACAACTGGGAGGGATGGCTAACACATTAAAAGACAGGAACAGAATTTACAAGGATCTAAATAAAATAGGAAAGGGGCAGAAATTAATAAAATTAAATCCAAAGGAGACAGATGTAAAATTCTACCTTAAGGCCACATAAACCAAATGTACAGGTATAGGATGGTTCAGCAGTACTATGTGAAAAAGACCTTGGGATTATTGTTGATCATAAGTTGAACATGAGCCAGCAGCATAATACTGCATTAAAGAAGGTGAATGTTATTTTAGCCTGCATTAAGAGAAGCATAGTTTTCAAGTTGGTGAAAGTAATAGTCCCACTATAATCTGCACTGGTCATGTCTCATCTGGAACACTACATTCAGTTCTGAGTGCCTCATTATAAGAAGGATATGGATAAGTTGGAGCAAGTTCAGAGAAGGGCAACAGGGCTGATATGGGATACTGATAGCAAAACATATTAGGTAAGTTGAAGGAAATAAGCATGTTCACCCTGGTGAAGAAAAGACTGAGGGGGTGACACGATTGCACTCTTTAAATACCTCAAGGGCTGTCATAGAGAAGATGGACTAGACTTGCTTTCTGCTGCCCTGGAGGATAGGACTAGTTCTAAGGGTTTGAAGTTACAAGGGAGTAGATTTCAACTAAGTGTCAGAAGGAAATCTCGATAGTAAAAACACTTCAGCAATGAAAACAATTGCCTAGAAAGGTGATGGAGTCTCTTTCTCTAGATGTCTTTGGAGGGAAGCTGGACAGCTGCTTGCTGGAGATGCTTTAGATGGAGATCCTTCATTGAGCAGGGTACTGGACTCGATGGCCCATGAGGCCCCTTCAAACTCTAGGATTCTCTGAGTATAGGTATAGATCTAAGCATCAACCATGCCAGTGTTTTTATGCTAATAGAACTGACATGATGTGAGATTTGGAAAGCCCTACCTGAGTAACTTAAAAATTATACACCCAATAACACACTTAAACTAGTCTCAGTCCTCTCCCTGAAGTCTTCCAACTGGCATAAAAGCTAACTCCTCTTCTTGGCTTCCATTCTATACTTAAAGCTCACTGAAGCAGAAGACCTACAGGCCTTTCTGTGCTACCTTGCATTATTCTTATACTACTTATACTACTTTTATTCTTCAACTTGTTCTGCTACTTTAATTGTCATGGATTGCCACAGAGGATCTTGGGAACTCATTTGACAAGAATACTAAGAGCACCATAGTGATGTATAGCTTTTCTAAAAAGTGATTCTCAGGCTCTTCTGGCTAGAAGGAATAACTTTTTAACACTCCTGGACTGTCTTTTAGATAGAGGTCTTTTTTCAGCATTTTTCCACCAGTTCAGTTTAGCCCTCTTTACAGAAACATCCTCAACAGGTATAGTCAATTTTCTTACCACACTTCCTACAAAAACTGACACCATATTTTCCCTAGTGAATTATTCCATAGGTATTCTCCTGTGGAGGAAAACTACTTATGTTAGAATTGACCTCTATAAAACTTATATTCGCCAACCATGGCCATAGTGGGCCACTCTCTTAGCCTTATTTCTTCACATAATGAACAGGCAAAACAACCTCTGTGTATTCCTTGCCTAAGAAAACCCTGTGAAATTCATGGGGTCACCATAGGTTGAAAAGCTACTTAAAGGAACATATTCATTGCATTGTGAAGTGAAGTGAAGCAATGACACTACAGAAAACATTTTGGAAGTGTTTGCTAGTTCACAGTGTACATACAGCATGCAATAGACATAAACAAAATAAGTATTGAAGAAGAGACCAATTGCACAGACTTTAAAAAGAAGATTTTCTATTTTACAACTGTTTTCTTAAACTTATGTTGACTTCTACATCATGAAAAACCCACTAAATCCTTGAAAATACTTATAGTTCTTTCTGTCATTAAATTTGTGAGACATTGCTGCCCAACCCATGAAGTGAAGAGACCACACACAGAGCTTGGGTTGAACTAGGGCAATTTATTAATGTATGCCTAATTAAAATAAAGCTAGTAGTGAACTTGACCTTGAATTTGGGCTTGAATTTAAACTTGACCTTGAACTTGAATTTGATCTTATCACCCGAGAAGGGGGGGTCAACAGCATGGGTAGGCCAAGGCAAGGGTCACCTCCAGACCTTTTTCCCAGCCATCCTTGGGCGAAGTACCCTGTGTTACCCCAAAACTTAGGTGCCACGAGGGCCACCCTGTAATGCCAAATACCTCCTTGAAAAAGTAGGGGATTAATTAGATCAAAATCAGGAAGCTGCAGGGGGGGCAACTTAGCGAGATCTTTTCTATCAGTGTTCACGGGCACACACAGGAAAAGAACCAGCCAGAGATTCAGAAGTAAGCTAAAAATGTGTTTTATTGAGGGGAATTCACTCATGCATGTACACAAGATACACACAATCACACATTCACACAAGAGCCAACTGAAAGAGAAAGGGAAGAAAAATCATAGAGAGGCTGAGGGGTTTGGGGGATTTATAATTACCAGTTCAGAAGAGTAGTGAAGAGCAGAAATGTGTTTTGGCTTAGGTAGGACCTAAGGGCAGTTCTCATTCAGGAGCCAGACAGACAAAGTGACGGGTAGACCTTGAAGAGACTGCATTGGTCATCCTGAAATCAGGGGTATTTGTACCCTGAAAATGCCTTGTGGCTGTGAAGGTTCCAGATGCAAGACAAAGGGAACCTGTTGTGGACAGTGAGTCTTTCGCCTGTTGATGGGCTTATTGCTTTGATTGACAAAGACATGATGGATGTTGTAATAGCTGTCTATTGTGGGTGCTGTGGGGACAGAGGAAAGAATCTAGGTGTACAAAGGATGATTGTCTGTCAATCAGTGTCCTGGTGGGCTCCTCACAGTTGGATTCCCTGGAAAATTCCAGCTTCCGTTTAAGCCTATTATCCACAGGAATGGTGTGTATTTACCTGACAAATGACTCAGTCTTACCTGGAGGAAGTTTAACATTGACCTATGCTTCTCACATTTACAGTCAATTTTTTCCCTCACTCAGTTTGACCTCTCCGTCACCTCTCAGGCTTGAATTTGATATCAGAGCCAATAAAATGTGTTGCCAGTTACATATGATGCCAATTAGGTATGGTGCCCATCCAAACCATAGTGATATTGCGGACCCCCAAAGCAGGGCCTTACACTGGTCCCAAAGCCAATCCATGAGGCTGGGTTAAAATGTCAGTCGGACCTTTTCTGGAAGGCAAGTCCCCAAACAACAACCCCCATGTTTTGTGATGCTGCAGTAGGGCAAGTCCCAGGCCCGCCCAAAAACAACATTTATCCTACACCAAAGGGTGCCATAGGTACTCACTGAAACTCTCAGACACCCCCCCACCAGCCACGGATAAGGGCAAGCATCTGCTTAGTCCTTATCCCCCAACCTCCACTCAGGATAGCTTCAAGCCCCCATTGCAAATCCTGCAGAAAGATTTCATTGCCCTCAGATGACAAGTGTACCCCATCAGGTCTATGCAGCTCAGGTTTATCAAAGACAATGTCATGATGAGGAATATAGTGACCCAAGCCCTGTCTCGAAGCATTGTGAATTTCCGTGTTTGCTCGCCTACGAGCGAACTCCAATGGTCAAGGATCCTCTCCTCCACCCCACACTTTTCTTTGAATCATTGCAGACCAAGGAATGCAAAGTATTGAGAATGAGCTGCATATCATGAATGGCCTGTATGATCAAAACCTTTCCTTTTAAAAGTCCAAGGTCATTTCCACCCAGGTGAATGACCAATACATCAGGCAGAGGCCCATGGCACTCCCCGAACAGCGTAGGCAACAAGCCATGCCAGCGAAGGCCTCTCTTGCCAAGCCATTGGAGCGAAGCTCGGTCACCCAATCCTAAATGTGGGCCAAAATGGCCATCATGAGCCTGCCGCTCTGCCCAAAAGATGAAGCTGTGACCACAGATCAGCACTCACCTCCTCCTGGCCAGAAAAGGATGATCTGAAACGAAACCAGAAACATTATAACAGGTGAATCGACCTGACATAGCGCTGCTATGCCATGGACTTCCATCTCCTGATCCTCTGGATGCCTTCGGCAGTCATGCCCATCAGAGCTGCAGTGGAAGCTGCACCTATGCGCAATGAATGTGTGTCAAACTTAGTGCCTTGTAGGCCTAGAGAGCTCAAAGCCTTTTTTGTGATGGCCCAGAATTGGTGCCTAGTGAGCGGGGTTGTGTCAACATTACAAAACGAAGGCCCCGAATGTGACCACTGGCTGGCTATATAAGCCCTCAACACCCTGACAGGGCATAAAGCGGCATCAGAATATTCCTGCAATGTAACCACAGTGCCCTGCCTGGCCTGATCAGTTTTTTATCCCCTTACGCGAAGGCATAAATGCCGCTCACCCCAGGTCAAGTCCCTAAACTCTAGGGCCTTGCCAGACCTGTCTCCCTTGCTCTGAACAACCAACTCACTTATCCTCAATGTGCTGAAAAATGCAGTGAGAGTCCATGTGTTGCCCAAACCCTTCAGAATGCCAGGAGAAAGTGGTTGCCTGTCATCTCGGCCCATCACTTTTTGCCTGACCCACCCTTCAATAAATTTGCGTATCCTAAAATTGCTGGTGGGTTCAGGGAAGCCTCGTGCCTTGGACCAGAAGGCCAGAGCAGACATGCAGGATCTAATGGATTGAGGGGAGAGGCTTGCTTCCTTAAGGGACAAGCAGAACAGGGAGTGGCCATGCATCCTGTAACCCATTAGATTTCCTAAAGTTAGTGAAATCCCTAGCAGCCTTATTGTAGCTCTTTCTGGTGCTGGGTGCAATTGACATACCGATGATCTGTTCTACATCACCCCACCAAGTTTCCACAGATCGAAAGGCATCAGTTCCAGGAGGATGGCAGCATCTGATGCCAGCTCTCTGAAACATTCCATCTGCATATGGGAAAGAGCATCAGCCAGGGAATTATCCACACCAGCAATGTGTACAGCTGTGAAGACTATGTTAAAATGGAGACATTGAAACGTGAAAGCCCGCACCAAGTGCATGATGTGCTGCAACCTGGAGGAGAGAGAGTTAATCACCCTGACCATGGCAAAGTTGTCACACCAAAAGTGAATGAGGCATTTGCTAACTCACATGCCCAGATATGAACTGCCACTAATATTGGGGAAAAACTCCAAAAATGTAAGGTTGGCTGTGAGGCCTGCCTCTGCCAAACTCTCGGGCCATCTCTGTACACACCATTTGCCCCTGAAAAAGACACCAAAACTGATGGATCCTACTGTGTCAGATGATATTCTGAGTGCATCCCTGACCTTGATCTCATCACACCAAAAAGAGACACCATTGAAGTCAGCCAGGAACTCCTGCCATACTCCTAAGTCTAATTTAATCCCTCTGGTGATCCTAATTCTGTGATGTGGCTTGGTGATGCCCTTCATGGCATCGCACAGGTGCCAAAGGAACACCCCGCCAGGTGCAATCACCCAGCAGGCAAAATTCAGGTGCCCCACCAGCTCCTGAAATTCCTTAAGGGTAGCCTTGTGCCTACCCATGAAAGAAGCCACCCTTGACCTAAGATCCTGAACTTTTGCTAGCGGTAGTTTACAAGCTTGGTAGACTGTATCCAATTCAGGCAATAGCCCAGAATATCCAATATCCAATAGCCCAGAAAGGTAAGCTGCTGCACGGGCCCCTCAGTTTTCTCATGTGCCAAGGGCATGCCCAACTCCCACATGAGACATGTGAATTCTGCCAAGAGAAATGCGCACTGCCCAGAACCATAGCGTCCCACGAATAAGAAATCATCCAAATAATGCACAATACCCTTAAGGCCCAATCTACATTTGATGGTCCGTTCTAAAAAGGTACTGAACATCTCAAAGGCAGAGCAAGATACAGCACATCTCATAGGGAGGAAGTGATCAACATAGAATTTACCCTCAAAGGCAAATCCCAAAAGCTCAAAGTCACATGGATGTATGGGTAGCAGGCAGAAGACTCACTTGATATCAGATTTGGCCAGTTTGGCCCCAATGCTATGCCTGCACACCACCAGTACAGCTGCATCAAATGAAGTATACTTAACAGAATATAACTCAGCCGGAGTGGCATCATTAATGGACTCACCCCTGGGGTAAGACAAATGGTGGATTAACCTGAAATCACCGGGAGCCTTCTTAGGGACGACTCCTAGTGGGGAAAGTCTAGCGCTGGGAGTGGGAGGCTGGTCAAATGGGCCTAACATCCTGCCTTCAGCAACCTCCTTCCTAATTTTCTCTCTCACCACGTGCTTTTTGCCTATTACTGATTTAAGGTTATTGACCATAAAAAACTGCTGAGGTCCCACACTCAGGATCCTGAACCCCCAAGTAAATCCCTCCCCCAGATATAGAGCTGCAGCCTGTTCTGGGTAGAAGCAGAGCCAAGCCAGCAGCCTCTCACCATCAATTGGACTGCGCCCCTTTGTGAAGTGGTGGCTGATTTCTTGGCCCCCGCTTGCCATCTCCATCCCTGGGGCTTGTCCCTCCCCCTCTCCCCTTGGTGCAGTTGCAAATGGAGTGAGAGCCCCAGCAGATCCCACATTGGTGCTTGTATTTGCAAGAGCAACAGGCACAAAACCCTTGAATCCCAAACTCCCAGCAGAGCTAGATTTGCTGCTGCTCCTGTGAGCCCTGAGTGCAGGGAGGCCCCCTGGACTTGTTGAACTGCACCAGATGACCGAAGTGGGACCTCTCACCAAAATTGGAGTGAGCAGGGGTCAACGTTTGCATCCACAATTTGGCCTGGATGCTGTCCCAGCGCAGGCTTGGCTGCTTTGCCACCCTCATCCTAAACTTCTCATTGTAGTGCAGCCAACCAGTTCCAGCAAAATCTGCATGAGCCCTGAAAATCGTGTTCAAATACACCACCAGGGAGTGAGCTCTCGATGGCTGGGCCTTAATTATCACATCCATGTAAATGAGATAACCTATAAACCAATTAGTCCAGTTCTTGTCAATCCTCGTTTTTCTTAAATTTTCCTCTCTCACCTGTGTCCAAATCCTCCTTCTTTTTCTTATCATGCTCTCGGTACAAAAGGAAGAATAAGTCTACGTATTCTCCTTTCAGAAACCTTTCAATAGTGGCTGGTGTCAGGTGATCATCCAAACCCCCTGACTGCTCACCTGCCTTTTCCTTAAGGCCTGAATCCTTGTTTGACTCCCGTGATCTCGGGGCCCCACCCTGAGCGGGTCCAGGGACATCCTGGGAATGCAGTGTCACCCCGATGGCAGCTGAGAGGGTAACATTTGCTTCCCAGAGGAAGAAGGTGAAGAAGAAAATGATAGCTCTGGGAAACCTGCCAGCAGGGCCCATATCATATTCCTTGGGGGGGTAATGAAGCTCCAGGGCCATGTTACAGATGCAGTGCCCTCCTCATGACCAACGGACTCACCTGGCGCCGCTCCTGTCACTTCCAACTGTCCTGAGGTCCCGGCCTCCCAACTGTCATGCTGTGATGAGGACGCTTATTCCCACCTCTCTGAAGGCGCTTTGCTCCACTTCTCACCCAATCCATCCTTCTCAATAGCATCTAGCCATGCCAAAATCTGGTTAATAACACTTACAGGCATGGAGACCTTCTGTTCTTCCCTTCCTCTGTTCTGCCCCGCAGGCCGCTGGCCGCTCTCAATGGCCCGAAGCTTAGCAAAAATGGCAGCTGCCACATTTGCTCCCCCATCCTTGTCCAAAGATGAGGTCACTGACATTGGGGCAGCTAAGGGCTTGCCTGGCATGGCCTTTTTAGCTGGCATGGCCTTCTTGGAGGGCTGCTTACCCTTTGATGCTGATGAAACTCATTTGGAAGCCATCAGCACCACTGGCAAATCAGGCCAATCTTCCAGCCAAAACCCCAAGGAGAGAATGAATTGTGCCGTCCCAGCTCCAAATGAAAATCCAGCCACCACGCAGTGAATCCAGGCACACCACCTGCTATGAATCAACAAGGCCAAAACGCACCCTCTCAGCCCAAGTAGCACAACCAGTTACACTCTCCCAACCCACCAGCAGGAAATCATACCACTGAGAGGGTACCTCAACACTGTCTCAACTCAATCAGCACAAATCAGCACATTCTCTCAGCTCTGAGGCCAGGAAGCATGTAAATGAGTAAGTTCTTTCACACTCTCTCAGCCCCAAATAAGAAAACCTGGAACAATGTCCCCCTCACAACCCAAATGTAATAAATCCTAAAACTCCCTCAGCAAAACAAAACAAAACATAACAAAACAAAATGAACAAACAAACAAAATGATCACACTTTCTCAGCCCTCCAAGGCAAACTGGACACGCTCTCACAGCCCAGATGCAGCAAAACCACACAAAAGAGCAAACCCCCCCCGGAAGAGAGGTGCAAAAGAGAAAGAAAAAGAGAGAAGGGGGAAAAAACGGGAGGAGGAGAGGGGAAAGGCACACTCTCTCAGCCCACAAAGACAACTAGAACACACTCTCACGTCCCAGAGGCAACAAAACCGACCCTAAGGGCAAGCACACACCCCTGAAGAGAGAGGAGGAGGAGGAGCAAGAAGGGAAAGGGAGAAAGAGAAAAAAGAGAAAGAGAAAGAAAAAATATATTTAAAAGTTGGGGGGAGCCACTGCAACTGCCCTCCCCAAATAGGCTCCCAAACACCTAAGGGACTCCCCAATGGGCTGCTGCCCTCAGCCAGACCACCCAAGTCCAGTGGTCACCTCTCTGGTGCTCAAAAAAACCCAAAAAACCTTCTGCTGCTGCACCAGCAGCCCTCCCAGGACCTAGAGGGCCCACAGCAACCCGCCCCCCCCGCTGCTGCCAAGGATCAGCTCAGGAAGGGGGAAGAGGTGCAGAGAAGAGGAGAAGAAAGAAAGAAAGAAAGAAAGAAAGAAAGAAAGAAAGAGGAGGAAAGAAAGAAAGAAAGAAAAAAAAACCCTTCTGTCGCTGCTGCCATGACAGCAGCCCTCCCCAAGGCCTGGGGGGGCCACAGCAACCCCCTCCACTGACGGGGATCAGCCCAGGGAGGGGGGAAGAGGCATGGAAGAGGGAAAAAGAAAGAAAGAAAGAAAGAAAGAAAGAAAGAAAGAAAGAAAGAAAGAAAGAGGAAAAGAAAGAGAGAAAAAACTGGACCTGGGCAGCCACTGATGTAACTGCCAGTTGCCTCCCCACGCTGCTGTGAACAAAGGCCTGTCCAGGCCCCACCACGTGGCTGGCTTTCGCCAGCAAACACAGAGGCTGAGGAAGGGGCAGCACAGCCCTAAAAGGGGTCTACAGAACCCACACCCTCCCTTTCCCACTGTGCAACCCTTGTCGTGTGGTGATTGCATGGTCTCCTCTCATGGGAAGCCAGCAAAGGCATTCCCCCGCCATATGTGATCAAGTGGGTGGGGGGAGATGAATTATGTGTCAGAGGGGAAAGAAGTGGAGAGACAACAAAGCATCTCTAAAAGAACTACTATCAATATCAATAATCCCGATAGGCAGATAATCACATTGAATGTCAACATATCTACATCCCCCAAAATAGATTGGTATAAACAACAAATAACTTTTGCATAGTATAATTGGCTATATTTAAATAAGTGTACTGTTTTCTGAACGTTATTGATGAAAGTCATGTTCACTGATTATTTTTGTTGCTCTTATTGTCATTACCTCCTCATAAAAGGCTGTTTAATTTTTTAAAAAATACTAACATATTAGAGTCGGAAGGTCTTCTTAGAGGAGGAAAATAAAACAGTAATTGCTTGTTTGCATATGTCTATCCATTTAAATGCCTACAATTTAAAACTGTAAATAGACTGAAATTATCAGCTGGCAAAAGAAAATGTTCTGGATGTCTACACTGATCAAACGGAAGTCACTTAAATTAAGATTTAGTCCAAGACCATTTCCACTTGGGGTTGTGTGCCCTTGACAAAATAACAAGGATATAGTGTGTTTGTTTCCAAATGGAAAATCGTACTACTTTACAATTTAATTTTATCTAAACTAAGTGATATGAATTGAGTGTCATTCCTGTTGACAATTCTGGTACCAAGGATGCATACTGCTTCTGGGGGAGGAAGGGTAAGTTTGGCAATAGCTAAAAGTGCAATAGTTCCCAAAGTAGCAAGGATGTTTTGCTGAAATCATAACTTTGTTATGAAAGCATGAATTTTGCATACGGAAGGTCCAAGGTATACATGATGGCAAGCTGCGTGCTTGATATTAGGTTGCCAGGTCAGAGGATGCTGGCTGAATAATAGAATTGCTAAGAAAGTAGCTGAAGTCTCAGCCAAGCACCACACCACTGAAGGAACAGAAAGTTTGATTTTTGTCATTAAGGTGAGTTTAATACCTAGACACCCATCTCTACCATTCCCATCTGGAAACAGGGCTCACAGTTCAGCTTGAAGATGTCTGGATGTGCTATGTACTTGTGCAATGTCAGCTTATCAAAAAGCTTGGCATGAGCGAGTAAAGGAGACTGGGAAGGAAGGCAATGGATCCTCGATACCATTTAAAGCAAGACTGGAAGTGGAATGTCAGTGTTGGCAACTCTGGGTTGCCATATTATTTCACACTGATTTCCACAATCAGATGCCCCAAAGCAGTTCCTATCCCTTACCAAACTCATCCCTGTGACATCACAAGGACCCATCCTCCTGAGGTTTTGGCCCTGAAACTTCAGGCGAGGGAACACTGCTGACCAGTCAACCCTTGAATAATGTAATGTGTTCTTTGGCCCATAGAAACAGAAAATCGGAGCAGCAGCCACCCCAACAAATACTAGCAGATAAGTCAGCTGAGAAAAAAGTGTTAGCAAGACTTTTGTGGGGGGGATGTTTTCCAGGTTTTTTTTTATTTTATAATAAATTCCGTATCATTGTAACTGTTAGCAAGAATTAACAGTCAGACTCATAAAAGTCTGTGAACCCTCTGAAATAATATAACATTTATGAGATGTGAGAAAAGAAGGGGGTGAAAGACACCATCACCATCATGAGAGCTAGAACAAGATCTGTCACAATTCTCAAAAAACTTTGGACCCTGTGTCTCTCCCTTACATGCATACTCTTGATGATATGAGGATGGATATACTTATGAATGTAATTGTAGCATATTTCTGTTTTGTTGTATTGCGTTAAAATTGTGGCTGACACACTTAAGCCATAACACAGTATCTGTCCTCTGTGTCTTGCCACAAATGCCCTATACCACCCCTGTCTTAATACTGTGTGTTCTAACAAACAGCAGCTTTTCCTTCTTCCATGTACTGAAAAATCAATAAAATTATTCAGAGAAACAAAGTTAAACCCTGTCTCCAAATTTACCAAGGTGATTTGCAATTTCATGAAATCTTGGTTGTTACTCTCATATCAGCCAAGTGTTCAAATTTGACAGGATCAGTTCTGATTAGTCCTGGGTCATACTGCTTTTTTGCTCTGTTTCTCTTCCTCTCACTTTCCCCTGTTGTCCTTAGCTTTCTTCAGTTGCTGCAAACTGATTTCAATTTGCAAAACTAGTTTGCACTCAATGCAATGAGGGGGGCAGGGGTGAGAGAAAAGAGAGGTCAGAGTCTTGCCCTTTGCAGTAGATTTAGGCAAAAGCAAACTGTTATGAGCTCTCTTAGCTTGGCTGTTCTTCTGCATTAACTTTTGCCATTCTGACAAGTCTCTGTGTTGCTCAATCACATTTGTCCTACTTTTCATTTATGAAATGTTGAAGGGCATGAACACTTTCTCTCTAACCCTACACTGTCTGTAATAATAATAATAAATCTTTATTTGTATAGCCAAGGCCATTACAAAGTATTTCAGGTAAAAACAGCATTAAAACAATACAAAAAATGTTGTACTTTATGGTTCTGTCCATCATCTCTAGTATCTATTTATCTTTACTACTAAGTTCCCTTCTCAAAATTGATGCTTTAAAGGCAAAACAAGCAACTTTATTGGAAATGTGTGAAACTGAATCCCCCAGAAGAAATTTAATTAGAAACAAGCTACACTTATTGGGTGTAAGGTCAAGTTCTTTAAACAAGGCCTTTCTTAAGTGTGTGTAAATTGGGCATACCAAAAGATAATGTACTAGATCTTCAACTGTGTTGCTCCCACATAGGTAGACTCTGTCCTCCCTAGGGATATGATGGTACCTTCCATGAACTATTCCTGGGTCCATTGAGTTACAACAGAGAGCCGTGAGCGCATATCTCCACTTAAAATTTGTTATACTATTTAAGTATTGAGGATGAGGCATTTGTATAGGTAATTTGTCATACGAGGGAGCACATTTTGACAGACATATGGAGACATGATCAGCTTGGAAGTCATTTTTTGAAATGTGTGCTTTCAGATGTCGAGCTGCTTGCTCAAAGTTTAAAGCATCTAAAGACTCCAGCAAGAGACCATAACCCTCCACTAGATGTAGAATCTTTTGATTTCAGGATAAATATTTTCTACTATTGTAATTTGTCATTTCTTTGAAGGCACTCAAAACTAAAGGAGAACCCATTCCTTTTCTCAGTCTCAGCCAATATTTTGATTGCATACATGTGAACAGCACTCTTCAGTGTATGGAGACCAGTCTCCAACCACAAAATAAAGGTTTCAGTTCCTATAGGTAATCCTAACATTGCCCTGAAGAAATGATTCTGCACTGTTTCTAGGTGTGTTTTCAAGGATGCTCCCCAAAGTTCAGTGCCGTAACATATCTGAGTAACTACTTTAGCCTTATAAATTTTAATAGCAGGTGGGATCTGTTTACCACCTCTGCCCCAATAGAATCTTAGTAGGGAGTTGACATGCACTGTCTGTATTTATCGCCATTTCTGTATTCTAAAAGAGATAAAGCAAGTGAGAGAAACAGAGAGATAGGGGGGTGAGAGAAAGAGAACCTCTCTATAACCTCTTTGGAATATCTCTTTTGAAATCTTTTATTCATACAGACCAAATTACTGGTTGTAAAGAAAACCTTTTCAATAGTGAAGTAGGGAAATGGTAAAAGTAAAATATTGCTGCTAATCTTTGAAGGTGTGAAACTGGACTTTTTTAAAAGATTACACTACAGTAGTTCTCTGTGCCTTAAAATGTTCTAGAGTAGATACTACTAACTAAAGGAAAAAAAGGGAGAGGGGAAAGAAGGAATGTGGCAGCACATTTAAGACTAACTGGTTTTTATTTTAGCGTGAGCTTTCATGGATATAAGTACACTTTTTCAGAAGCAGTATTAAATGCAGGCCTCAGGATGTAAAGCTACAAAAACATAAAGGTACAAATGTTATGTTTTATGAGGGTAGGAAGTACCTTCCTGCAGAGAAGCCACTATTCTGATCATGTTTGCTGTCTATGTGAAAGCACATAAGTTCTGAGTCACAAGTCACAAGTCATGAAGAGAGAACAGATAGCCTCTTATCATAACACCAAAAATCCACTGCATGAGGCAGACGCTTTCTTCTGTCTAGTGGTAGGCCAGCCCTTATATAGTTTTACTCGTGCTGTTGTGTTACCAGCAGCCACTGAATGAGGCTAGCTAGAGGTCTGAAATAGTGTTCAGTTGTATTGGAAGAAGAGTTATCAGTTATCAGTTATCAGTTTCACATTCTGAGATCTATTCCTCTTCTGTCCTAGAGCACTTCCACACAAGTCATGATATGGCATTGCATGCACTTGCATCAATTCCACCTCCCATCAGAGCTTAGGAAATGTCCTTTTTTGGACTACAACTCCTAGAATTCCCCAGCCAGCATGGCCAGTGGAATTCTGTAAGTGCAGTCCCCAGAAGCAATTTTCCCAATCACTCTCCAGGAGTAGTGTACACACTCAAGTGACAATCCTCCCCAAGCCCTCATCCATCTGTACTTTCAAAAGAAATGTGGATGTTGAAAAGGGCAGAAAAAGGAACATAAAAAATGATTTTCCTCCCTTCATTTTTTCTCAAGGCTTGTTTTTTTCCAAAACATTGGGAGAGAAAGGATTGTGGGAAATTTCTTTTGGAATAATGAATAAAATATCTAAGACAAAGTGTTCCTATATTTACCCCACCCACATTATTTATAAATACTATGTAACCAGTAGACATTTTTGGAAGACTATATACAGTATTTCATATCATTGCAGTTCCTAGTCTTGGTTTCCTCTTTATGGAAATGAATGTTTCATGTCTACTTGGCAGTATGAAATACCAGAGCAGCAAAATCAAATTTCTTTCTTTTACTAATGTTGATGGTTTCTTCTGTTTTTATTTGCCTTCTCATAAACTGGCAAAACCACGCATTTTCCTTATAGTTCCTGCATCACTTACAATTCAACATCTTATGGTTTCATTTGTAACCAAAAAAAGTACAAAGACAAATTCAATTTGTAAACTACACTTTTAGTATACTAAATATGACAATTTTATACCAAACCAAATTTAGCCTAATGCATTTTATGTTCCTAAACTAACAAAGTAATTTTCAATCTGTAAAGGGTGCCAATATTGCAACTTTTTTTCATTTTTTTCCAAAAATTGTAATTTTCTTCAGAGGGCAAAAAAAGAGAAAGGCTTCACAATTTTTAGAAATTTTTATCTCCTGGTGGAACCAGCACAAGGTGCAGCATATGCCTGAGCCAGACTGAAACATCATTGGAGGGTTCTCACCTGATTTGGGATGTGAAAATCTGTCAATGTCATTTCTGTAGCATTTTTCAGAATACCAACCATATTTGCATAACATCCTGGCCCCATACTGAGTTGCTAGACTTTAGCAATAGTAATAGCATGTGTATTTCTATACTGCTTCTCAGCTAAGTGCTCTCTGAGTGGTTTACAGTGTGCTAGCTAATTGCCCCTAGTAAGCTGGGCACTCATTTTACCAACTGTGGAAGGATAGAAGGCTGAGTCAACCTGGAACCCAGCAGAATTTCACTCACAATGTTGTGGCTGCAGTACTGACATTTAACCACTGTGCCACCAGGATTTCTGAGGGGAAATGTGCTCCATCCCATTTCCAGTCTTAAGAGACACAAAATGGATATTTTCATAGAGGAATACAAACCCAATGAATTTCTTTTTCATGAATGTTTAGTAAACACCTCTTGAACTTTCAGGTGGGTGCCACTGTAGCACACTGAACATGCCTGGCTTTCTCTAATTTTGGAAGCTGAGTAGAGTTGAACTTGATAACTATGTAGACAGGAGAGCATCAGGCAAGATCAGAGATCTCCATGTACAGTTGGGAAAGAATTCTGCCTGAAACCCTGGAGAATTGTTGGCAGTCAGCATGTATAATACTGGGCTGGATGGAACATTGGTCTGACTTAGCAAAAGGCAGATTTCTATATTCATGTGTTTGTTCCTATGCACTTAAAAGGTCAGCATTTCTGAATAAGCTGTCAATAATATCAACAGTTGAAGATGGCTCAACAGTTGAAGTGCGAGCAAGCCATCTTTCCCTGTCGCAAGTTATAAGAGAAGCAGGTCAAAGACTACTTTCATTCCATTAGAAAGCTCTTCAGTCCAATAAAGTATGATTTGCTTCTGCTCATTATCTATGTCATTCATTTGCCTTCCTCTGTAATTTTTATCTGTGGCTTTAGCTGAGTCCAGGTGGCTGTTTGTAGTTTAGGTGGCTGTTACTTCAGCTTTTTGATCTAAAAGTATGATTGGCTGTTTCTCAACAGTTCATTATTTACTCTTCTGTCACAAGGTTGGCTTGGCAATTTTGAGCAAATGTCTGATGAACATGGCATTATGTCCATTACTTACTTTAGGCTCCAAATTCTGGTTCAGTGGTCAAAGGAGAGATATCTCACATAATAAGTTTACCTGTGAACACTCACCACTGTGTTTCAAACAGTGGTGGTCCCCATTCAACTAAGCTTAGTTGTGATTAAGGCTACAGTTCCTACACATAAGCTCCAGTGAGTTCACTGGGGTTTTCTTCTGAGTAGACATGCCCAGGGTGTCTGAACACTATGACAGGATTAATTTTGTTGTGACTAGTTTGCATTGAATGGTTGATTCAATGCAACTTACACAGAAATTTTATGCATCCTATAACCTAATTAGTACCTACATTGGTTAGACATCTATAACTCAAAATTTCTGGACATCATACAAAATGATTTAAAACAATGGTAAATGTACAATTTTCAGACAACAAATCTGAAAAATACAATCCAGCATAAAAACCAAGTACACCACTTTCAATATGGTAAAATACAAGGGGCAGTTAACATCTGCAATTCTGCTGCTGTGATCAACAGGAAATGATAAAAGGACAAAACCTGTGAGCAAGAAGGTTTTGTTAGCTTTGGAGACAACCTTTGCTGAATGGAACTCACTTCCTTTGAAACTGTAGAAGGATCTTGACCATGAGTAAGGGCATTGTGGGATATTATAGTGCTCTCCTAAGTCTGGTATGGAACCTGTGTTTTAGTTCTTTTTCAAATAGACTGAAAATTCAATGACAAAGAAGTGTTAAATGTTTCTAGTAAAGTTATGGAACATAAGGATTTTAAAAATAAAATGAGAACTATATGATTTAAAAACAGAAGCTGAAACCATCAGCAGTGCCCTGGGGGTGGAAATATCACTTCTCTAGTTTTAGCTCCAGATGGGTATCACATAGCCCTCTGGGTCTGATTGGACTACAATGCCCAGCAGCCCCAATCTGCATAGCCAATGGTGAGGAATTCTGCTGTGGGCTGCACTTCAAGTACCTCCAGATGGCCACACAATTCCTACCCCTGTTTTAGCCCTGTGCCTACTCAAAAGTTTCATCCTCCATTCTTAACTTTATTTGGATCAGGGACAGAATTGATGATAAACTACACCTTCACTTAAGCCAAAGCCAGCCCAGGATATTGTGCCACCAGAAATGAAGGACAAGAGAGTATGTCCTCCCCACTCCATGTACAGAAGCTGAATGGGCAAGCAGTTGAATCTTGCTTGAATACAGGCAATGGGATAGCAAGCATTCTCCACCACACTTCATGCAAGAGGCTAGTTTGGTGAGTCCAAGAAGGGTGTGTGATATATCCAAATCTTTTCTCCAAAAAATGGAGCTGCTGGAGAATTCACAAGGAATATATGAGAGGCTAACACACCACTGTCCCCTAACGACTGCTGCCTGTGATTGTCTCACTAAGCCTAATGGAAGGGCCAGCACTCTTGTAAGAAATGGCAGCCATTTTGCTTCGCTGCTTTCTGTATCCTGTATCAAGTATGTCTTTCCTATCAAGCGTCAAGCAAAAGTCCTGTTGATGGGTAGCTCTGAGACAGAAAGAAAGGAAAGTTGTTTTGTACAGAGTTGGAGTTTGCCATTTTTGTTCCTGAACTGAAAAGTCAAAATAATGACATATGTCTCTCTCTCTCTCTCTTTCAAAAAAATAATTACTCAGTTTGCCAGTGAGTTAAGAATAAGAATGATACAACTGAATAAAAACAAATTATAATGTCAAAAAGCAAAATGAGTAAAACACATTCTGAGCAAACACTTGTACAATTATTTTTAGATATGCACGTACTAATTCTTTTTAGATATTGAAAAGGAACAGGTTCATTATTTTCATGCCTCTGGGGAGACGTTAAAAGATACATAATGAAAATGTCCAGGTACCAGTCAAATGTAGTTTTATCTGTTCATGGATTAGAAAAGAAATGAAAACTAAATTCAGCACAGCACTATTCAACTAACTGAAACCCTTCCAAGTAAAAGATACTCTCCATGTGGTTTCATTATAATAATGTTCAAAGACTTGTACAAACGTATAAGCTTGAACATGAACTGAAACTAATTTCAGATAAACCCAAAGTCAGATTTTCAGCCTTGCTGTACTTAATAGACCAGGGCTGCTGATTCATGGTCCTACAGATGTTGTTCAACTACACTTTTCATTGTTCTTGACTACTGGCCTGTCTAGTTCCTGACTTTACGTGTGCATCCTCCCTCCAAAACCTTCCTCCTTTCAGCTGCTGCTCTACCTACATCTCCTGCATCCATTCTATCCTTACCTGTTATTTCAGTTTCCTACAGCTGACTTGTAATACCCACTTTCCTAGAGCTGGAGCCAGTAGTTCTCCCCCACCTTGGCTCCTCCTGGGGTCATATTAACCTAATCCCAGTCTTTGGGAGCACACTTGGAGTGCTAAGAATATGTCTTAGGGAGTGTACCTCTCTTTAAAAGGCAAGAAGGTAAAAGTGGATCTAAAAAGGCACGAGGGATAAACATGAACTTACTTGAGAGCTACACCAGCTCTGCACTCATGAAATTAAACCTTACAAGTGATATCAATACACTTCATAACACAAACCACAGTTCCACTAGAATCTCCCTTTAAAAGACCTTTAAAAGACCTTCATTCACATTTCTACTTGCCAATGAATGTACATAACTTCCAATTGCATTTCCCCCCATTAAAGAATGTAAGAACTTTACTATATCAGATTAAAAAAATAAAAAGCTTATCTAGTCTAGCACAGTGTTTTTCCACAGTAGAAAACCCAATGTGTTAAAGAAGTCCAAAAGCAATTCTAGTATTTCTTAGAAAATGATGAAAGCAAATAGCATCCAACAATCATAACACCTAATGTGATTACCTAGATGTACATAACTTGAATAAGTTTGTTATCTCACGCTCACTGATGATTTTATTTCTTCTCCAGATTCATTGGCTAACTTTATATTTATGAAACAGGATTTCCAACTTCTCCCTCTGCTCTGCAGCCTCTGTTTGCTCCTTGTAAATGTGCTCCTGGGAAGTGAAAGAACTTGAGAATGATGTGGAATATGGCTGGGGGGTGCTCCAGGTAAGAGGAAGACTTGGTGGAAATTCTCTTTCTTACAAGACAGAGGAGGAGGATTTAAGATTTACAGGCCTAAGTGCACTAAGTGGACCAGATCCTGTCTGATATTGGAAGCTAAGCGGGGTCAGCTGTGGTTAATACTGGGATGGGACACAATCAAAGATTACCAGGAGCTGTAAGCAAAACCACCTCTGAGTATTCCTCGCCTAAGAAAATCCTGTGAAATTCATGGGGTCACCATAAATTAACTGGTGACTTCAAGGCACATACACACACACTCTCTCTTAAGATCTAAGCCATATGTCAAAAAGAAATGTCACTCCTTTCAGTTATTCAACAACAGTGAAGACAGAGACATAGAATCATAGAATCATAGAGCTGGGAGAGAACACAGGAGCCATTCAGTCCAACCCCCTGCTATGCAAGAATACACATGGGGGGGGGGTCAAATAAAAACCTTTACTTCCTAATGAATTACACTTTGCATAGATGACCAAGGGCAAACAGATGCAGTTTATTGAGTTTCTTTTGTTTTTATATTTTCCATGGGCATCACATCTATTGGAACTCTAAGTATGACTTGAAGCCATCTCACAGTCAGTCTTCCAAAATGCTGTTGACATGGATTGTGGTAAAAGAAACAATTAGATGATATGGCTGCTATGGCAGGTGGCTGCATGGGAAATTCTGGCAAGAACTGGCCATCTTCATGATAAAAAGAGTGTCTAGATCAAATTTAGAACATGCAAATTGAATGAGCTAAAAATGAGCACCAGAAAGGGTTAGAGAAAAATAATAACATTTTTCAAAAATTCTCTCCTAGAATGCTGTCTTCAATTAAATAATAACATGTGCATGCTTTCTTTATAAAAATGATTTGATTCATTCCTGGTATCCTCATTGCCTGAGTCATAACATGGAGCTATGAGGTTGAGATAAATCACTTGAGAAATACAGCTCATTTACCAAAAACCCCACCCCCATACCAAAACAAACCCAGCCTCAGATAAGAGTTCCATGCCAATATATATATATAAAGTGACAAGTGGAGGAGTTTATCAATTTGATCCAAAAAACATCAGATTACATGAAAATTAAATTTGGATTGTAAAACCACCATCTGGAAAATAACAGCACAAACAACACACTACAGCAACTGAGTAAGGCTGAAAAGATCAAATAAAGTCAACGGGTGAAGATGCTGTGTAAGTCAAACTGATCTTTGGGGCTGCTGTGACTGTCAGTGGCCACCCTCAAAACAATTCCTGTATAAAAAAAATAGGCATTAAATGGTTTCCTCTGACATGAAGTCACACTTTTCCTGCTTTCCTTGTATACATTTATGACAAATTGAAAAGACATAAGCCTACAGCTTCAGAATAAAAAATGGTCTGTTATGGTAGACCCACAGCTCATCAGTGTTTGTGTTTTGAAAGCTGATGGTCCCAGATTCAATCATCATCATTTAAAATAAATCCTGTGATTTATTTTAAATTTGTTTTTATATCAATAAATTTAACAAAATTGCAATACAGCAATAATTGCAAATTTTCAAAAAAGTCAGACAACAACATATACACACACACACACACACACACACACACACACACACACAAAGAAATAAAGATGTACAGGATCTTCATATGGATGCTGATACAAAGGGGTGTAAGATAGGTACATGGAGAGTGTCTCATTGGTTAGGACTTGACTCATCTTACAATATTTCTTTCCAATGGCTGAAGTGTTGAGATGGAGACTTTAACCACTTGAATTATCACTAACATTAAGTGAAAGGTTTTTATTCTGTATGCCCTTTGGTGTGTTGTATACTCCTAGAGAGTAAGCGTGATGTAGTGGTTAGAGTGTTGGACTACAGCCCTGGAGACCAGCGTTTGATTCCCCTCTTGGCCATGGAAACCACTGGGTGACTTTGGGTGGGTCACACGCTCACAGCCCCAGAAAACCCCATGATAGGTTTGCCTTAGAGTCACTGTTAAGTCAGAAATGACTGGAAGGCATTCAACAACAATACTATCAGAAAGCTTTCATGTATCCATGTATCCCTAACTCAGTTAGGGATCAGTTTTCTAGAAAGAGGTTTCCTGTTTTCCAGATCTTGGTAATTTCCAGTCTAGTGGCAGCTATGAAAAAAGTGATTAAGTCTTTACCAAAATCTGCACTTACCAAGGAATGGAGACTGACACTAATATGTAAATAGCATCTTATCCCTGTACAACTGTCAAGAATTACAAAGAACACAAGTGTAAAGTGTTGGAGAGGTTGTAACTGCAAAGAGAATTATACACACATGTGAGTGGAATGCATAAAAGTAAACCAGTTTTGGCTTAAGATAACAAGCATGATTTGAGACATCACAAAACAAACAAAAAATCTTTTGTGTTTTAAAAGATTGCTCAGGACTGGTCCAAGACATTTTGCTACACAAAATGGTCTTAGTGTTTAAACACTAGTTCCATCTTACTTCAGCACTTGAGGACTAGACAGTTTACTCTGTCAGGTGTTAGAGTAGCAAACTATTTTTGAAAAATCAGAAGAAAAGCAAATGTTACTTTCAAAAATTATATCAGTAACTAACTTCTAAGTAGTTCCTTTTAAGATGAATCTTCCAAGCTATGATACAGTGCGCGTTAAAGTCCAAGTTAAATAAGACTGATGGAAAATACATTTTAAAAGAAAATGACAATACCATTTTCATGATGAAAGAGTCCAGTATTTCCACAGACACAATAATCCTACTCACCCCTTATAGAATGTAAATGTGTGCTAATTTTACCTCTCTCTCTCCTTAACTCCTTTGAGGCCCCTCCCTAAAACACAAAACCCAGGATTCCATAGGATATTGAAAGTGGAATAATAGCACTATAACAGCCTAGTTCAGAAATGGTCATAGTTGTCTTTGGGTTGCCATAAATCAGAAATTACTTGAAAGCGCACAGCTACAACAACAATAAGAAGAGACAGAGTGTGGGCAGCATTGCTACACTGCCTTGTTTATATGTTGATCCAATGCACTAACATAATAAATGAGTAGGACTTCTGTGTGAAGTCAAGCATAATATTTCCTCCCATTTAAAAATGGTTTGGGTAAATCAAGAACGTGTCACAGATTCATGTACTGCTGTTCTATCTTCGTTCTCCTTTCTTTTCTCACAAGCTTAAATTTTCTACTGTCCTTCCTGGGAAAGAGAAAGTCTTTTCAATAAATAACTCAATTAACATATCAGTATAATTCTCATTTATAAAATTGGTGTGAGTAAATTAAGTATTTTGAGAGGTATTTCAGTTTATTGCTAATCTAAAGTCAAGTATATTTCCAATATCCCTCATCTTAACTTTCAACAATCTACACAATTTAGGAAGTACATATTTGTTGAATCTCTTTCTCCCACAGCATTCTGCATGCCAGCTGAGAGCATCACCTGAAGTCTTTCTCTGGATTTCCCTGTTGCAGTGTTTGCATAGAGGGAGAGTCTTTTCAGTGGTGGTTCCTCTCTTTTAGAATGCCAGTATCCTGTTCTGACACCTGTCTCATTATTTTTGTTTAAGCTCTAGTTCTTTCAAGAATCACTAATATTAGTAATCAAAGACATAGCCAAGCTAGTCTGGATCAGTTTACAAAGAGATCTTGTACCACCTTTGAGATTAACTGAGAATAACTTTCTGTCCATTAGGCCATTTCCACACTAGACTGTTATAGTGGCATTATTCCACTTTCAACAATGCTCAGGTCCTTCCCTAAAGTGCAAACCCCAGGATTCCATAGGATGTTGAAAGTGGAATAGTAGAAATGGAGGTGGTATGGAGGAGGAGAGAAGGAGAAAGAACTAGCCACCGGTGGAGATCGACGGACATGAATGCCCTCAGGAATTCTGAGAGCCGCCATTCCCCCTCGATCAGCGCCTGTAAGTGGGCATAGCTCACCTTTTTTTTGTGTATGGAGGGATTAGAATAATAAATAAGTCAAGCTTCAAGAAGTGAGTTAAAATATTTCTCTACATGTGGGCAATCCCAGCGGGAGGCAGAAGAAACAAATAAGATAACCCCATGAAATTCGATTGGGTCTTAAACTTATTAGAGGGAATATAAGCAGTGAAAAGGACATTCAAATAGAAATAAAAATTGGAAATTAAGAGAACTATTATATTAATCTTCAGAAAAGAATCGGTAACGAGGACAATGACTTAAAAATCTTTTGATGAATGTTGAACAATAGAAAAGATTGTGCTTGGCAAGAGATTTACAGAATGACAACTGAGAAGGCAAGGAGAGAGTTTGAAAATTAGGAAAAGCGTGCAACAGGGAGAAGATGGAGAAACAGAATTGTAAGCTGCAAGGTGAATAAGAAACAGAACAGAAACAGAACTGTAATAGAACTGTAAGTTAAAAGCCGAGGAAACAGTAGATTGACAACATAAGAGGTGGAAGTGCTGAGAAAGAAGAAGCATCAGAAAAGACAACAGTCAATGTGAAGAGGTTTGGATAATAAATATAAAGAGGAATAAAGGGGGGTGGAAGAGACATAAGGACTTTAAAAGCTGTCTAGAACTGTGTACTGTCCACTCTGTGTATATAGATTTGTATGATGTGTTTTGTGAGGGAAAGGATTTAATAAAAGTCTGGGGGGAAACTTAAAGGGTATAGACAGACTGATATAAGATTTGAATATTAACATATGGTGCTGGGCTATTGGTAAAGATTAGAGGAACATAAAATATATATGTACAGATAAAAAGTTACAAATACAGGGAATAAGAGGTGGGAGGTATAGAAGACTGTGAATATAATGAGGGGGAATATCTTAACATCTCTAAGGAAAGGAAGGCAATCAGCTGGGATAGCTAGAACTGTTTCAAGGTTATAGGTGAGATAACATAATAGGCAGTAAGTAACAACAGATAAGAGACATGCTAAGGAGAGACATATAGGAGGTTTTGATTAACAGACACCTAGCATCAGGAAAAGCAAAGTGAAGAAGTGTGGGAGCAGCCCCTGGTGGTGAAATTAAATATTAGAATTCATTTTAAAATAGAGATCTCCGCAAATTAAGGATTAAATTTATTTATTTAACTAATTGCGTAAAAGAAGGAACTTAAGTGCATTTAAAAAATATTAAAGTAATAGTAGAAAGGGTAGAAGGAACTTAAGTTTGTTCTGAGTAAGAGCAGAAAAGAATATGGTGGGTTAAACAGAAGGAAAATTCAAGAAGAATAGAGTAAAAGTAGAATATACTTATAAAAAATATTAAATAATTATTAAAAACCAATCTAACAGATAGAGAAGGGGGAGGAAAAAATATAATATAAATAATAAAAAAGGAAGAAAGAAAACAGAATAAAATAGAACAGTAATAAATAGATAGATAATTGAGTGTGCACTACAGAATATTCCAACATGGCTACAGCGGCAGGAAGAAGGAAGAACACAGTGCAAACACAAATACAAGCTTCAACCCAAAGAAGGCCTTCACTGGAGATGCAGCCAAGCAGCCAAGATCCATACCAAACATTACTAGAAGAAGTGAAGAAAATGAGAGAAGATGCAAAAAAAGGAAATGAGAGAATTATCCTTAGAAGTTAAGAAAGAAGTTAGAGAAGTGAGGAAAGACATGGAGAATTTTGGCAAGAAGCTGGAACTAGTCACGAGAGATCTGAAACAAATGAATGAGAAGATGGAAGAAGTCCAGGTCAAGACTAAGCAGATAGAGAATTGTACAAAGGACATAGAAGAGACAATAGAGAGAAATGAAATGAAAATAACATTAATGGAAATCAAATATCACGAGAAGTGCCTGAAGATTAGAGGTCTAGAGGAAACTCAAGGAGAGGACCTATATGCTAAACTCATTCCAATGATAGCACAATTTATTAACTGGCCTATTGAACAACTTGATATCGAGGCTGATTGAATTTTCAGGATCAGCTTGCTAATTGCAAGGAAAAGAAAACTCCCGAGAGACATCGTGATTTATTTTGTGAGAGAGAGGGTGAAGGATTTGATTATCCAACAGAGTTACAATAATAATTTAATTCTGGATGGAGTGAAACTTAAAATTTTTAAAGATGTGCCGTCTCAAGTATTGAAAAAGAGGAAAGATTACAATTTCCTAACCCAGGTGTTGAAGAGAAAAGGAATTGGATACAGATGGGGAAGAGTTGAAGGAGTAATATTAACATATAAGCAAAGAAGATTTACATTAGATTCAGTAATGAAAGCTAAAGAATTTCTAAGAAGACACAAAGACGACCTGGAGAAAATGGACAATAAAGAGACAGAGAAGGAAAAGAATGAAGAAAGGAAGAAAGAAGAGAGAGAAATAAAAGGGCAAGCAATGAGTAAAGAAGAGAAAGTAAAAAATATATCAGAAGAATCAACACAATCAGAGGAGGGTACTAACTTAGAACAAGACGAAGAAGAGATTGACCCGGAAATAGAGGAAGGAATAACAGAAGATCCAATTAACATCTGAAGATAAAACAAAATTAGAAATAGAAAATGCAGATTAAAATTATTTCATGGAACATTAGCGGATTAAATTATTTACCTAAATGGAAAAGAGTCTTTCATATTCTAGAAAAACAAAAATGGGGGATTATAGGTTTACAGGAAACCCATATAAAAAATACAGATTCAGTAATACTAAAGAACCCAAAACTAGGAGACCTGTATACAACAGCAAATAAAAAAAAAGAAGGGTAGCAATATATGTGAATAAAAACTATAAAGCCATAGAAGTTTTAAATGACCCAAATGGTAGATATTTAGGTATAAAACTAAATTTATTAAACAAGAAAACATTAGTTTTAGGAATATATGGGCCATTAGAAAACAAGGGAGAGTTTTATAGAAAATTAGGACAAAAAATTTTAGGACTGGATTATTCAGAGATAATAATAATGGGAGATTTTAATGGGGTAATTAATCCCGAATGTGACAGACTAGGAAAATTGAAATCTAATAAAAAGAAAGGAAAATTGCCTAAATCCTTTTTCCAGATGATGGATATGCTGTTGTTGGTAGATGTAGGGAGAACGCTAAACAAAAATATAGAGGACTATACCTATTACTCCCAAGTCCATAAATCATGGTCGAGGATTGACATGTTTTTAACATCAAAAACTTTATATTCGAAAATAAAGAGAATGGAAACAACCCCAAGAAACATTTCAGATCATAACTCAATAATATTGATGATGGGTGGTAAAAAAAACAAGGGTTCACATGGAGATTAAAAGATAATTTACTAAAAAATGAAAAAATAGTACAAAAAGCTAAAATTGAGTTAGAAAATTATTTTAAGGAGAACTTAGATAAAGGGATACCAACAAACATAGTTTGGGAGGCTGGGAAAGCTTTTATAAGAAGTTTCTTCATTCAACAAGAGAGCTTTTGGGAAAAAAAAGAGAAAAGGGAAAAGGAAAATAAAATAACAGATGACATTAAAAGATTAAAAGAAGAATTAAAGAAAAAGCCAGAAAATGAAGATAGAAATAAAAAAATTAAAATATTACAGAAACATATGGATATTAAGATAACGGAGGAAATAGCTAACAAATTAAAATTCACAAAACAAAACTACTTCTTTAATGCTAATAGGCCAAATAAGTGGCTAGCATACAAGTTGAGAAAGGAAAGAGAAAAAAGAATGATCCAAGAAATAAGAACAGGGGAAGAAGTATGTATAGAGCAAGAGAGAATCAAAAAAGCATTTATGAAATACTATAAAGAATTGTACTCCGAAGAGATTATGACAGAAGACAAATTAGACAAATAAGACAATATCTAAAAGAAAATGAGATATTAGAATTTACAGAGATGCAAAGGAATATGATGAATAGCCCACTAACTAAGGAAGATATCATTGAGGCGATAAAAAGATTCAAATCTCAGAAAGCCCTGGGCCGAGATGGGTTCACCGCTTTATATTATAAAACATTTATAGAACAATTAGTGAACCCTTTATATAAACTACTTCAAAATTTAGAAAAAGAAGATATACCCCAGATGTGGAGAGAGGCAAACATTACTCTGATACCCAAGGAGCGAAAGGATAAATTAGATATGAAAAATTTTAGACCAATATCTCTACTAAATGTGGACTATAAAATATTTGTGTTGATTTTAGTGGAAAGATTAAAGAAAACTTTACAAGATTGGATCCATGAAGACCAGAATGGATTTATCCCAGGGAGACAACTTAAAAATAATATTAGATTCATAATAAACATTTTAGAGTATTTCCACAAGCACAATGAAAGAAAGTTAGCGTTGATACTGTTGGATGCAGAAAAGGCTTTCGACAAAGTTAATTCGATATTTATGAAAGAAACATTAGCTAGAACTAATATTGGAAGTAATTTTTTAAATTGGATTAATTTAATATATAACAATCAGCAAGCACAATTAGTAATAAATGGAGAGAGAACTGAGCCCTTATCTATTAGAAAGGGAACCAGACAAGGATGCCCACTATCCCCATTACTATTTATAGTAGTATTAGAGATATTGAATAAAAAAATTCGACAGGAGAAATTAATTTGAGGGATCAAAATTAGAAATCAAACATATAAGATTAGAGCTTTTGCAGATGATTTGGCAATAACATTAGAAGACCCAATGCACGAGGTAGATATTTTAAATGAACTCTTACACCAATATGGGGAACTATCGGTTTTTAGAATTAATAAAGAAAAGACTTATATTATAACTAAAAAAAAGTCAAAGGCAGAAGAGCAAGAAATACAAGGGGGAAAAAACAAATTTAAAATTAACAAAGAAAGCTAAATATCTAGGAATAGTTATCTCAAAAAATAACAAAGAACTTTTTGACAATAATTATTAAAGGATATGGAAAGAGATAAGGACAGAAAAGGAGAAATTAGAATTATCGCTTTTGGGGAGAATAGCAGCCACGAAAATGAATATATTACCCAAAATGAATTTTATATTTCAAAACCTACCAATATTAACAAATGATAGCCCTTTTAAGAACTGGAATAAAGATTTGATGCAATATATTTGGAAAAAGAAAAAACTAAGAATCAAACAAAAAATATTAATGGATGTAAAAGAAAGAGTAGGTATGGGCTTACCAAATTTAAAACTGCATTACTATGCAAACTGCTTAGATTGGGTATCAGATTGGATTACTTTAAAAAATCAAAGATTGCTACAAGTAGAAGGGGAAGATATTTATTTTGGCTGGAATGCTTATTTGTGGTACAGTAAAGAAAAAATTGATAAAAATTTTACAAACCATCTTATAAAGGGAGAATTACCAAGGGTGTGGAGGAAATTTAAAACGAGATTCTATTTAAGAAAACCCTTGTGGATCTCAGTTCACGAAGCATTCTATAGAAAGGAAAGACCTAAAATTGATAAGTGGATAACATATAAAGATCTTATAAAAAATCAGGAAGGAAATATACAATTTAAATCAAGGGAGGAACTAAAAGAGAAAGGCTTGGACACACATTGGTTATTAATAAGACAACTAAAGGAAAGGTTTAAGATCGATAGAGAACAGGACGGTTTTGAAATAAAGGAAAATAAAATTGACAAATTACTTAATGCAGAGGTGGAGCATTGAGTTGGGAAAATATATAAGATGATATTAGAGATGGATATGGAACAAGAAATAGTTAAAGATAATATGATAAAATGGGCTGGGAATATAGGTCATACTATTGCATTTGAATCATGGACAAGGTCGTGGATTAGAACCTGGAAATTGTTACAACCTATAAATTTAAAAGAAAATTTATATAAAATGATCGATAGGTGGCATTTAACGCCTGTTCAATTAGCAAATATACGTAGGGGAGAGAAAGAGAAATGTTGGAAGTGTGAGTCTAGAGGTACATTCTTTCATATATGATGGACGTGTGTAAAAGCTAGAAAGTTCTGGGAAGAAATACATGGGATAATTAAGACACACTTTAATATTAATTTTCCGCTAAACCCAGAGTTATATTTATTAAATATATTAGATCAGGTACCTAAATTAGATAAAACACAACAAAGGATTCTATTATATATGATAACAGCAGCGAGATTAAGCTATAAACAGGGATGGAAACAAAGTGAATCCCAAGGGATAGAGGAATGGGCTATTCAACCATCTCATACAGTTGTATGAGATGGTTGAATATGATTAGATTCGAGTATGGACATTGGAGAAACCCTTGACTGGTAACGATGATGGATGGGGAATTGTATTACCTCTATGGGAACTGCTATGGGGGAAGAATGCTATTAGTGGAATTGAATTATTGAAATAGATCAGGATTGAAATATTTGAAAATGAAGGTTATTCAACAATATATCTGGAGGATGGATATAGCTGAATAAAAATTTAACCAACTGATTATATATATATATATATATATATATATATATAGGAATATAAAGAGTATAAAGTAAGAATTGTATTATGAAGGTATGATGAATAAGATTAGGTAAGGTGTGTGTTAAATTTTTCATCTTTTTTTTATATTGAGAGAGAAATAGACCCGTACGGGAACAGAACAGATAGGGGAAAAGAATGGACTCACAAATCTTATAGAATTATTGAAATTAGAGAAGGAAAAATAAATAATTTATCACTTACTTCTTGAAGAAGGGGGGTGGGAACAAAGGGGGGTGAGAAAAGGAGAAATTAATAGGAATTAATAGAAATAGTAGGCAGTATTAAGGTTGTTATATATATTATAAGAAATATTGAATCAAGATTAATCTATCAAGCAACAAATGTAAGACAAATATTGTAATTCAATTAGAAAAATGTATATGGGAATGTCTAAAATTTGGTAAATTTTTATATTTCATTTCAAAAAAATTATGTAAAGAGGCTATCCCTGAGAGGGGAAGGTCCCATGTGCAAGCTCTCCTTTCTCTTTTAATGATGTATTCAAATAATAAATAAAAATATTTTTTTTAAAAAGTGGAATAGTAGCACTATAACAGCCTAGTTCAGAAATGGCCCTAGTCTCAAAGGTTCTACAAAATCCTTTTGCAGACTAATATTGGGAAGTTAGACTTAGATCAGTTTCAGTTTTTCATGTCAATGTCAATAGAATGTTGCTGTTTTGTTCTGTCAATTGTATGCCCTATTTTATTTTATTTTAAATTACTTTCATATTATCTAACTACTTTGTTAGCTGCCCTGGGAATGTCAATTCATGTTGAAGGTGTGGGATACAAATTATATATGTGAAAGAATAGGTGGTTTCAGGCTTTAAACCAGCAGGAAGGCTGAGAATTATACCTCTGAACCCATTTAAGACAGGGGAGTTTCAACATTTATCATGCTATTTTCAATAAAGGTTCTTGAGAAGGATGTGAGAGAAGGTTAATATTGATATAATTATCTGATAATATTTCCTGACAATGGGATTACTGAGAATCTTGCACAGTATTTGCCATGGAGATGTAAGGGATTAAAGCAAGATTGCCTCCACATAGCCTGCCTTGTCTGTTCTGAAACTAGTTCTCATCAAACAAGCAAGACCAAATTAATACGGCACCATGCAATATAGATAAAAGGAAGGGGAGCCCAAAGGTATCCTTTGTATTTCACTTTCATGTCATTCTTTTTGTCAGCATCTTTCCGTCAAAGCAAACTTCAGATAGCTGCCAACTGCTAGTGTGAACGATTGTAGGATCTATGCAGCTTGATGTCATTCATATTTATGGAGAAACAGGTCCCATTGTGCTCACTGGAATTACTCTCAAGTAAATGTGCATGGCATTCTAGTCAGTGGGCTAAGAAGAGCAGTGAGTGAACTTACTTTGGAGAAAGCATGCCATGGAGTATACTGCACAACACATCTGTTTATATATGTTGACTTTGCTGCTGCAAAGCCTGCTATCCCACATATTGCAAACATTGTTTTTCTAAATTGTTATCAAACTGTCTTAAAAAGAGTAATGTAATATGAACTTAAATTCTTTTTTTAAAAAAGGAATTAGTCAAGGGTGGTTTTGTGAGTGCCTCAATTAGTTCAGAATGATTGGGACATGCTCTGATCCAGTTCAGGCACAAGTCTGACTCAATATTGAAAAATTTAATTTTTCATGCTAGGTGCTGATTTGCATTAGAAAACAAAAATGCTAAAATGGAGACAGTTGTTAAGACTAACCACAGCTTAGGTCCAGATGACACACTACTGTGGTTCATCCAAAATGGAAGCTTCTGATCTCTCACTCACAGCCAGATGTGAGGAGGGTGTGGGGATGCTCAAGTTCAAGGGGAGGGTAGAATTGGCTTTCTAAACTATGGCCTGAAGATCCAAATGCAACTAATATGGAACTCATATAAGATGGCGCAAGCTTGTTTTCCACTAGGATGTGGAGCAATGGTTTCAAATTTCAAGAAAAGAGATTCCATCTAAAAATTAGGAGGAATTTCCTGATGGTAAGAGCACTTCAACAGTAGAATACATTGCCTCAGAGTGTGGTGGAGTATGCATCTTTGGAAGTTTTTAAACAAGAGGCTGGATGGTCATCTGTCAGGACCGCTTCGATTCCTGCATGGCAGGAGGTTAGACTCAATGGCCCTTGTTGTTTCTTCCAGCTCTATGATTCTATGAGATAATCTATACCCTCTATTACTTCCCATCCCATCTCGAGAGAAAAGCAGGGTAAAAATTCAATCGATGAATCAATCAAGCAATTAATAATGATAGTATTCTAGAAATCTTGTCATCATTATCATTACCATCATAATCATGGCCTTTTATACTGCTGCTGCTGCTGTTGTGGTTGTTGGTAGTAGTAATAGTAGTAGTAGTTGGTAGTGGTACTGCTGGTGCAGCTGTTTAATGCTGTGATCAAGGAGGCCCAGTTTCTTTTAGTGCCATTACTCACTGAGCTAAGTTCATCTTTTATTTGTTCCCTCTGACTTAGATTAAAGAAAGCCAATACTACACCATTTTAAAATTAGTCCTAATCATTTCAGCAATTGTAAATAAGCAGTGAATTGCTGGCAACAAAGAGAGAGAGACAATGAACAAAGCTGAACGAATGAGCCTAGAAGAAGATGTGGCAATAAATTTCTATTTGAACAATATATTCATTCAACAGGAAGCACCAACACACCAGAAACTTGTAGGAGAAAAAAGAAAGTGAAAAAGCTTGGATAGCTATGGCCACAAGAGGATCAATGGGTCCAAGTGCAGGAGTGCTGCTGTGGAATGCCTCAGTAGTCCTGGTGCAATTGCCAAGGATTTCCTGCGTTAGGGAGAAATACTGATGGTTGGCAATAGCTGGCCTTCTGAATGGCTTGGAAACACCTACCTGCCCTAGCAAATGTAGGGGCAAATGGTGTATTCCAAATGTCTGTCTAGAAGGAAATAGGTACCCATGCACGCATGAGCACATGCACACACACGAACAAACACACACAGATCCACATCAACATATCAATGAATTTGGGTTCTATTTCCAGTCATGTCAATGGAGGAAACAATTTAGTGAGCTCTACTAGTTTGGAAGTCCTCAAAACACCATGCCTGTCAGGGGGGAAGACCCCAATCCAGCTAAGATTAGAACTGGTGTCTGCTTGGGAACAGAGTGGCTACAGCAGGTCCCAGAGCTGAAGAGAACTGCGTGCTTCAGTGGAGCAAGGTATGCTTTCCACCCCCGATATGGACATTACATTTACTGCATCCAGCAGTGATGTAGACTTGAGTCGATAGACCCCGACTCAAGTCAGACTTAAGTCACTCCAGTGACTCAACACAGACTCAATTCAGCCATAAATGATGCACTGACTCGACTCGACTCAAGATTTGTACATTTTTAATGACTGATTTGATGCCCTTGGTTCAGTGACATAACATATTCATCCAGAAACCTTACGACTTTGAACAATGCCTCCATCTCTTTTTGCCTGCTAGTCACATGACAAACTTTCTCAAGCCCCAAGTGTTGGTGCTTTTCTCAGAAGGGAACAGCAATGGGCTTGAGGCAGGCTTGAGGTCTTCTCAGTGGCCTCTACCTGCTGCATATCAGAGGAGCCTTCTAAAACATTTCCTAGGAGCAAAGGACAAGACTCGCCCCAGAATGCAGGGTGCACTTCTCAGAGGGGAACAGCAAATGTATTAGGCTTGAGGAAGAAGGATCCTTACTTCTAAATCTTTTGAATCTTCAGTAATGGGGAGTAAGATAGGATCCTATTCCCCACTTCAAAAGGTGCAGATGGCAAAATTGCAAATGTGGAGAGCCAACTCTGCTTAAATTGTTAAAACTCAATTTATTTCACTCTATCCAATAATTCTGGAATTTTGGTTGGGGTATAAAGTTGGCTTCCAGATTTGAGACTTGACTTGAAAGTATCTTCAAGGACTTGAGACTTGAAAGTAGAGACTTGAGACTTGACTTGAGACTGGGAGTAAAAGATTTAAATATATCACTGGCATCCAGATCTCTTGTATATACTCGTATTGCTTACAGAAGACAAGAAGCCTTTGTTTGCAGCAGCTGAAATCATTTCCTAAAGTTTAAGTGCCTTCCTTTTTTTCCTTTGGGAATTATCTTAGGACTCTTATGACTCTTAAAAGGATTTAATTACTAGTATATGTTTGATTCTGTATAACTGGATTTTGGACTTAAGACTCTTAGAGAATTGATTTCTTCTTTCTCTCTTTTTGACTGAACCGTTTCACTTGGCTTATTAAATGGACTTTTAGATTTGTATCATATCTCTATTTAGCCTACATACACAATGGAATAAGATTTCGTTCTAAATTTTAAAGTTGTCATGTTTGATTTTATGAAGATTGGATATTTTTAAGGTAACTCTGTCAGTCCACTTACTATTTGGTAATGTGCCAATTTTTACATTCCCTGAGAAAATGTATGTTATGCTTGTACTTATCTAATGTTTGGGAATAAAGGCTACCTTGTTTGAGAATACACTGAATACTGGATGGAAGTATTTATGGCTCAGATTTTGGAATATCACAATCAAATCAGAAAACACTCAGTTGTGGATGATGATTTACCTGAGTATTTTGTGAAGGGTTTTTTTGTTTTTGTTTTTTGGCTGAATTCAGGCAATGTAAAGTCTCTATTGAAAATGAGTTTGATTTACTTAAAAACAGCTATCAAGAGCACCCAAAGATTGGTCAGAAGAACAGGAAGATGACAATAGTAAAATACAGTAGGTTTCTGAAAAGATATCTGTGCCACTACAAGAAGAAGAGGACACAATAAAAATTTTGCAAGAATTGCCTCAAGACTTGGAAATTAAGATTACCCAGACTGAGATAATACACAGCACGAATTGGAGGAACCAACACAGGTGATTTAAGCTGCTGTAAGAAGTATTAAGGTTCAAGTGATGTAATAACTCAGCCTTTAATTAAAAAATGGAAAAGTCAAATTCTAGGGTCTCATCAGAAACCATTTGATAGCTTGTTTGTACTTTCAGATGAAATCTCTCTCAGGAGAAAGGAGAGCTATAATCTCTTGATGGACGAACTTGTAAGAAAGACTATTTTTTCAAGCTGAGATTGACTAGAAGGGTTTATTTTTACTTGTAAGAATGAAAGGCATAGACAGAGCATGACAGTGAATTGACAAATGGTTTTTCAGCAATACTTTCATATGATCCTGTCTTACGGAGGAAAAAAGAAATAAGAAAGAAAAAGAAGGACGAAGAAAGAGTGCTATAAAAACCACAAGTAGAGTCCAGAAGGGGATGATGATGATGATGATGATGATGATGATGATTACAGGTTTACTTAAACTTTAAATTTAAACTTGGAGTTTTTATTATCACAAGAGAAGTGTAATTGGAGTTAATAGTTTTAGCATCTTTCTTACTTTTAGATGTGATTTTGTACATAGAGGATTATTAATCTTACACAGAATATAGAATAAGAATAAGTTAGAGATGACTAATATAGAATATAGACTATGTTAAGAATGATTTACATATTTGTGTTAAGTTAGTAAGCAAAGAGTTAAAAAGGATTTGTTACTTTAATATAGAATTATTTGGTAAGTAATTTTAATTTTTCAAAGATTCATGATTACAAATTAATTAATCTCATAGGTATAGATCTATGATAACAAGAATGAGTAGCCGCAAGTATAAATATTTTAGTATAGATTTAAGACTAATAGGCATAATTATTTGATTATAATGAGCTGTTTGCAGCAAGGGCAGGAACCAACATTTAGTTATTTGTATTTTTTTAAAAAAATTTAGATTAGATGTTTGTAGTTGTGTTATGTACTCTTTTTTATTCGTATTGTATTATTACGCATGTGTCGTTTTATGTATTGTTATGTAGCGTTGTTGTTTCTTTTTGCCCCCCTCCCCCGTTTGATACAAATATTTTTAAATGTTTTTAAAAACATACCAATGAATTTTGGATTCTATGAACTTACTGGCTTTCTCTCTGGAAATCTAGTGTGGGAAGCAGAGGACTTTGCTGATTTTGTGGGGCATTTAACCTATGTGTCTTGATCTATGCTCAGTCTGTACACCTTGTAAATAAACGGATCTGTTACAAATTTTTAGTAGCCTCCTTCCAGTACAAACTAAACCTGGACAAGTCATTCATCTGAAACCTCATTTCCCTTGAATTGTGAGGTGATCATAACTATATGATACATAAAAGATTTAGATTTCACAGGGTTATTGCTCAAGATACGGTTATATCTCTAATAATCAAGGAAAATGTGTGTGAGGGAGTGGCTGTCTGTCTCAGCCATAGAGATAAGACCATGAAATGGAAGCATATGAAAGATGACATGCATCCTAAAGGGACCCCAGGGCATAACTTAGTAGGTGACCTGAAGGCACACAGACACACACATAATGCGTTAGCAAAAGAAGGCAAACAGATCTGTTGTGGTTGTGGAGCAGGCAATTTTGAAAGCCAGCCTTCCTAGAATGCTTTTAGCTCTAAGAACAACCCTCCATCACTTACAACACTGGAGAAATTTGAGGCTGGCAGCCTTTTATTAATTTCTGTTCAATTATTACATTTATATCCTACCTTTTTTCCAACATGGGACCCAAGGGAGCTGTCAGCATAGATGAAAACAAAGTACAGTACACCTAAAAACAATTTATAGTAAAAATATTTTTTTTAAAAACAATTAAACTATCCAATTATAACATCCAATAACAGTGTTGCTATTAAAACAACATTAACTCAAAACTTTATTAAAGCATTTAGAGGCATAACGGTTAGAATAAAAAGTAAAGAACACTCTTTTCCCCAAAGTCTTCTTAATGGAGAGGGGGGACCCATCTTTTTCAGATGATGACCACAATGAATCTACTGACCTATCTTTGCCCTAGATCCCAATACTGATGATTTCCCTGACTTGGTGACTTTTTTCCCAGTAAATATGCCGCATCCCCCCCCCTCCACATCCTGGTTGCCGTCCTCTTACTTAACATGTCTGCCTTCCTTTCCCTGCTCCAACTTCCCCCTTAGAGTGAAGTGGAGGTGAGGGTGTTCTTTGGAGGCAAAAAAGGCAAATTACCAGCCATTGGAGGATGGAGTAAACATGGACAACTGCTAAGATGTAGAAAGCATTATTATCATGGTCAAACCCAGTTCTGTTACTTTGTTGGATCAACATGGCACAGATCCAGAGCTTTCCCAAAAATTAAAAGAGCAGAGAGGGAGAAATGTTGGGAGGGTTTTTTGTTTGTTTTATGGGGTAGAAAAGACTAAGGGCTTTTCCATACTATACTGTTCTAGTGTTGTAATCTCTGGCATGGCACCCTGGGTGAGGACCCCAGATATCACTTTGATATTATCTAATTCGGCCTTAGCTGGACCTACTTTCAGTCACCTCACTCCACGTGTTTGCGAGGTTCTCCAGACAAGCATGGACATGAGTGCAGCCTCTAATTGCTTTCACATTCCAGACTCTTTTGAGGCCAGCAACCTAAGCTTTGCTCCCAGTTTCAGGGAACTTCCACGTGCAAACTTCACAATAGCTGCGCGGCTCTCAGCAGAGCCCGCCCGGTAAACAAGGCATTTAAAATATTGGCTATACTATTGTCATCAAGCTTTAAGTTCATCATGTTAAATTTGACCTTTCTAAATCCACTGTCCAGCGCCAAAGCTCCTTTTGTTCTCACCTGGCTTGCCATAGCCAAAGGGTACCCTCTCCCCTATAAAAACCCCTCACTTTCAAATGGTCTTTGGACTACATTGGACTGCCATCCCGCCCTGCTGCTGGTCGTCTAAGGAAACTCCCCTCAGCCAGCCATGCTGAGCTTTCTTCTTCAGAACCCCATCTCTCTTTCTCCAAGGACAATGAGACCAGGTGTCGTATTGCCTATCCTTAAGCTCTCCAATTCCATTTCCCAGTTAGTTAGTGTGTGTGTGTTATTTATTTTCTGTTGTTTCTCAATAAAACTGTTGTTTTTGGTTATTTTTAAACTTGCGTGCCTGTTCCCTGACCTGAAGCCGTAGACATTGGGTTTCAAAATCCTTGCAAAGTTACCCTGCCTCTCGTTAGCCAAAAGAGTGCTCCAGCTAATTTTCCCCCAATTGGTATTTTATTTGGCAATCTGGGCGCCCCTCCCAGGACTCCCCAAAACACAGGGTAACAGTGTTATTATTCCACTTTCAACATTCTGTGGAATTTTGGAGTTTAAAGTTTACTGAGGCCAAAGAGCTCTGTGATTGAGAGTTCTGAATGGCCCTCCCTAAACTGCGACTGCCACGATTCAATAAGATGTTGGAAGTGGAATAATAACACTATACCAGCATAGGGCAGAAAAGCCCGATGTGACATTGACTTCTAATCCTACCATTGCCAGACAATATTCAACATTAAAATTTGGGGGCAGCCTTCACACTATTCTAGGCTTCCACCATATTGAAATGCCACATTTTGAAATCTATTTCTTCAGTTTTTTGTTGCATCTCATGCTTGAATTGTATTATAGGGGTGACAGATGCAATGAGTTATGAACCATGTTCCACCACATGTCAGGGACTCTCTTGCAGCAGTATCATTGCCCTGAATAGATCAGAGTAAACCAATCCTTTTTGGGCCACCAGAAATCATAGCGCAAAAGAGAGGAGAGGGAGAGCATGGAAAGGAGAGAGACACCAGATATCACCAGACGTGGTATCAGACCTCTGATACAGAAGTAATATTCAATGGCTGAGGAAAACACACTGAGAAATGGCATCACATCAATCCAATTTATTTTAAATTGTTGAATTTATCATGACACAAAAAGACTACGGCTGATGCTGGGAAACGAGGCTGAACAAATTGGAACAAGGAGTACATCATTTGGATGACTGTGTCCTTTGCTCAAAGAACCCTCTAGAGTGTAACAATGCCCCCATCTGGTTTCCTTCCTATTTCCATATATATATACACATACATATACATATATACATACATATATATATACATATACATATATATATATATATACATATACATATATATATATATACACACACACACACACACACAAAAATAAGTATGTACCCCAGAAATATGCAGTATACAGATGCAATTGTGAAATGGTCAGCTGAGAAATAGCAAGGTGCCTTTGGGAAACTGAGGAATGCTATCAAATGATGCTTTTTTATTGATTCAATGAGACTGTTTTTGTTTTTTAATTAATAATACTGTGGATTTAATTTTTTCTGGACTGTCTGTAAGGTCCCACCAGAAGGATACACACACACACACACACACAAATTATATAAACACACAGGAAACAGAAACAGCCATATTTTTAGACATTTAGCTTAACCCAGAGAATTTTGATCATTTCCAATGAGGTAATTATTTTAATCATTTTCTCTAAAAAAAAAAATTAGATTACTACAATGAGAAGATAATTTATTAATTGGTTTGATTGGTATGACACACATGTTTTCAGTCATATGGTTAGCATTTCTACAAGTAACCTTTTTATTGGTATATTTAGATTGTCTTGATAGTGTGCCTACAGGTGTAATTTATGAAGAGGGACAAAGACGTTTAGGCTACGTTGAAGGTTGTCCAATTAGATTTTTTAAAATTATTACAGTGGAATTATTTCTTGTTTCTCTTGAAACTAACTAAAATCATTTTTCTGCAACTCAATCCTAGTTCAAAAATCACAAAACACAAGTTGTTCACTGTAAAGTGCATTGAAAAATGACCAGTAACAAATACTAGTGAGGTTCTCTCCAATATAATCAGGGGAAATTCTTGAATTAACAACCATGGGCTACCTACCTGGTAACGTGAGAAAGGTATAATAGAATTAAGGTCTGGATTTGTTTTGCTTGAAAATAAAAGAAAACCACAAGAAAAAAAGAAAAGAAAGAAAGAGAGAGAGAGAAAGTCAGTTAGTCAATTGGTGAGTCATGGTGACATGAGCATTGACCAATCATAAATTAAGCATATAGAATAAAATAAGCAGCTCATATATCCAAAAAAAGCACCCAGATGGAGAAGACAATGGTAGAGTACACATTCAAATAAAGGTATTGCTCTTCAGACCATGGAGCGATGGAAAGTGAGTGTTAGATGGCATAACTGTTATTTTTATTAAAAGCATTCACAGAATCCCAAGATGGCACTGGGGGAGTATGAGAGCACACAAGCATAAACAGCTTTAGTCTTGTTGAAGATGAAACTTAATTTTATTTTTTTTATTTTTTTTATTTACATCCCGCTTTTCTTACAGCATATGATTCAAGGTGGCTACGAGTTCACCATGATAGGAAGGAGCACCCAAAATGAAACCATGAAGAAGTAGGCAGACAATCAACATGCATTTAAAGCAAAACACTTCAATGGAACCAAGTACAATGCACTGGCTTATTCTAACTATCCTTCTTCAATATTCATTATGAAATTGAGAATGATATCAAGTTTTTGGATAAGGCTGAACTTGGTTGTTCCCACAGATCACAGAGAAAGCAATGGGTTGCATTCAAATTTAGTTCTGCTTACTAAAACCAACAAGACAAATTAGATGTGGCTAACTCAGCTTCCATTGACTTTACTGGAGTTGCCTTATACTTGACTAAATCTGGCTCCACCCCACAAAATCTCTGTTTTTATCAGGCAGGATGCTATAGATGCATTGTCTCATAAAGTTAAACAGCTGCTAATGAATATGATACTTTTCTTTTCTAAAAAAAAAAAAAAGTGGATTGATCTTTTCTTTCTTCACATATCCTTAGAATGTAGTTTAATTCTTGGTTTATTTCTAAATAAACTAAAAGTAGAGAACCTTTTCCCCTTAGTTTATATTCAGCAGAGCCCCAGATTCAGTAATAAATCACAGAAGGCAAATAATGAAAACATGTGTTGCACTGAAAATTTCTATAAGGTCAAAAGGAAAGTTCTCTTTACAGGAAGCAAGGAACAGAGAACGAAAACCATAAGGTCAGGTCAGACACATTCAACTTCTCTTTCAGTCTTAGCCTCCACAATCCAGCAACCACATTGTCAACTTCATCATTTTTCCTGCAAAGGAAGAAAAAGTCTACAGAACACCTAACACAAATGATTTGTTTGAAACTTCTCTGTTAAAGCCAAGATACAGTACTTCAGCACTGCTTTATTTCACAAACTTTATTTGTCTATTTAGCTGGTAATTCTGGTTCAAAACCTTAACTCTGCTGAAATGAGTAGGACTCTTCCAGCAACTTCACTGCACCTCAGAATTTTATTGACAGGCAACTAGTGCATCAGGGAATCTGAATAGCTGTATTCCATTTGTAGGTTTGCCAGCTATTGGATTTTAAAAATAGTGGCTATTTTGTTGTGAAAAGCAGATCACCCTGAGACATAGGCCTTTTCCACATGGAGTTTTTGAAACGGCTCAGTCCGTCCTCCAAGGAGGAGGTCTGCACCTCGGACCGGGCTGGGTTGGACCTATTTAAGGTAGATCCGCACCTAAGTCCAGTACGGAATGACCCCAGCTGGTCCTCCAGCATGCTTTTGAAAGACCTGATTTTTCTGGTCTTTCAAAAGCACGCAGCGCGCCATTGCGAGCATGCTCCCTTATGCAGATTCACAGGCTCGCACCAATGTGAGCCTGCGATCTGCCTGGGGGCAGGTTTTAGGCTGGCGACCTTCAGCGGTTGGTCGATACCCTCGACCAACCGGAAGCTGCCATTTGGGATGCCGGAGCAGTGCATATTGACGAGCACGCACTGCTCCGGAGTGCTGTGGACTGGACTGGGGAGCCAAAAGGTCCGGTGAGTAGTGGTGTGGGGCGATTTCCTCACCCAGTGTGGAAAAGGCCATAGTTCCATGATAAACCAAGGATTAATTATTAATTACAAAAAAATAATTTAAAATAATTCAGGGCAAAACTTTGATCCTATAACTTACTCCTGTATCTATGGTCATTTCCACACTACATTCTTATAGCACAATTATTCCACTTTCAACATCCTATAGAATCCTGAGGTTTTCAGTTTAGGGAGAGGCCACCACACTATTAGAGAAAGTTATCCTTGTTTCTCTCAAAACGGTTATAGGTAGGAATAACACATGTGCTGATCCTGTAGTCAGCGCATGTATTATAAGAAGGGAGAGTAAAAACTTGGGAAAATTCTTTCTCTCTCTCTCTGACTAAAGTTACTAGAAATCCCCTCCTAGTATGCTGGGTAATTCTGGGAGCTGTGGCTTCAAAACGTTAACCTTTTCAAGCTTTGGGAGGATATAAATACTCCAGACAGAGAGGAACAAATAGAGGGATAGACAAGCAATAGCTGACATTATTACTATAAGTCAATGAAGCCACATTACCCTCGTGGTGGAGGCAGGAATGTGTCCTCACATTCACCAAGCACTGTTCCATGAGGTTATATAAGCAAACCAGCACAGCACATAGTATAGGAAAACAAGGAATGCATTCCCATGTTGCCTAAGGTGAGCCTTCTGGTCCTCCCACACAGAGCTGCTGAGGTTCCTTCTCCCAACCTCACAATATCTCATCATCAGAAGACAGGGAGCACTGACCATTGACTTACAGATGTGTGGATGTGCTTCCTTTTCCTTCCTCTCACCATATGGGTGAACAATTTGCCAGCCTGTAGGCTCCGGAAGCATTCCTTAAAACAAGCACTTTTTCTCCAGCATTGAAGGTGAAGTGAAGGAGTTCGTCTCTGCCCTATATTCAGGAGGGGTGGGGGCAGTAATACCATTTTAGTCTTTAGCATGAGCTGCAAGTACTACAAAGTTCTACTGGAAGAGAGCTGGAAGATTGCTCAAAAACGTTAAGAAAATGAATATGTAAAAAATTAATTGACATTCAACTTGTAAAAATAGTGACGTCTGTAACTTGTGGCTTTTTTTTAGTTTGCTACCCTATTTGATCAGATATGGAACAGCTTTAAACATACACACTGAAAAACACTAATAAATACGGTGTCCAGACTTAGAAGGTAAGCATAAGTCACAGCAGCAGTAAGTACAAATGAAGTCAATCTGTCATAGTGTTGAGGAAATGGCTAGTAGGATCTCTAACCGCTGAAGGAAAGCAGATTGGAAGATCAAAAAGACAGAACTGGACCCAAGGGCTGTGTAACTTGTCTTCCAGTGCACACATTTCTAGATAGTCTTTTTGAAGTCTGTAGGAAGGAAACCATGCACATAGAATCTGCTTTATAAATAAGCTCTATGGAAAACTATTTTATTTTCAGCTTCAAAGACTACTTGATACTCAATGTGCTGTATTGTCAAGCCACATTGATACGACTCATCCCAACAGCTCCCCTAACATGAAGGAGCTACATTTAATCCCGTCAGCTAGTTTCTGCAAAGCTGACACATCCGGAGTGCACAAGATAACCCATCAAAATGGATCACGCACACACACACACACACACCAGCTCACCATCACAAGTCCAGAGCCAATGTTATCAGGCTATAGTCCAGAGGAAGCCTTTTATAATGCACAGAACTTGCCCAAGACATTTTGTTACTGGAGACAGAATAGCAAATGGTGATAAGTTAAAAATGTTAAAAAGCAGTTACTTTGATACATGAAGCAGAACTCCCATATGCACCTCTCCAATACCTACCAGTAACGATAAAATAACAAAAAAGTAACTAAAAATTTGCTATTTTACAAAATGCCAATCAAATACTGCTGCCTCACTCTGCCTGAGAGAGGAGCCAGCACAGATTGTGCATATTCCCCTGACTCACTTACTCGCTCAGAGAATTGTGTGTAATACTTACACAATGTTTTTAGTGCTAGGAGCTGTCTGTCTGAAAGCACTCCCAATCATTTGGACCTGGACTGAACTCATATCAGTGTGAAACTGTGAATATAAAATTCAGGGGGAGTGGAACAGCTTAATGAGTGCCATGTTGTAATAACAGGCTGTCACTAAGCTTGATAGTGCAAACTGAGTCTCTCTGCCTTTTAAAAGATATTTGCAGTTTTCTTGTTCACATGTATGCATTTGCTTGAAAACCTCAAATTGTTGGGTTTAAATCTGACTGCCAAGTTTACAGCTAGCCAGCCCTTGTTCTCACTATTTCTCACTGAATTACATGAAAAAAAACAGAAGGGATTCATTTTAATCTCACATCAGTTAGTTACATGTAAAAGAAGACCAAAAGTATTTTAATGATTTCTAACAACCAGCTTTCATGTTGAATAGTAGGTTGTTGATTGTTCTTTTGTTCTGTTTGTTTGTTTGTTTATTAATTCAAGACATATAGTACTTAACAAAACAAGGCACTTTGACTTGGCCCTGAATGTGATTCAAGCCTGGAAATGCAAAGGTTTAGAGCTCCCATTCACTGAGGTGAGCAATACACAAACAGAGCTACAACTTCTGTTCTCTTTGTCAGAACTGAGTAAAACTGGCATGCTTAGCAGCCTTTTTTGCTTGTCAAATTGCATGCCAAAGGAGGGAATGGGATTGTGCAATGCACATTTAAAGATTTTTTTAGTTGAACTCCCAGTCACATTTATTTATTTATTAGCATAACTGGGAGGACTTTTCAGTTGCTTCCTTTGAGGGTATCAAAGCCACTAAGTTTCAGATAGGTAGGTGCCGAACTTTTTGTGCAGGAGCAATCATTCCAGATGGAGAGCATTCAGAATGGATGCAATTAATTTTCCTATGTTCCTCCTGGATCACTGCCAGGAAAATGACAAAAAACACAAAGGTGTCCTAAGCTACAAACTGCAAAATTTCAGAAGTAGTAGGTGCTAAATTTATGTAGAAAGGTAAGTGTTAACATGAGAAGGATTGATGGCTCTTGGGGGAAATTTCTATGAAATGAACACATATCAAAGAAGTATCCCAAGATCAGGAAGCTGCAATTTTAGAAGGACAGTTAAAAACTCTAGGGAGTTGTGATTTTTCAAAACCAATCTAAGGACTTTTCTGCACTTGGTTTTTAAAATGGGGCGGTGTGTCCTCCCGGGAGGACGTTCGCATTTGGGGGCGAACTGAGTTCAGACTACTTACCGTTTGTCCGGACTTCAGCCCGCTCTGGAACGCCCAGAACTGGTGGTTGCCCGTGCTATTGAAGACCGATTAAAAGAGGACTTTCAATAGCAAGGCGGGCCCCAGTCCATCACTCTGTAAAGTATAGATCTACAGGCTCGCGCCAGTGCGAGTCTGCAGATCTTCCGGGGGTGGGCTTCCGGCTGGCAAGTTGCTCCAGTTGGTGGAGAGCCTCCGCCAACCGGAAGCCTCCATTTTCATCGCCGGAGAGTGTGTAGCGCGGGCGCACACTGCTCCGGACCATCGTGGATCGTCGAGAGGGAACATGCCAGTCCGGTGAGTAACGGACTGCTCCATCTCCCCCCAAAGTGCGGAAAAGCCCTGTGACTCTGAAGATAGTGAAATATTGTGTTGGGTAGGAGAAAGAAACTGTTAAGTCACATCCCTCCACCAAACAACAATTGGAGAGCCCTCCACAACAAAAAGCACATATTTAGAGGCACACAGTTTCACAGGCACACTTGCATGTACCACCTTGCTTCTGAGCTGTGGTGCTGAGAAGGAGGCTTCTTCTCTTTTGAAAGCACCATCTGTGACAAAATGCAGAGGATGTTTCGTTTCCCACTTCTCATCCTTCCCCCATAGCTGACAGCTCCTCTGTTTTCTTGAAGCAGCTTCAATAGTACCACTTTGGCATTATTACTTCCAGTGAATTATTTAGAATGCAGGACAAGAAAAGAAGGACAATAGAAAGTTGTTGGGGTTAAAAAGGGTGTACAGCCTGTACCCAGGCTATTCTCTGGCACCAGTCATCATGTGTGAAATAAATAATCTCAATCATGGGGTGTGTGGACACATTCTTTTTCTTGCACTATCTGAATAAAAGAGAAATTGGCTCTTTATCAGCCTGCGTATCTCTGTAGGAGTCCTGGATGATGCCAAACATTGGTTTTTTTTCATTCCCACTTGCTCTGAACAAATAAAATCTCATTGCAACCTGGGCTCCTTTTGCAGGAATTATCTGAGGACATCAAACATGCTGTGGGACTCAAATCTTTTCAAAAAGATTATCTCTAGACACACCAGATGATACACTGCTGTGCCTCCAGGCTCTCCCCTTCATTCAAGATTTGTGGCAGCGGGGGTGTCAAACCAGGGTCTTGTTGCAAACTAGGCCACGCAGGACTAAGTAAAGTCAGCTAAGACAGTGGGACAAAGGGAACATCTATGCAGGGTGACAAGCCCATCTGGATATGCCTGGAGAGTAGGGATGTTAATCTTCAACCATCTTGTTTTCATATACAATAAGAACAAGAGTTCTTTTCCCCTCATCAAAGGAGAAAAGAAAGATTCATCTGCAGTATTCTCCTCAATTTGAACATGTTGAAAATGTTGCAGAAAAATTATTCTGTGGAAAAATAAAAAGGCATTTGGGGGCAAAAGCTTTCCTGTGTGTGTGCAGAAAGAAATGTTTTCACACAATAAACAATGTCTTCTGCACAGAAAGCAGAGGTTTTGTGCAGGACAGAGGTTTTTGCACAGTCCTCCCACCCAACCTGTTTTCCTACACAGAATAATTCCTCTGCAACACTTTGCAATATTCAAATATAGGGATAAAATTGCACAAGGTTCTTGCTGGTCCCAATGGGGTTTCCTGATTGCCAAGAGCCCCACTATTAGAATCATAGAATCATAGAGTTGGAAGAGACCTCAGGAGCCATCAAGTCCAACTCCCTGCTATGCAGAAACACCCATCAAAGCATTCTCAACAGATGGCCATCCAGCATCTGCTTAAAAGCCTCCAAAGAAGGAGACTCTACCACACTCTGAGGCAGCTCTGACCATCAGGAAGTTCTTCCTGAGGTTCAAGTGGAATCTCCTTTTCTGCAGCTTGAATCCATTGCTCCTTGTCCTTGTCTCTGGAGCAGTGGAGAACAAGCCCGCTCCCTCCTCGACATGACATCCCTTCAAATATTTAAACATGGCTATCATGTCCCCTCTTAATCTTCTCTTCTGCAGACTAACCATACCCAGCTCCCTAAGCCATTCCTCATATTAGTTCAATAATGAATATTCTTTCCATCTCTACTGGAAAGTGTGATCTGCTACTGAGAAGCTAGGAAGACCTGTGGATGGGGAGGAGAAGGAGGAGGAAGTTGGGCTATTATTTTATTAATGTACAACATTTGTATCTCAGCCTAAGCAAGGTTTTCTGGGTTGCTTACCATTAAATTGCAAAATAGGCCACAAAACCACAAAATCAAATGCAAAACAAAAACAAAAAAAAAGTTAGGAGCCACCATTTGTGGAAGATGAAATGAGAGACAGAGACATAAGCCCATCCACATTTTAATGCAGCATATGCATTGGCATGATTATGCCATTGTACCTTGCAACAAACACAAAGGATTGGATTCAAATTTAGGCTATTTGCACACTACACTGTTATAGTGCTATTATTCCACTTTCAACATCCTGTGGAATTTTGGAGGTTGTAGTTTACTGAGGCCAAACAGCTCTCTGGCTGAGAATTCTAAATGTCCCTCCCTGAACTGCAAACCCCAAGATTCCATAGGATGTTGGAAGTGGAATAATAGCACTATAACAGTGTAGTGTGGAAATGGCCTTAGGCATGGGCAACTAGGCTCATTTAAGCAGAATGCCCTCCTCACTGTGGGGTAGGCTACAGAGCAAAGAGAAAGTTGTATCCTCCAAAATTAGATAGAAACACCTTTTGTGAGTGGAAACCTTCTATCCACTGAAAGGAAATGCTGGAATTAATATACAACATGTAAATAACAGACATACATTCCTAGGTAGCCTGTGTATGTATGACGGAGACTCCCTGGCATAGAAAGATGGTGGAAACAGCTGGCAGTAGCCTGCTCCTATCAGTGATTTCGATTTCTGCTGTTTCAGTTATCTGCAGTCAACTACATTCCAAAAATATTAAATGGAACATGTATATACTCTGGGAGAGGGCTAGCATGAAACCAACTCTTATTCCTGAGTCCTGCCTCCTGCCAGCCAACCAGCCTGCCTTGTAGGATGATGAAAGTTCCTGCTCCATACCACAGCCCAGGAAAACCAGATGGACTTCTGGGGAAGAGAAATACCCCTGGTGCCTTGAACATGGCACTCATCTTCACTTTGCCCACACAATCTACAAAATGGCCCTGGCGATGCTGGGAAATCCAGATGGACTTCTGGGAAAGAGAAATAGCCCTGGTGCCTTGAACACGGCACTCATCTTCACTTTGCCGACACAATCTACAAAATGGCCCTGGCGGTGCTGGGAAATGTACCTATCATTCATACATTATATATAAACATATGGGAAATACTAAGTGACTGATAGAGTTGTATTTGATTCTGTCCTCTAGAAAGAGACATGAAGACTAGTTTCCTTCACTTTGTCAAGCAGACAATGCTCCCAGGAACTTGGTGCCATCACATCCACACAGAGCTCATGCAGCAACCATGGATCTGTACTTTTCAGCAAGTCTGATAAAAGTATTTTCATCTTACAATAATGTATTATATAATATTAAATGTATTGTGTGCTGTATACATGCACACACACACACAAAGTATCATATTTATTGATCTGGGTTTTTTCCTTTCAGGTTTCCCAAAAGTTAGAGTGTGAATTCCAGGTTTCTCTGCATAAAATGATAGTTTTCTGCCTTCTTCCTTGTTAATAACTTTTGCCTTTCTGTTTCCTGGCCACACCCTTTCAAAGACACTCTAATGCTCCTTGGCTACACATATCCCTGTGTTCACCAGTGAAATGCTAAGGCAGTATGTAACAGCTCCACCACTCAGAACTGTTTTCAATCAGACTCAACAGAACTGCATGGAAATCAAACCCTGAAGTGAGTCCCAGCAATTTCTCACACCATGGCATACATAAACCCTTAGATCAAAGGCTTTCCAAGACTTTAGCTCCGTTACCAGCAAGCTAAGCATATCATGCCTACCTTTGCATAGCAAAGATGAACCTACCTTTCAGTTTTATAGCCCGCCAGTATGGTATTTTAATGAATTTCCTCTCTGTATACACTTAGACAAATACCATGAAGAGCCATATGATGAAAGATAATATTTAGGCATACAGATTCATTTGTTTTAAATGTGCTCAGGGCACATTCTTAGTCAAACAAATATCATCAATGGCTCCATAAGTCTTGGTTAGATTTTTCAGAGTTCGTTCGTTCAGAAAAGACTGCAGGACTCAAATGATTTCCAATATCATTTCAGATATATTAGTTTTTCTCCTGTCCCCCACTGTCTCTTCTCTTCTCTTTTCCTTCCTTTTGTTTCATTGGCAAATTAAGCAAGCAGGCAATGAGGAAAGGTATCCTTCTTAGCTTCTTATGTATTTTATTTCATCCTAGGCAATAGGAACTGAGCAATCTGGGATGTTGCACTAGTCAGATAACATAAAGAATACTGAACAATGCTGAAACCCCATGCTAAAATTAAGATAAAGCCTGCTGCTTCTATCAGAATAGATAATAGATGTACAACAGGAAGATGTACAACAGGAAAAACAATCTTCTCAAACAGGAAGTTAAAGATAGCTTTTTAATCATTATTTTGCCTTTCTCCTCTGAAAAAAAATTAGCTAGACAGAAGTTATATTTATGCTTAAAAGAGAAAAGTGGGGAAGCCTCACCCACCCATATTTTTGCAGTTATAAAATATTACGAGTTTCTATGAATGATCAAAGATTAGTCAGTAGTCATATAGGGTAAATTAATATACAATAGCCAAAAAGTTTTGATCAGTCAACAGATGTGAGGTGGGGGGAGAGAAATTTGGGAATTAATTAAGAAGTTGCAAGGGGAGCTCTGATTCCTAGACCTCAAGTGACCTGTTAGTGCCACCCCCTTTTCTGAATGTGGCTGGGATTTGCAAGCTGATTCTCCAGCCTAGGGTCCTTTCCTCAGCTTACCTGATTCCGACATGGGCATGCGAGGATCATGTGAGCAGCCTCTTACAAGAGGCACTCGCGTCCCCTCTGCTTCTGTTCTGCAGCAGCTCTCTGCTGACCAGCTGGCAGCATGAAAGCTCCGCTTCTTCCTTCTACAGTGCAGCCAGGTGAGGAAGTGTGAGGGTTGCATCTCCAGAGGCTCCGCACTCAAAGTAAGTGTGTGGTAGGGCCCTGAGTGACACGCAATCACGCATCATTTTTGGCAAGAAGCAAAAAATTATATATTGCGTGATTGGCATCTGCTAGCCCTGGCAGCGTCGCATGATTGTGAGGATGTCATGTGGAATGTCCTCACAATTGTTTGATGTTCTGGAGGCCCTTTCACATGAGAAATGGCATGCGAAAAGGGCCCTAGTTAAGATATTTAAAGTGATTTCATTGAGCATGTTTGGGGTAATGTCCACTTTGTTAATATGCCAGTTTCAAAAGCAAGCAGGATTATTGCTTGTATTCTTTGTAAGGTCGCAAGACAGGAAAACATCCACTTTATTAATGCCTTTATTAATGAAGCAGCCATTTTAATACTTAATACAATATGAGAATTCCCAAGTAGAGACAGAGACCCAGCTATGGGACCAGGACATAGATGAGATTCTAAAGCTTTTGGAACTTTGAACTGAAACTTTGGAAAAGGCCCCCTCTGTCAGGAATCTCTCCCTGCCGGGCCTCAGCCAGCAAGGGAGGAGAGAGGTCAGGAACACTTGGGGAGTCCAAATATACCAAACACCAGGAAAACACAAGTCAAGCCAGGTCAAGGTCCAGTCCAAAGGTTAGGTGGCAGAGATCCATCCGGAGGGTTTCAGGGAGCAGGAGACACGAAGGTTGTGAGGGCTTGCTAATAATTTGCTGCAAGCAAGGAGCAGCCATGACAGCAGATTAAATAGCCCCTGTGAGCAGGTGCTGCTCATTATTGTTTCCTCAGCCTAGTCCAAGCAGCCTCCCTCTGACCAGCCCTTTTCAGCCTTCTGCATGATTGAGGGCTGATGGGCACAGCTGGCTGCAACTCCTTTGCATCACTGCTGGTTCCCTCTCCATCATGAGCTGGCTGGGACAACTCAGTCTCAGCTTTATCTTCCAGTGCAGAGGATGTTTGCAGGTTGACTTGCTAACTCCCTGGCTCAGCCCCATGCACAATCAGTTGCTCCTCAATCACAGCATCATCATCTATCGCACCCTTCCTCTGCCTGCAAAGCTTGTAGTGGGGATATATGGTGAAACTTTGCCATGCACAACCTTCATGCTCATATTACTAGCAGTAATATGTGTAGAATCCACCTGCTGAAGAGATAATGACAACCACTAATATTGAATTGCCCTCCAGCTGTACTCTTTGGGCAACATACACACAAAAGGGGAGTCTATTTAAAAATCAAATAAAAACAGTATATTGGTTCTTGTGGGTTTTTCGGGCTTTGAGACTGTGTTCTGGTTGTATCGTCTCCTGACATTTCGCCTGCATCTGTGGCTGGCATCTTCACGGTCTCAAAGCCTGAAAAACCCACAAGAGTCAATGGATTCTGGCAGTGAAAGCCTTCAACTCTACAAAAACAGTATAATTTATTAGACAAATAATTTATTAGCTTGAATCAGGAAAGATCACAAGAGGAAGGGACCTTAATCTAACTACTAAAGTGCACCCAGATATTTTTTTAAAGAAGGGAAAATATTCAAAAAGTAAAATACAAATGAGACTCTGGGCCAAAATGGCCAATAATTAATAGCACTGCTTTGTGCTGCTCCAGCTTGCATGCTAATTAGTATCTTTAAATCCATAAAGATATGGAATGTGACACGGGGACTGATTTGCAGGCTCCGAGACAAACCCTTGGCACTTTCAACATCCTGTGGAATTCTGGGGTTTGCTGTTTACTGAGGCCAGAGAGCTCTCTGGCTGAGAATTCTAAATGCTCCTCCCTAAACTGCAAACCCCAGAATTCCACAGATGTTGAAAGTGGTATAATAGCACTATAACAGTGTAGTGCAGAACTGTGGGCAAAATGGTGATCAGCTTTTTAAAATGTAGACTTCTACTGCTGGGCTCTCAAGGTAGCTTGCAGATTTAAATAAAGCTATATCAGACATCAGTGAGATTGTAAAGATGATAATTGATAAGAAGCTGAACTCTTTAAAAGCAGAGATTACAGAACAAATTAAATCAGAGATCTCGAGGTGAACAAATACTACAAAAAAATAGTGTAAACAGCTAACAATATCTGTCCAAAACTTATCAGATACTTCTGATAAAGAATGAAAAGAGATGTCTCAAAACTTTAAGAAAATAGTGACCTTACAACAAGAATTAGAAAATTCCATCATGTTGATGGAATTTAAATTGAGGCCATTTCCTCACCAGGTCAGCACATCATAGTCACCTCGAATTCTTACCCTCTGTCTGCATGTTGAACTGTTTTAGCTTTGTAGTTTTCCTCATGGTTTTCATGTTTTCACCTGCTAGAATGGCTCACTGTGATTCACTGCAATGAGAAGCCGTTGTATGTGAAAAATGGAAAAACTCCAGTGTAAATCTCCCAAACTGGTTCTGCTTTGGGTTTCACCTACATGCAGAAGTGTAGCATCACTTCCCATCGCAGAAGTGGCCAGCTATGGGCGTTCACAGTGTGTCCCTTCTATCATTTCTGTCCCGATCTCTCTCCATCCATCAAAGGACAGGTTGCCATCATTATTGTCTTCATGAATTAAACAGACAGCGGGAAGAGAGTGGATCTGGTAATGGACTGTTAAAATGTGTTTTTTTCCACGTATCAACGAACATACATACCTATGCACAAATGTAGCAATGCAGAAATGTGTTAAAAATGTGTGCATTTTTTTTAAAAAATGGACCAATCAGTGATGGCAGGGTAAGGTGAGGGAGGAGAATGGGAGTGGCCAGGGATTTGCTGTTGCAAATGCAGCAATTGCTGTTCTCCACAGTAGTACAATGTAAATGGGGATGGGTGGGTGCAGAAAGCACAGTTTCTGAATTTCTGAATTCAGTTTCTGAATTGGAGTATAAAAACACCACTCTTGACACGCAGTGAACTGCTCCTCCCCTCTCATGTGGAAACGGCCTGAGAGAGACATAGCTCACATTGAGGGCTATTCTGGAACAGCTGGATTATTTAAATACAGAGCATTTGGGATTGGACACAATTATAATGAAATGCTAGAGACTATACTTTTTTTTTCAAATTGTCACACATCCTGTTCTAGAATAAGTATGTTTTGGGTTTCCAGAAACATGTTTAATCTAGTAAAGAGGGCAGCCATTTTTCCAAAAACATTATAAGATCATAATCTCACCACAATGTCCTTGAAAATGGAACAAGTGAAGACTTAATGAGTATTTATTTTTCATGATGGAAATTGCACAGAAATGTAAAAAAGATCTAAAAGAATTTTTTTTTTAGTTGAATTTAAATAAGTATACAGATGCCACAGTAGTCTAGGATGCAAGCAAAGTTTACATGAGAGGACAATTTATAAAATATGCTTCCAGAATTTCCAGAATGAAAAAGGAAAGAGAAGGAGGGGGGAGTCCAGATTTCAGGATGAGACACAGCTTCTACAGAAGAAACTAAAGGAAAATTTTGACAAAGAAATACAACAAAAGATCGAGCTGCTCTCACAACAGTTTTCTCTACTTCTAGTTCAAGAAATGAATGCTAAATTATTGTATCTTAAACAAAAGAGTTATGAATTGGCAAATAAACCTGGAAAGTGGCTTTCTCACAAATTAAGACAGGCAAAGGGCAAGGAAATTTGTCACACAGATTAAGAAAGGAGATGATTCTGTGATGGACAATGGGAAAATAATAAAAGCTTTCAAGAAATTTCCAGAGTTTTACATGAGAAAGGCAAGGGGAAAAGTTACAAATATGGCAGAGTACTTGGATGAACTTCAGTTCGACAAACTGCATATGGAAAAGAAGCAAGGTTTAAATGGACCTGTGACTATCATGGCATTGTTGAAGCAATCAAAAGACCTAAAGTCAGAAAATATCCAAGCCCAAATGAACTATTTGCAGATATTATTTTAAAAAATTGAAGATGAGCTAATCCAACCATTTAAGATTATGTGTGATGCTGTATTAGAAAGATTGGATGCCAGATTCCTGGAGAAATGCTTACACAATAGTGATTTGTAAAGAGGATATAGACAATGGTGATAAGATATTCATTATCATCTTGTAAAATAGATTGAGGAAACATATTTCTGAGAATACTAATGAGGACCAGAGAGGATTTTTGACAATTGATGAATAACATAAAACTATTTTGAATATTATTGATTATTTGGAATTTTCCAATGACAAAAAAGCAGCTTTGATCTGTTTAGATGCTGAGAAAGCTTTTGATAATATTTCATAAAATTACTTATTTCAAGCATTAGATAAGATGGACTTTGGGTTAATATCATCTGTACTATAGAGACAATGTATTCAGTTCAAAAAGTGCAGATTTTAGTAAATGATAACTTGTCAGCACTGACTGAAATTAAAAAAAAAGAAGCCAGACAAGGATGCCTTCTATCACCTTTGCTTTTTATATTGGCCTTGGATACTTAAAGGTATTAGACAAGATGGCAGAATACGTGGTATGAGAGTTTTAAAGAAGAGTACAAGCTGAAGGCTTGCACAGATGATCTTGTGATAATAAACTGAAATCAATTAGATTTAATGGAGTTTTTTGCTTTAGAAAAGCTGAAGAAGTTTGGGCTTGTTTTTTTTATTATTATTATTATTATTATTATTATTATTATTATTATTATTTATTTGTATCCCACCTCTCCATATGGATCGAGGCGGCGAACAACTTACAAATAGCATATATTTCAAAACATTTCTATACATGCCCCCAACAAGCTGGGTACTCATTTTACCGACCTGCAAAAGGATGGAAGGCTGAGTCAACCTTGGAGCCAGGCAGGATCGAACTCACAACCTTGTGGCTTGCAGTACTGGCATTTAACCACTGTGCCACCAGGGCTCCTGGATTGTTCTGGATTCAGAGTGAATTGTGATAAAACAAAACTGTTGACCAAAAATAGGACTTATAGAAGAGAACAATTAACTATTGGCTTTTTCTCATTTTAAGCCTGGAGAAAAGAGAATTAGGTATCTGGAAATTACAGTGCATTATTTCAAAATAATTATCAGAGAATCTGGAACAAAATTTTAAAAGATTTAGAGAAATGAGGGAAGTTAAATTTATCTTTTATGGGGAAAATTGCAGTAATGAAGGCAAATGTTTCACCCAGGCTCTTATTGTATTTTCAAACAATCCCCATAATGAGGAATGGAATACCTTTTATCCAAGGGCATAAACATATTTCCGGATTAGTTTGACAGGCAAAGAAACCTAGAATAAATCTTAAAACATTGAATGATAACAAAGAAAGGAGTGATTTGGGATTTCCTAACATTAAACTGCCTTTTGTTTTATATGCTTAAAAAAGAGGATTTTGCTGAGAGACGAAAGACTCATTGTTTAAGATTTGGTTAGCATGCTTATCTTTGGTACCATAAAGTTAAGGCACATGCTGGTTCAAAAATCATTATATTAGAAAAACTCTTCTGTAAGTTTGGTCCAAAAATTAGCAACAGTTTTTCTCTATGATATCATTAGATACCTCACTCCAGGAATATTTCATTAAGTAAGAATGGGTTAAAATCAAAAATTGTTACATTATTATGATCTAAAGCAAGTTGAGATCTGAAATCAATAAAGATGCATTGACCTTAGTTGGTTTGCCTATCTACAACTTAAAAAGAGATTTAAGCAAAGTAAGACAGATTTAGCCAAAGATGTTGGAGGAAATTACTTTTATTTTGATTTGTGTAAAGATGATGATCATATAATCAAAAAAGTGTACAAATATCTTTTAAAATCAGAGATGGAAAATGAGCCTGTAAAAGAGTATATGATAAGGTGGGCCCAAAACTTTGGACATACTGTGCAAATGGAGATATGAGAAAAGATGTGGACTAAAAATACAAAATTTGCTCTGTATAATAATTTAAAAGAAAATATGTAAAAGGTTATGTAGAGATGGTAGTTAATTCCAGAAAAATTATCAAAATGTCTAAGCCTGTGTCAAATCAATGTTAGGGTTGCCAGACAAAGAAGCATGGTTGTTTTTTTCTGATATGTGGTGAATTTGCAAGGAAGCAAGGAGTTATTGGTCTAAGGCCCTTTCTGCAACTCACCTTTTTGTGGAGCTGGGGTACGGGGATCATGCAAGCAGCCTCTAGCAAGAGGCTCTCGTCCTGATTCCTCCAGCTCCGCAGCTGCTGCCTGATCGTGCGAGAGCCGCTCCTCTTCCTTCCACAGTGCAGCCTGGGATTTTCCCAGGCTGCGCTGGGGCAGGAAACACGAGCGCCGCAGCTCTGGAGCTACGCACATACGGTAAGTGTGCGCAGGACCCCAGAGCGATGCTCAATCACTCACCATTTTCGGCTTGCAGCCGAAAATGAAATAGTTCATGATCAGCGCCTGCCAGCCCCTGGAGCGTTGTGCAATTACAAGTGCGTCGTGTGGACTGCTCCTTACAATCACGCGACACTCCAGGGGCCCTTTCACATGGCAAATGCCATGCAAAAAGGGCCTAAGATTTATATGTTAATTCAAAAAATGCTAAAGCTAGATTTTGCAATGTCACCAAAGATGACTGTTGGAATAATTTATAAAGAACTGGATAGTAAATGTGGGCTGCTTCTTCAATATATGGTAACAGATGCAAGAATGTTGTTTGCCCAAATGAGGAACTGGACACCAACAACAGAAGAATTGGTTATTAATGTCATGGATCTTGCCCAAGTTGCAAAATTAACATGGATTTTCAAAGACAGATCAACTGAAGCTTTAAAAAAAAGACTAGAAACCATTTATGGATCTTTTGAGCGATAAGAAATCAAACGATCTAATAATGCGTGGTTATGATTATTAGTAATTTTTGTAAGTGGAACATACTTAGATCTTTAATGGTAGAATAAGATACAGGATAGTAATCTATTTTTCTTTTCCGTTATGGTAGGTATAGGGGGAGGGTCATAGTTATTTTGTATGTTAGTATAGTGTAGTGCAGTTGGGATGTGTTTACTATTAGAGATTAATCTTTCAGTAATGGGTTGTGTCATTATGTTTAGTTTTAGTTTCATAGAATCATAGAATCATAGAAATTCAGAGTTGGAAGAGACTACACAGGCCATCCAGTCCAACCCCCTGCCATGCAGGAACACCCTCAAAGCACTCCTGACAGATGGCCATCAAGCCTCTGCTTAAAAACCTCCAAGGAAGGAGACTCCACTACACTCCGAGGCAACAGATTCCACTGCCGTTTAGCTTGAATTAGTTTAGTTTTATTTTTAATTATACACATGTAATGTTTGTGTTGTTTGTTTCTTTGCTCTTGTTTTTCAATTGTTATAGATTGATTTGTTTGTATCTTCTGTTGAAACTAATAAATATTAAATCTCAAAAGGAAAAAAGAAACTAAAATATAAACATGTCCTGAAATGACATGGGCTAGTTGATGCTTGGTGTCTCTTAAAATCTGGAATTTAACCCTGTCCTGCACAAACAGAGGCTGACAGTAATTATGATATACACAATAAGGTCATGGGTCTGCAAGTGAACAGCTGAAGGAGCATATCAACATATCAAATGCTGACTGTCAGTCTTGACCTTTTCCAACTCACGGGCTCCCTTCTCTTATTTACCACTACTGCTGCCACCACCTTCTCTTCCTCCTCCACTTTTAAACAGACAAAACAGCACCACTTCCATCTTGGACATCTGATCCTGGGATGCTATTAAAGCAGCAGTAAATAAGAATGTAAATGAAGGGGAAATGAAGGGCTAGACCAGGGCAGGGAAAGTGTCTCTGCCCCAACCATTTGTCCCTGAAGACCCAACCTCTTTAAATTTTAATGTGTTTTTTTTCCCCAGACAACTTTTACTCCCAGACTGCACCAAAATGTCGGAATCTTATGCAAATGCATCTTTCTGCAGTTTCCTTCCCTTCCTATTGCCATCCTCTTGACCAAGGATGATCCTCTTTTCCAATGGGTCATGTTGTCCCATGATATGTCCAAGCCTCGGTTTAGTTATCTTGGCTTCTAGAGAGAGTTGCTGCCTAATGAACTCTAGGACACATTTATTAGTCATTTTGGCAGTCCTCTTCAACACAGTATTTGAGATTCATTGATTCTCTTTCTGTCAGTTTTCTTCATTCTCCAGCTTTCAGACCCATACACAGAAACAGGAAATAATATGGTCTAGATGATCCTGACTTTGGTGTCTATTGATATATCTTTACACTTGCCTATCTTATCCTCAATATAAATACACGGTCCACTTTACAAAAATGTTTGAGGATTAATCTAAAGCAGTCAAGCATCCCAAATGTTGTTCACTATCATTTCCCATTTCCCCTTGCTCCTCTACCCCCACCCACTGTGCAACTGCCCAGTTTTTACATGTGTGCCTATTGCACCAATGTTTTGTCTGTCCATGCATGTAAACAATCATGAGTGAATTATGTTAAGATTCAAGGGATCACTGAACAGGATGGCAGAGGACAATACTTAGGACATGTGGGTGGCCTGGGGCTGACAAATAATATGTGTCTCTTGTATCAAAAACCTGTTAAAAAAACTTTTAAAAATGCAGACTCACTTCACAGTTGAAGGTTACCCTGTGATCCCCTTCAAACAAACCAAATGCTCCTCTGTCAGAGCAAAACAAACAAAGGAGAGCAAAACATTTATTATGAAATCTTGTGTGTTCTTACAGCTCTCTTATTACAGAATTCCTCATAAGTTCCTAAGAAGACAGTATGTGTTTGTCATAGTTGTCTGAAGAGTGAAAAAAAGGTGAGTATAGTAAAATAGACTGCTGGAATTCTGTATCACCATCTACATTATGTAACTTAGCAAAATAGCAGAGACACTAAGAAACCCTGTTAGTGAATTGCTAGGATGTGTAACAGAATGCCAGCAAGAGTGGCTGGTGAGTATGGAAGCCAGACGCACCTTGGGATTGAAGCAATGCATATCCTGTTGTGCATCATTCCTGTTGTGCATTGGTCCCATTGTTCATTGGTCCCTGTATGCCAAAACCAGTCACTTTGCCAGCTCTGCTACAGAGTAACATTACAGCAGTGATCTACTGGATGCAGATGTTATGGAAGTGCCTAGTTCTAATTCCTGCAAACATAAGTCCACTTATGTAACTCCCCAACAGCCAATAATAATAAACTTCATGGATCCCTGCACAAGATGAGCTGACAAAGAGGCTTTTCGTTTAAATTTGGGGGGGAAAAATTGTGCACAAAAATGTATCTGAGCACTATTTCAACAAGAAATATGACATTTCCTCCAAGCCACTGAAGCCTATTTTCTGTACTTTCTGTACCATATGCAAAATCACATATATTGCCTCTAAAAGTTTACTTGCTCGGTGTATTGTAATTTTATTTAGTCCTAGAGCTAGATAAACTATCATTTACAGCTTCTTCCTTTTCCTCATCCAGAACATCCATGAAGAAGTGATTAGAAGCTTTTGCTTCTCTTTTTGACAAACTGTGGTCTTGTGTTATATCCAAACCCTAAATAACTGGTGAGCAACTATGTGGGGGTCAATTTCCTCCTACTGGCCATATTCAGCCCATAGCAGACTCAAATACCTCTGTTTTCCTCTGTAGACCCTCTCAAAATTGTAACAGGAAGTGACATTGTGTCACTTTCTGTTACTATTTTGAGCTTAACTGCAGAGTAGAGGTATTTGGGTTGGTATGGATTTCTGGAGTGCTTGTGGGTGTGGAGATATTTTTGCCTGTTTTCATGTATGAGAGTGTTTCTGTATGGTTTGAGGATCAAAAATGCCCAAATTCATGCTATTTTCTTTTTTAAAAATGGGATGGAAGCTTTGGGGGCCACAAAAGTTGGATCTCAGGGCTGTGTGCTCCCACAGGCCACAGTTTGCCCACCCTTGCCCTAAACTATAGCTAATTTTTAACTATGGTTTGTTGAAATAAGGCAATATCAAAATGAAATGTTATTCTGAATCCTATTCCCCAAGATCATTGCCAGGGATTGAGCCCAGAAGCTTTCCTGTTCAAATCATGTATTCATCCACTGAGCTATTATCCCTTCCCACACAGAAATACTTCAGCTGACACTGGCTGATAATGTTGCAGTTTTGCCTGCAGCTCTTTAGAAAAAACACGGAGTGATCACTTACTTCCTCCTCACTGTGTGCCAATCTTGTGGCCAGATGAGGGCTGTCCGTAAACGTTTGTTCATCTCTCCTGATCTTTATCACTGCATTCAATTACACAGTGATAACAAACAGAAGTTTCAAGGCAGCTGAAGTCTGGGGTTGCAGAAGGGATCATATAACCACCATTGACGTGCACCTCACCAACAACTGCATTCCATGAGTTAAAGCCTTGTCGAACTTGTTCTGTAGCCAAGTGGATTTGAAATTAAAAACAAAAATCCTGTAGCAAGTCCCTGCAGCATCCTCTCACTAAACCCCACCTAAGTATTAAGATTAAAATTCTGTCACAAATTTGCTTCATAAGGGAGAAGAAAATATGAGTCCCAACTGCACAAATGTGAATCTTTGTACACTGAGACAGAAAATAACCCTACCCAACAAGCATACATGGATAAAGTTCTGCTGAGATGTTATTGCTATGATTCCAAGTTATATTTTTTTACCATCTCTTTTATACTAAGGATGCAGTTGAAGTATCAATAACTGTGAAGATTGCAATGTATTTAATTCCTTTGATATTAATGCCAGTTTTAGCTCCTGCTCTTTTCTTCCATGGTTTTAACTCCTGTGGTTTATATATCAGCAATTGTGCTGTTAATTATGGGACTTCATGCTGAGTCTTCCAAGTTTTTTAGTTTTTTTTAAAGATACTTATGTTGGATTTTCATTGTATTATGTTTTATTTGATTCCATCATTTTTTGATGCTTAAAGAATCCATTTTGCAAGGAATCTAATAAATCTCCATGAAGATGCTTCTACAGTGCCTGTGTTTAAATGAGGCCATTTATAACAATTACTATTTTAGAGTTTGGTTGAGAATATAACATTTTAAGAGAGACAAGGGTGCTTTGTACTATCATCAATCTCCAAACCATTATTTTTCTGAACATGAAGGAATGTTGCTGGTTTTTAGTATGATTCAAGTTAAACATGGACAAACTGAATAAGCAGAGTAATTATTGTAAATTTGCTAAATCAGAGACTAGGCTGCAAATCTCTGAGGAATGATTTACAGTACAACCCCACGCATGTTTACTGGGTTGTAAGTCCCACAGACCAAGATGTTGTGGTTTCAAATTGCTCATACTATTCACTTTTGCACAAATGGTTCTGCAGTCAGCAATCATGCAGGAAGATATGTGACCCAAAAGGCGGGGGACCTTGAGGTCCACCAGCAGTGCCAGTGTCTCCTTGGAAACTGGGGGAATTAAAACTCAAAGAAGGGTAATGGCAGGATCTTTTCACCTGCGTATACCAGTACTAACTGTAGGACTCCAGTTAAAGGTTTAAACAGGGTGTTTTTATTGGAAATCAGCAGACGCACACACAAGAAATCAAGCAGTCTCACAAACCGCACAAGGCTAAGGAAGAGACAAGAGAGAAATATTGGACAGAGAGAGATTTCAGATGTAAAGGATGATATCTACCAGTCCTGGAGCAGAGGATCGAGTGGGCATGGTTCAGGCAGCAGGTCTGAGGGTAGCACAGAGAAACAGGAATCTGAAGTGTAGTATGATGACCAAAGTACTAGCAAAATGCCAGGGTCAGAGCTAGGGCTTAAAAACCCTTTTTCCTATCCTGAAGAAGTAACTGTTAATTGCTTTCTGGCAGAGTAAATAAAGGGGGTCTGGAATGGACTGATTCTCTTACTTTGAGTGACAAAATATTGATAGGAGTCCTGACTGAATATCTTGGTTGGGTAAGGTGAATGGGGAAGGTTGTGGTAGGAAATAAGCATAACAGGGGTGCTTGCCTGACGCACCTGGGCAGTTTCGTTGACTATTGTATTCAGATGTTGGGTCATTGACAGGACTACTGGAAGTCTATTCACTCTGGGTTTTCTCACTTAACTCTTCTTGACCTTATGACCTGGCCATGCTGAGACCATGCTAACCTAGCCCAGGCATGCAGCCACTGTCCTTCTTATCGCACATTTTCCAGCCATAAGTGTCTAAGTTTTTATATAATATTTCACACCAAAATTTGCTGTCCTTCACATTGGGGTATGTAAGGGGTAGTAACAAATATTTAGGACCTCCTTGTCCAAAATTAGTGGCAGCTCAAAGAATGACAGCTGACTGTGGCTACATGCACAACCCCACCACCAGACAAGGAGGCAAACACCATGTACTTGTCTCTCATCATAGGGTAGCACTATGCACAGCCACTTATTTCTTTAGTATTTGGTTCTGGGGTGTCATATGATAAGGGTGGCCTGGAAAAATCACTCATGTCAAGGCCATCTTTTTCATCAAATCACTCTTCCATAGTGCCTTAGTTCTGAGGGCCTTTCTGAATGATAAATAAAAGAAATTGCTGGCTTTAGGTAGCCTCTAGCAGCAAGGGTACACAGGGAAATTCCACGTAGCTACATTGGTGGAGCATTCTGCTCCACCAGAATTGAACAGGAACTCAGCCTCAGAGTGCAGTGGGACTTATTTTCTACTATGTGTCTTCAGGATTAAAGTTACAGGATATATTCTAGGCAGTAAACTGCAGTCATGATATATTTCCATTTTGAATTGCACAAAGTGGCTCTTTTTATTTGGAATGTAATGCTTGCTTCTGGGCTACACACTTTGAGAAAGCTATTAAGAAGCTAGAATACATTGAAGAGGTGGTAGGAAATTAAGAGAGGGCTAGAAAATGATACAAAAATGGCAGAGAGCTAACAAAAATGGGCATAATAAAATATAAGAAAAGCCCTGCTGGATCAGACCAAAAGCCTAACAAGTGAAATACTGTTAGACAAAGAAGGGGAGAGCCAAGATTATGGACTGCAATGTGATACAAAAGAAGCTGGTAGTCCTGCCCCAGAACTGCTAGAAGGAGAGCCTAGAGTGTCCCATGCAGTTCCTAAACATCATGAAATAGATGCAGAGTCACTACATCTACTTTAGAGACTGAAACACTAGTTGCAAAAAAACAGAAACTCTCTTGATCTGTTTTAAAACAAAACCACTTAATTATTTAGGCCACCTGTACTGCTTTACAGCCAGCTACAAATTATCATAGCCAGCATCATTCCTTTGCTACAAACAGCTCCAGTACCCCCTTATCTAATGTTTCTCACTCTGTGCATTTCTGCATTTCAGCAGGTACCTTGGATTACTCTCTCTGTAACTCTTTGAGTGGCACTGGAATTTGCTCAAGACTGTTCTTCACATTTAGACCACAGAAGCCCTTGACCCCATTCCTGTTTTCTCTGACACCCTGTGTAGCATGGCTTGATTTCTCCCTTCTATGGTCAACTCATTGGGGCACTTTCCATGCCTAAAAGGAGGCAACAAGATGCTGATGGGACATGGAATGGCCTTCTCCCATTTTTGTTCCCCAACAACTGGTATTTGGGGACACACTGCTAAATCCTGAATGAAAGCACCTCGTTCCCATGACTAGCAGCTACCACTCACCTTATTTTGCAAAGACTTGTCCATTTGTTTTCAAGCTATCTAAACTGGTGGCTGCCACTACCTCTTTGACAGCAAATGGACATAGTTTAAACCATGCTCTAAGATGTTCAGACTGAATCACCCCATAGTCAAGGGGACCACAGTTATAGGCAGATTGGTATGGCTGTCACTGCCCTCCTTGTTGCTCCCAAACCACTCCTGGTAGCATCTGCATTATTTGTGATCCACCAACCAGAGAAGTACACTGCACTAGGGCATGTGACAATCCTTCTCTACTGTTTTCCCTCATGTATGGAATGTCCTCTCCTTGAAGGCTATCATTAAAGTCACAAGAACAAGACAAGACAAAAAAGGTACTAAGCCTAAATGTAATGTTTGTTGTGCTTAGGGCCAAACATTTCCCTTACAGATACTCAATAGGCAGCTCAAAAAGGTATATTCAGTTCAACTGTGCTATTATAGCCAAAGAGCCAATGTGGTGTAGTGGTCTGGGAATTAGACTGGGACTCTGGGGACCAGGTTCAAATCCCCACTCAGCCATGGAAATCTGCTGAGTGCTCTTGGGCAAGTCACATTCTTTCAGCTTCAGAGGAAGGTAAAGGCAAACTCCCTCTGAAAAAATCTTGCCAAGAAAAAATCATGGTAGCGTCACTTCAGGGTCACCATAAGTCAGAAACGACTTGAAGGCACACAGCAACTTTACAGTCAATTTAAGACTGATGATCTTCATACTTTTCCCAAATTTCCTCTCTCACTTACACACTGAGTGAAGAAGTGTTTTGTTTTATTTTCAAGCCAAAAGTTCAAAATCAACCAAGCATCATGCAGCCAGTCAAAGCTACATAATGAAGTGTTTTATTCTTCAGATCACGTATGTTTTAGAAGCAGGAAAGGGAATCAAGCAAATAGAAAGCAAGTGTGCATCCACTAAAATTAGGTCATGTTCAAGACATGCAAAAATTGCCCCTGAAATGTACAGATTTTCAGGGTAATGAATGTTCACAGTAGAGATGGTCAGGGCCCTGAAAGCATATGCCCATATCACTATCACCACTGGAAAAACATTTAGGGAAGGAAAAGCCAACTGCTGACAACTAGATGAGAACAGCTAACAAGACTGGAAGTTTATGATTTAATTGGATGGCAGTAATGGTGAACTTCATGGTACTTATACTGCATTTCCTGACCTTGCATTTATAAAAAGGTGCCCCCCCCAATCCTAAGCCACTCAAAGGGAAAGGACCATGGCAAAACTGCATCCATTTCCCCTATAGAATATGTGGGGCATTTTATGTATAAAAAAAATAAATTAATTAAAAAAAACAAACCTTTTATGGGTAGGGGTCTCAGAGACCTACACGTTGCCTTGGGAGGCGTATATAGTCTCTGGACAATACTGTGTGCACTTCTCCTTACAGCACATGCATGAAAAAATGTTCAGAATCTCTACAAGGCCAGATAAAGATATGCTGAGGCCCTAAGCTGTGTCAAGTTTAGTATACCTCCAACCAGGCACTTTCCACACTTTACCTCTTTCCGGTGGGGGGGCGTGGGGATCACATGAGCAGCCTCTTGCAAGAGACTCTCATGTCCCCACAGCTTCGGCTCTGTAGTTGTTGCCTGCTGGCCGGCAGGCAGTGTGAGGGCTCCGTCTTTTCCTTCTGCAGTGCAGCAGAGCATTTTCCCAGGCTGCACTGGGGGAGGAAGCGCAAGGGCCGCGTCTCCGGAGCTCCACACACAAGGTAAGTGTGCGTGGGGCCCCGGACTGATGCGTGATCGCACACCATTTTTGGCTACAAGCTGAAAATGAAATACTGCATGATTGGCGCTTGCCGGCCCTGGCAGCATCGCTCGATTGCAAGGATGTCATCTAAAAGGCTCCTTGCAATTGCGCAATGCTCCGGATGCCCTTTCACATGGCAAATGCTGCACGAAAAGGGCCCCAGTGATGTATTTAAGCCTTTTACTCCAAGTCTCAAGTCAAGTCTCAAGTGTCTACCTTCAAATCTCAAGTTGAGCCTCAAGTCCTTGAAAGATACTTTCAAGTCAAGTCTCGAGTCAAGTCTCAAGTCTGGGAGTCAACTTTATACCCCAACCTGTATTTCAGAATTTCTGGACAGAGTCAAATAAAGTCAGTTTTACCAATTTAAGTAGAGTCAGCCCTCCACTTTTGTGATTTTGCTATCTGCAGCTTCAGAAGTGGGGAATAGGATCCTTCTTACTTCCCATTTGCAAAGCTTGCCTTCTGGTCTCAGGAAAAGTTTTAGAAAGCTCTTCCTATATGAAGCAGGGATAGGCTGCTGAGCAGACCTCAACCCCACCTCAAGCCCATTTGCTGTTCCCTCTGACAAATTTGTCCACACTTTGGGCTTGAGACAGATTGTTATGTAACCAGTAAATTGTAAGCTTTCTGGAGGAATGTGTTATATTTCTGAACCAAGGGCAGCAAGTCACTCACTAAAAATATGCAAGTCTCAAGTCAAGTCGAGTCAGTGTGTAATTTTTGCCAAGTCAAGTCCAAATTGAGTCACTGGAATGACTGGAATTCAAACTTGAGTTGAGTCCAAGTCAATTGGCTCAAGTCTACTTCATTGCCTCCAACTCTCCCAATATGGAAAGAGCAGTTCCAATTAACCCTATGCCATCACACTTTTTGAGCTGCTTTCAAAATATATCAGTTACTCTCTCTACTTCCCTCTCTCTCTCCACTTCCCACTCTCCTTACTTCAACGGCTGCAGACTGAATTTAAAGTACAAAGTAGTTTGCATTCAGCAAGGGGAAGATGAGAGGAGGGGGCCAATCTTGCCCTTTCCAGTAGACTCAGGCAAAAGCAAACTATGGCAGCCTCTCTTAGCTTGTGTGTTCTTCTTGTTAATATATTTGGCCATCTGGGATCCTACTCTGATGTTGCTTGGCTACACGTGTTCTGGTTTTCAAAGGTGAAATGTTGGAGGGTCTGGTTAAGTAGACCCCACAGAATTACCAAAAATATTTAAAACTTTAAGTTTAGCAAGGATGCATGTGTGTTTTTTGTATTTAAAGACCTTCATTATCTGAGGTCCTGAACAGTAATTAACTTAACAGAAGTATAAATTCAGTACGAAGTCTCTTTCTGAAATGTAGCTTTCTTTGCCTATGGCAAGTACATGCTGGCAACCACATGCTTAACATAAAGGCTTCTGAAGGCAAAAAGTAGGATTTGTTTTGTTTCACTGAATTCCAGAATATGCTCACATTTTAGTAGGCATTTTCTGGCACAGAACTAGTAAGATTTGCCTTTCTCTAGGAATGAGGAAGATAGATTTCCTCCAAAACAACTAATCACCATGTAACCTACCTCATCTGTGGACTTCTTGGCATACAGGTGCTTCATTCTCATGCTCTCCTGTACAGTATAACTCAAAGAAGTCCTGTCACCTTTCAGAACTGAAGCTCCCATTAACCTAGCTAGAATAACCAATGATGAGGGATTGTTGGAACTGCAGTCCTGAAATATCTAGATAGCTACATGTTGCCCAACCCCATCTAAATGCACCAAAACCAAACATATTTAATATGATCTTTTGTAAACTTCTTAACTGACAAGATCACATATTCAGTAAATTCTCTGAAACTAGTTCAGTATCCTCTCAGTTTTTTTAAAAAAAGTAAACACTTTTAAAATGAAAATATGTTAATCTATGTTATACAGGTATATGCAGTCAAGTGTAAGATTTCATGTGATCCTCCTATATTTAGCCCTGAAATTTATTTATATTTGTAAGTCAGCTTTCAAAAGTCTCTACAGACCCACCCTGGTTAAAATCTGAGTGAAACAGACAACAGTGGGCAGATATGCTCTTTATATTTATCCCTGATCTTCCAGAGACTATCAATAATATTAATGCCTCCCAAAATAGATTCTCTTTCTTCAGGCAACATCCATAACAGCATCCTTAAATGCAGTTTAACGAAGACTTGCTCATACTTACCAGCTGAACATTCTGTGGAAATCAGAAATCCAAGGTGAAAGTACAAACAACAGCTAATGTTATGGACAAATTTAATGGCTTTGTGAATAAATGTATGTGGAAGGGAACAGCAGAAATTTCCAAACAGTGGCTTGGAGCCATCTGCCAATAACAGAGCTTCTGTTTGTAGAAAAGACTGAGATCCAGTAGAAGTTTCCATGGGCAGAAGGAGGAGAGAACGTTTTCACAGGTAATCCTTTTGCCCCCGCAGTTCCTATACCAGTTTCCACATATTCACGTATTCAAAGAAGCTCCTTTCTCCAAATTTATAGCTGAGGTTGACAGCAATTATTGCTAGCACTTCATGAATTAAGGCAGAGTGAGTAAAAAGTAATACCAATTTCTTTGACCTAAACAGATACTTCAGTAAATACTCACTAGGTGTTCTTTCTGGATCCCTCTGGCTGCAGGACTCAGCATAACAAACTACATTAACACAGATCCCTTGAGAGAAGCTCTTTGGGAGCACATAGACCTAGGTTTTTGCACACTATGCAGTTATAGTGCTATGATTCCACTTTAACTGCCATGTCTGCATCCTATGGAATCCTGGGGTTTCAAGTTTGGGGAGACAGTAAAGTTCTCTGGTAAGAATTCTAAGTGTGTGTATATGTATGTATATATATATATATATATATATATATATATGCCTTCAAGTCACCTGTCGACTTATGGCAACCGTATGAATTTCATAAGGTTTTCTTCTAAGTACCTGTCCCTAATCTGCAAATCTCAGGATTCCATAGGATCTTGCCATGGCAGTGGAATCATAGCACTATAGTGTCGTGCGAAAAAGCCTTGCAGATGGAAGGTAAATCAATGCATTCCCCACCCTCTGCTTCTGCCAGCAGGAGAATTCCATGAGCAGTTTTCCATCCATGGATGAACCTGGGCCCAAAATAATGTGTGAGAAAAATAAAATGGAAGTTTTCGGTGTGAGGACATTCTTGTATACATTAAAAATAAATGAGAAGACTGAAAAGTAGGGGCTGTAGGTAACACCAATATCAGTTGGCTATGAATCCAAACTTTTAAAAATCTATTCAAGATGCTGAACCTGTTTGGGGGTCAGGGTTTAGCAAACTAGGTATCTCTCTTAAAGCTGAGACTAAAACTCAAAACAGATACTTTGCTTCATTTACTGAACACCAGCTGTCATGGCTGAAAAGCTGCTTTGCCCTTGAACTATAAGAAGTAGACCAAAGAAAGATAATAAAAATCAAGGAAAATGTCTATATTTTTACATAACTTTAAGCTTGCAGGAAGTGAGGTCTTTCTTTTTAAGTAAAGTCCTGTTCTATTGAAGGTAGAAATGGTAGCTTGATCATATAAGAAATGTCAAAACGCTCACCAAAAAGAGAGAATAGACATTGATTTCCAGGTTTGTCAACTGCAAGCACTGATGAAATAGTCCAAAGGGTCAGAAAACAGCCTTCTAGATGAGGACTGACATTAAAAGAAGACTTTTAAAGAGAAAGAGAATGTGATATAGGGCATTACATTTTGTTTAACTAGGAAAGTTAGACGTGCAAACTTAAAGGGCCTCATTATTTACACATTGGTGTGGCACATCAGCGTGACCAGCTGCTTCAAAGAGGTGTCTTCCAAATCTCTGGAACACAGTAAGTTGGTTCGCATGTGATGCTAAACCAGATGTTAACTAAATATGCAAGAGCTGGAACAACTACAGGCAAGCCTCAAGCTTACCCGGTCCTTGATTTCCTGCACTGGTCCCACATGTTGCATCATCCAGACTGATAAACTGTGGTTATGCTTAATTATTAAAGCGGGCTGACTTCAAGTACGGTTTCTGAAGGTGGTTTGCTTGAATTTAGCGCAAATAATGTTAAATGAAGTTCAGTAGATGTAATCAGTGGTATAACGGAGCCAGGTTTCATAGAGTTGGGGCATCAGGATTTTGCCATTAACAGGAATGATTATATTGTCTGCTCTTGTTCCTTCTGACCTTAAGAACATAAGAAAAGCCCTGCTGGATTAGACCAAAGGCCTATCTGGTCCAACAACCTGTTCACACAGAGGCTAACTAGTTGCCTACAGAAAGTTCAACAGCAGGATCTGTTGCTGCAATGTTCAGTACAACTAGAAGGAAAATAGATTTTTCCAACTACAATATATTGCTATGAGCTAATCTTATAAAGTAAGGGATGGCAGGGGTTGAGGGTTGAGTGGGAAATCAGCCCTATTAAGTTTTTAGAAGATCTGCTCCTTGTAGAGGTAGAAACCATTCATACTGGTTTGCTAATAAGGGCCAAGTTAGCTGCCTACATTTTTTAATTTTCTTGAGCGCATGTCTAGTGTAGTGCAGTGGTTTGAGCATTAGACTAGGACTCTGGAGAGCAGGGTTCAAATCATGGAAACCCACAGGGTGATTTTGGGCAGGTCACACTCTCTCAGCTCAGAGAAAGGCAAAGACAAACCTCCTCTGAACGAATCTTGCAAAGAGAACCCTGTGATAGGTTCACTTTAAGGTTGCCATAAGTTGGAAATGATTTTAAGGTACACAACAACAAATGGCATGTCTGTGAGTTGATCACAGGCTTCTTCTCTTTAATAATTGTGTGTCAGGCAACATGAAGATTTTGCTCAGTTGGTTTTCATGACAGCATCCAAAAATTTGCATGTCTTCATACATTCAATGAAAAGAATTTGAGATTTAAATAATTTGAAAGGAAGAGAAAGCAACGTGATAGATTCATCCATCTTTAATATTTCCCTGGGCTGAAAAAAGCAGATCAAGCAGAACATTTGATAGGGAAGGCAGTCTCTGTCACATCAGAGTCAGGTGGAGGGGCATGAAATGAACCTTCCACTTACCCCTCCCTTTCAGCCAATTATTCTATTGTTGTTGGTGATCTGAAGGGACCATAGAGGTAAAGTAAGGGTTAATGTAATGTTGTGCAGGAGATCTAGCAAACTCCTAGCACCCTGTAAATGTGTGTGTGTGTGTGTGCGCATGCGCACACGCAAGGGAATAGTTGATAGTTGTTAAAGAAATTTCTTACTAGAAGACTGAGTTTGTCTCTGAATATTCCTTGTGAGCTAGAATCCATCTACCATAACTACACGTGAACAGCCTTAGATCCTGGGTGGACCTTTTTTTAAACTGATAAAACATGGATCAAGATCACAGTTTTCAGAGTAAGAACAGGCAAAGAACAAGAGGGCTCCTCCTTACCCATGCTATGTTCAGAAGCTGACAAAATGGACAGTTCCAGCTTGTTCCAGCACTTGCTGGATGGGGGCAGCATTTTCTGACATACATGAGAGTACTGGACTACCTTAGGACAGGTCCACATGTTACACACAGCTCTGTCCTCCAACATCTTGCTACTGCTCCACAATGACCAACAACTTCTGCCTGAGGCAGTTGTCTTTCTCTGTTTCTAAGGCATTTATCTTTTGCTTTTTCAGTTCTATTAAAAAGAAGACCACGATGAGGGAAGCTGAAATTTCCATAACATATATGGAATAACGGACATGGCGGTAAATGTTTCATTCCCTGGAATATATTCAGCTTCACTTAATAAAACCAGCCATCCCTTTGCTAGGATTGTACTAAACCAGGAAAATTGGTCTGGCAAAATTTGTAGTACTTCTCATTAAAAAAAAAAAACCACTGCAGGATGTTGAACAATCTAACTCACATTACAGGTTAAAATGGCTGATTAAGCAATATTTTCACATTTCAGAAAGTTAGCCACCCTTCAGCAGAGCTATTTCCAGCTACTGGAGGAATTTTACCACTCATATGCTGGAAAATGTACTCTGTTCCTCTGCAATTTGTCTACATCTGGTTTCAAAAAAAGTGTGTGGGAAAAGCTATGTTATTACTGCACTATTCTCACATTACAGTCAGAAGAAAGGAAAGTGGGGGGAGCAGTCTCTTTTACTCATCCAGTCTCCCTACAACGTCATAGCATAGCTTGGGAAAGCTGTGGGGGTTGGACTATAGCTCCCATTATCCCCAGCTATCATGGTCAATGGCATAGCTTAGCTTAGGACTATGGCCATGTTGAGTAAAGGATTCTGGGAGATGTCAACAAAAAATTGCTATTTTCCCAATCTCTGACCTCAGGTTACTGGCCTAGTAAGGGCCAAGTCATGAGCTTCCAAGTTTTACTTCAAATTGCCAGCTCTGAATGTTTTTCTAGTCATTGGATCGCTTAGATAGGCAATTAAAATGTGTTGTTGTTGTATGCCTTCAAGGTGTTTTTGACTCATGGCAACCCGAAGGCAACCCATCATGGGTGTTTCTTGGCTGATTTTGTTCAGAAGGGCTTTGGCTTTTGCCTTCCTCTAGGCTGAGAGAGTGTAACTTGCCCAAGGTCACCCAGTGGGTTTCCAGGGCTCAGTGGGGATTTGAACCCTGTTTTTCCCAGTGTCCTAGTCTAACATGCAAACCACTATATACCACAGTGGCTCTAACTCAAACCAATGCCCAGAGCATTTCTGTTGTTCTTTTTGGAGACATTCAGATCAACATAATTCAGGCTTCCAACCAAACACAGCCCAAAGCAACCCCATAATGCTGCTCCTGTCACAGAAGCATCCTGCTTAACGAAGGGGAAATAACACTGGGAGTTTGTAGCATTTTGTTATTTATGCTTTTGCTTTTAATGCAAACAACTTCACTAGCAGACTTTTTAAAATAATGTTCAAGCAAGTTATCCCTGGAGGGCCAGTTTGTTTCTTTTCTAAAATGGATGAACTTCAGAATGAATGTGAATTTTTAACATTGGCTTTATCAGAAGAAAAAACTAGAAATACTGCAAATTAGCAATAGACTGTTGTCTTATTCAGATTTACTTTGAAAAGTGTTTGCTGTGAACTTAGAAGAGCCAGGAACAGAGGCTCCTAGAATTTGGAGTTCTTGTTGTTGTTCTTCAATTTATTTATTTATTTATTTATTTAGGAATATGGTCCCAGAATCCCCTGACCAGCAGAACCACAGGAAGCCAGCATAGGATTGTGGGAATTCTGATCTTCAGAAATAGCATTTCCAAGTTCTTTTTGCTCTGGCTCTATCCCCTTTATTCCTAACCTATCCATGTTGACAGTAGAGCTGAGCATTAGAAGCAAGTATGGTTAAGCATGCTTATATTGTTGCACATGATCAAGAACCTTGATTTATTAGGGTTCAAGATTCATAATATAGTGTAAATATGGTTGGCCAAATACATTTATATCCTCCAATATTTCACACTAGAACAGGTGTGGCCAACCAATATCACAGTGTGGACAAAATGGAAAGATGGACAAATTATAAATGAGGGACAACATATAAGCAGGAGATAGCAGTTTGCTTTTGCCTGAGCCTACTGGGAAGAGCAAGACTCTCCTCTTTCTCTCCACTTCCTCTTGATGAGTTAACTGTGGCCCTTTCCACACAAGGCGAGGGAATCGCTCCGTGCCATTACCTACCACTTCTTCTGGGGTCCAAAGCAACGTGGACTGTCCCTGAAGCCCTTCCTCAGGCCTCCTCCTTGGTCCATTGCAAATTGTAGCAGTGCAAGGTCTGTAGATCCACACTGCTCCGGCTTCCAAAATGGCAGGTTCTGGCTTCCAAAATGGCAGCTTCTGGCTTCCAAAATGGCAGCTTCCGGCATCCAAAATGGCTGCTCCAGCTTCCAAAATGGCGGCTTCCAGTTAGTTGTGGGTCCCAACTGACCACTGAAGCTCACCACACCTAAAGCATGCCCTCTGCAGATCACAAGCTTGCATTGGTGCGAGCCTGCAAATCTGCACAAGGGAGCAGGAATGCAATGGCGCGTTCCAGGAAAATAAAGACCTGTTTTTTCCGGTCTTTCAAAAACACGCTGGACAACCACTTGGGGTCATTTTGGAGCGGACTGAGGTGCGGATCTCTGGTAAGGAGTCCACTCCTAGTCCACTCCAAGGTGCAGACGACCTCCATGAGAGGACGCACTGCCCCGTTCTAATTGCCTGGTGTGGAAAGGGTCTGAGTGTAAGCTACTCTTGCACTTTTAACTCAGTTTGCAGCAATGGAAGTAAGCAGATGATGAAGGGGAAAAGTGGGAGGATGAGAAGGAAACCGGGACATTTTAAAAGCAGCTGGAAAAGTAGAATGATAGAGGATTAAACAAGACTGTCTCTGCCAAATTGAGACAGGTGGAGGGTATGACCATTCAACCCCTTGCAGACCTTTCCCATCAACACAGGTGGGCTGGAAATGGAGCGGGGCAAGGCCAGAACACACACCCCCTACTCTGACAGCATAGCCCTCTTTAGAGAACACTTCAATATCTATAGTCTCTCATATTGAGAGTCAGGATGGTGCAATCCCAACTTTACTCCACTGACAATTTCATCCCATAATTCATAGAATCACAGAGTTGGAAGGGACCACAAGGGGCATCCAGTCCAACTCCTTGTCATGCAGGAATACCCAATCAAAGAACCCTAACACATGGACAACCAGCCTCTGTTTAAAAAACTACAAAGGAGGAGACTCTACCATTCTCTGAGGCAATGTAATCTACTGTTGAACAGCTACTATCATCAAGAAGCTCTTCCTACTATTTAATGTAGTTTGAATCCATTGCTCCATGTCTCTAGAGGAGAAGAAAAACTTGGTCCATCATCCATATGACATCCTTTCAAATATTTAAACATAGCTATCAATTCACCTCTTAACCTCTTCTCCAGGCTACATACCCAGCTTCTTAAGCCATAAGACATGGTTTCCAGACCTTTTATGATTTTGGTTGCTTCCTCTGGACACATTCCAGCTTATCAATATCATTCTTGAATTGCGGTGCCCAGAACTGGATACAGTATTCCAGCTGGGGTCTGACCAAAGCAGAATACAGCAGTACTATCACTTGCCTTGACCTGCTGATGCAGCCTAGAATTACATTGACTTTTCTATTACATAACACTGTGAACTCATGTTCAACCTGTGGTCTACTAAGACTGCTAGATCACTTTCATATATACTGTGGTCAAGGCAGGTGCCATCCACCCTATATCTGTATATTTCATTGTCTTTGTCTAAATCTAGTACCTTACACTTCTCTCTGTTGAAATTAATTTTGTTAGTTTGGCCCAGCTTTCTAATTTGTTGAGGTCATTTAGAATTATGATCCTATCCTCTGGGGTATTAGCTATCCTTCCTATTTTGGTGTGGTTTGCAAATTTGATAAGCAAGCGATTTATTCCATCATCCAAGTCATTTATAAAGATGTTGAATCACACTGGGCCCAAGACAGAACCCTATGGCACCCCACTAGTCACCTCTCTCCAGAATGAAGACGAGCCACTGGTGAGAACCCTTTGGATTCAGTCAGTCAATCAATTATAATCCACCTAACAGTTGGATTGTCTAGCTCACATGTTTTTAGCTTGTTTGCAACAATAGCATGGGGGAACCTTGTCAAAGGCCTTACTAAAATCAAGATATGCTACATCTACAGCATTCCCTTTTTGTACCATACAATGTATTTGATTCCAGAATTTTCCACTGCATGTGGTAAAACGATCCCACTTATTGCTCACATTTCCAGTACACAGAAACATCTTTATGTATTTTGTCCCATTTTTCTGATGTCAAATATAGTATGCCCTCCATATCTGTGGGGGGTTCCATTCAAGGTACCGCTGAATAAAATAAAAAATGCAAATGCTCACATCCCATAATACTAAATGGCAGCAACATGCATGTGGACTTTCCAGTGCATCCACTTACATGTCACTGCAATTTTAAGTATAGGATGCAACACAATCATGGTCACTCAAATTCATATATCTGGAGACCAGAAGTAAGAAAGATCCACTCTACCAATTACATATCATATTGTAAAAGTTCTCTTTAAGATTGTAACATAATGTAAATTTCATTCATTTCAATCACATTTTATCCCATTGATCCAATTGTATCTTATGTCCAACATTTTGTGCCTACTTTGTCACACTGTCTTTGACCTGCTGCTCTTCCATTTCCATTTTTAACCAAAATTTGTACATTCTACCAACAATATTCATCATTCGAGCACAACTATTTCTCTAATTCTTATTTACCCAACTCAAAGTCATATAGATTTTTATCAATTTTAAATTTTCTCTTATTTGTCTGTAAGAAAACCATTGAAAACTGTAACCTTCTGACAATAATTCTTCCTTTGACTTAATTCTATGTTGTTCTCGGTCAAGTTCCAAAAGATCTTGGTAGTTTACTAATATTTCTTTCTCTTCCTAGAAAAAGCCTCTTGTGCTGAAACCCACAAGAGTGTCTTAGGGCATAGTCTTGGTTTGTATCTGTTCCATATTCTTATCAAAGCACATCTCATGTAGTGATTACTAAACTCTGCATTCACTTTAGCCTCATCATACCATAAATAACCATGCAACCTAAACCTTAGTTCATGCCCTTCTAAATCCATGAAATCAGCTTTCTTCAAGTCTAGAATGCATGTCTGGCTATGCTTGTCTCCCCCTTTCCATTGTATAACAAACTCCAGGAAAACAAAGTCAGTTCCACCTAAGGATCACACTACTTCCATTCCATCAACCAAGCCATCATTGTTGGTGAGGATCAATCTAAAATAGCTAATGCCTTTGTTGCCTTCCACCTTCTGGACAGTGAAATTATCTGCAAGGAAAGAGAGAAATTTGTTGGACTTGCATTCTTGACAATGGCATTACTGTTGTTTCTCTCCCTCATAATGTTTATCCAGATGCTCTCAACTTGGCTTCCAGGATTTAAGTCATGGATCTCTTCACAGTTGTAAACATCCTTGACATATAGTGCTGCTACTCCTCCATTCCTGTTTGCTTTATTTCTCTGAAATAGGTTATACCCCTCTATTACTACATTCCAATCATGAGACTTATCCTACCAGATTTAAATGATGCTTATTATATTTATTTTGCTATGTTAAGAGTTCAAGTTCATCTTATTTATTTCCCATACTCTGTGCACGAATATAGAGACATCTAAGACCATGGGTCATTCTCCCTAGCTGCTTATTTAAGGTTATTTGCCTACTATTTGCATTCAAATAATATTCACTCAGTTCTTTCTATAACATTTGGGCTATTATCTTCAGCACTTGATGAACTCCTGCCCTAAGGAATCTCTCCCTGCCGAGCCGCAGCCAGCAAGGTAGGAGAGAGGTCAGGAATACTTTCAGGAAGAGTCCGAATATGCCAAAACACCAGGAAAACACAAGTTGAGCCAGATCAAGGTCCAGTCCAAAGGTTTAGAAAGCAGAGATCTGTCTGGAGGATTTCAGGGAGCAGGAGACACAAAGGTCGTGAGGGCTTACTAATAATTTGCTACAAGCAAGGAGCAGTCACAACAGCAGACTTAAATAGCCCCTGTGAGGAGGTGCTGCTTGTTATTGTTTCCTCAGCCTAGTCCATCTAGCCTCCTCTGAGCAACCTGTTTCAGTCTTCCACGTGATTGAGGGCTGATGGGCACAGCTGGCTGCAACTCTTCTGCATCACTGCTGGTTCCCTCTCCATCATGAGCTGGATGGGGCAACTCTGTCTCTGTTTGACCTTCCAGTGCAGGGGATGTTTGCAGGTTGACTTGCACACTCCCTGGCTTGGCCCCATGCATAATCAGTTGCTCCTCAATCACCACAGCATCATCTATCACAGGAATATGTGTTTCCCCCCTCCCATATCTCAGTTCAAAGCCCTTCTGATGAGATTTGTGAGACTCTTAGCAAAGATGTTCCTGCCAACTGTTGCAAGATGCAACCCTTCACTTGCCAGAAACCCATCTTCATTAAACTGAAGAACATGATCCAAGCAGCCAAATGGTTCCTGGCAGCACCATCCACAAAGCCAGTTATTCACCTCCCTGTTCTTCTCTCCCTTCCTGGGCCATGTCCTTCAACGGGGAAGAGAGATGAAATGACAACCGGTGCATCGAGGTTCTTCCAACCAAGAGCCTCAAAAACCTATATGATATCTGGAAGGCTATTCCTTGCAGTGTCATCCATTCCTACATGGGCCAGAAGGAAGAGATAAGAGTGGGTTTGATAAGTCTTGTCAGCCAATCTATTGCATCATAGATTTTTGCCCCAGGAAAATAGCATACCTCTTGAGATATCCCATCAGGCCCACAAACCACTACTTCTGTTCCCCTCATCAGGGACTCTCCTTTCACTACCACACATTTCTGCTGGGGATTGGCTGTGACTGTTCAATGTGCTGAATCTTCCAAGGTCAACTGCATATCCTCTGAGAACTGACACTGTTCCTCTTGTTTCTGTTCCTTATCATCACCAATAAGGGAGAGAGCTTTGAATTAGTTCTCTAACTTCAAAAACACAGAATGATCCTTGGTTGTTCTACTTCTATGTGGCAGTACTTATCTTCATGTGTTATGCTTATTTCTTGGTTTCACATTTTTTCTGATGCTTTAAGGTTGCAGGCTGGGAAGGGTCTGCATGGAACTGCAACACTGGTTTGAGGATCATTTTGCACCAAATATTCTGCTTTGATAATCTGCCTTTTAGTAGTTTGGTCAAAAAGATACCAAGAATGCAGTCTGCATTTGAATGTTTTGACTACCTTTATGTGGTGTACACCCAGAGCTTCATGGCAAAATATAGCAAGATATACAATAAGAGATACAAATTACCTCAGAATCCATCTTTTCTCTCCTTCCTCAATAGAACAAGAACAGGAGATACAGTCCATATTTTTAGACTTCCTTCTAGATTCCTGAACAACTCAGACTTGCAAAATTAAATTACAGGCAGTTGCCACATAGGCCCAAAATGCTGCTTTCAAGTGTTAGCATTTCCTGTTAGCAAATGCTGTATTTCAAAGGCTTTTGAAATGCTACATATCTTACATATGTATGTATGTATGTATGTTTACAGGAAAGGCTTTGCTGAAAGGAGCTGCAACTAGTACAGGAATGTTATCTCTAAAAGAACCTCTTTAAAATACTTGGGCCTAAATCAAGGTTGGCAATCATGCACCCTTTCAGATTTGGGTGGACTGCAAGTTCAGGAGCCCCAGTCAATGGAGAGGAATGCTGGGAATTGCAGTCTAGAAACAGCTGAAAGGACTTAAGATTCTGACCTCCACCCTGAAGACTTGGCCCAATTGGAGCAGATCCACTGAATCAAAGCGATTGTGATAAGGCCACATGGTAGGTAAGTTCTGTTGTTTCGTTTGGTTGTGAGGGTGCCTAAATACCCTAAAAACACCAGATCCTGTCTGATCTTGGAAACTAAGCAGAGTCAGCCCTGATTAGAAATTCAGTGCAAGACAACCAAGGAGTACCAGGTGCTGTGTTCTATATTTCAGAAGAAAGAACTAGAACAGCCACCACTCAGTATTCCTTGACTTAGGCCATTTTGGCACTAGCCTGTTATAGCACTATGATTCCACTTTCAACATCCTATGGAATCCTGGGGTTTTCAGTTTCCCCAAAACTGCAAACCCCAGGATTCCATAGGATGTTGAAAGTAGAATCATAGCGCTATAACAGGCTAGTGCCGAAATGGCCTAAGAAAAGCCTATGAAATCCGTCACCATAAGTTGACAGGCAACTTGAAGGCACGTGTACACACACATAGAGCCTAGTTGAAACTAGAAATTGGATGCCTTGGGGGAAAAAAGGACTGGGTTCCAGCTGGAATAAACAAAAACACCAACATCTTAACAGTCCCTTTAAAAATCTCATGAGAGATTAATATTAGCTATCTCATTATGTTGTTTTCGATGGTTTGATTATGTTTATATGCCCTTTTAAATTTTTGTAAGCTATCCTGAGACTATTGCAAAAAGTGAGATATACCGGTAAATACCGGGGGGGGGACCCACGAACAATAAATCTCACTAAATGCTTTTTTTGCAGTTTGTGGGTAAGGCTGAAAGGCACAGCCATTTTTAACAGCCATTTCAAACACACACTTTCAGAGGCAGTCTGAGGAAATGGTGAAAGCAGACAGATGCAGCCTCACCCAACTGTTTGGTTCACAGTGTTGGCTCAGCATGGCCAGCTCAGTAAAAGTATTTTAGAAAAGGAAAGCAGGCAGGGTAACAGTGAGCAATAGCAGCCACTATGAGTCTCTCACATAGCTGGGAACTTGCTTTTAAAAAAGAAAGAATGAAAGAACAAATAATTCTCAAAATTCAGCCACCACTGGATATCATCATTCTATAAGTGGAAACCTCCCACACACATTTTTTTTTTCAGGAGGGAACAACAGCTAGTCATCTGTTGAGTATTTTTAGAGCTTGAAAAGTTATTTTACAAAAGCAGCTAGTTAGTTACAGTTCCAAGGCCCCTGAAAATAATTTGTTGCTATTGTAGTTGCAATTGATGATGAAAGCAATATTTTTATTTTGTTTCATAAAAGTAAATTAAAATAGTTACATTTAGTTTTTGAAACCATCTCAGTTGAATATGCAAAATGCCTGTGATGCAAAATGCATTCTCCTACCCACCCAGTCATTACCTTTGCTCAAAATCCACATCAGACCATGAGGCACAGCCCAAGCCAGCATCTGGACACTGTGATATTCTTCCTCCACTTCTTATGGAGGCCTTTATAGTCATATGAGTATGAAAATAAGTTTGAAAGTCCAAAAAGTAGTAAAGTTGTCCTTTGATCAGTAATTGTAATACAATGCATTTATCCCTTCATTGTTGTGGAAATAAACTATTAATTAAACATGTAACTGATTATTTGTACTTAATTCCTTCCAAACCCTAAACACTTCATACATATTGTGATAGGATGGTATTCTATTGGCCTTAATTACTGTTCTCCTGTCTTGTACCTGGTGTGTGAGTTAATCAGGTTTGTTCATCCAGCCGCTTTGAACAGGTTAAGCAATCGTCTTGTTTACCCACTAAACTATTATTCAGAATAAAGTATGAACAAGGTCTATAAGAAGTATTAGAACATATTGCCATGTATAAAAGAATACATGTAGTTCACGTGCTAAGCACATGAACTACAAGAGCTGGATGTATCCCCCGCAACTGTCATGATTTTACAAGGGCAGTCACTATTAATCCTCTGTTGTCCCACTTTTTCAGTCATTTTCAAAACATCCCAGTTTCTTTCTTCTTCTGCCACTTCCTCCCTTCATCCTCAGCTTACCTCAACTGCAGCAAATTGAGTTCAAGATGAAAAAAATGGTAGGTTCAGGCAAAGTCAAACTGCTGCAGCTTCTCCTAACTTGGATGTTCTTCCTTATTAATAATTTACATCATCTTGACAATACTCTAACGCTGCTTGACCCATGTGTCCTCGTTTTTATCTGTGAGATATTGGAGGGAATGTGAATAAACCACAGGTTCTCACTCTCTCACTTTTGCCCTCTTGGCGAGGAAGAGGAGGTCAGATGTTTCCATCAGAGTTAACCAAAGCCAGTGGTGTACCAATACCTTCTGAAGTTCAGGTCTTCATCATGACAATGCTCCCCATCTTTGACCAACTGAATGGCAGAAGGTCTCCAGAATTTCAGGCATGGTAAATGAAATCCCGATGATAAACCTGGGGCCTTCTGCCTGCAAAGCACATGTTCTGGCATTGAACTGCTTCTGAAACACCCTGAATTTCAAAAGCAATGAAAAGAGAAAAAAAGAGAATTGGGCTAGACTGATCCAAAGCCTCAGGGGGCATAGACAGGAGTTGTATAGAAGTTAAAGCAAAAAAAAAAAGTTGAGGAACCCCATGCATTTTTCAATAGAGACATCTCAGATTGTAGAAACTTTGTGATGTGTACAGTGAATGCTAAGGTTGTCACATTTTCCTGGAGTTATTATAACAGAAGCAATTACTAGAATTTGCTGGTATGTGGTTGTCATTTGCCAAAGAGTAACTACCTTCAAGAGCTCTCTGCACTTCATTTGGCAAACTGAAAAACAGCAGACAAATACCATGAGGCAGCAACATCTAGTTTAAATAAATTGGTTTAAAATTGCTTTTTAGAAGTGTTAGTCACCACGGCCATGATCCCGACTATGGTTACTAGGAGAAGATTTTCTGTTAAAGTAGAAAGAGTGAAACTCACTTCTGCAGAGAGAGAGATAGAAAGCTCTGACCTGCTTATTTGTTCATAAAATGTTATTTGTACAGAATTATTCATATAAAAAGATCTAAGATATCATAATTCAATGAGCTTTTGGGCTCTCAGAAGTCAAACTATTATTTTGGTAGAGTTCTTCTTCAACTTACATGGAACCTTTAAGAATATATTCTGCATTTCAGCATCGTAAGCTATTTCATTTTTATTTTTAAAAATATATCTTCCACACATAGTTAGTGCATCTTCATAGCACTTGGGCCAGATCAGTCTGGTATAAATGGCTGATCCACTGTGGATCATAATGGTAGTATCATGGCACTTTTGTTTGCCATTAGCATAATTTTTCTTTTTTAAAAAATATATATTGTTATTAATATTTCTCTAAGTCTGAAATATACTGAGACATTTCATCTGAAAAAATAAAAACTTTTTCTGTTGTTACAAAAGGTTTGACAACTTTAGAACAAAATGGAGTGCATAAAAAGAATAGGGAGGTATAATCTGAATCCCTAGATCCATGGGTTTGGGTTTTTTTTGCTTAAATTACTCTATATTGTCACTGTTTGGACAGTATAGACAATTCTCAGTTGACTTTTTGTTGGCATAGATTGTATGAGTGACAGACAGTCTGAATGGTTTCAAAGGCTGTTGATGAAAACAAGCGAATAACATTTGCTACTATGAGCCTGGTGATTTCAGGAATGCTGTGATACCTATTAAGCTTGAGAGACAGTGAACCTAGCTACCTTATGAACATTTTTGATGGAAATGTTTAAATTAATTTAACCATTATGTCTTCCATCAGAAAATTCTAGGGACTGTATTTTGGTGAGGGTCCTCAGAGTTCTCTGTTAGAGATTCTCTAGAAAGCAACATGAAACTACAATTCCCAAACCAACTTTGGAAAGAGAATTATTATTAAAGACTATTGTGCAGTTGTAGGTAGCATACAGCAAGAAGAGCCTTGATGGATGGGACAGCAGGCCCATCTACTCCTGCATCCTGTTTCATTGTGTCTATGTAAGCTCAGTGCCTTTAAGAAGCTGATGAGTAGTTCTCTAGCACTGCTGCCCCTAAGACCTCTTTTTTTTTTTTTTTGTTTCAGCATTTTGATGAACTAAAGGCCAAGTGCTTATCCACATTTATTCATTGTTGGATCTCAGATCTTGGCTTTTTTTTTTTTTTCCTCCTGATTAGCACTTCACCATTTTGATGTAAAGTAACAGTAGAGGGGGAGCACTTATTTATCCACACAGCAAATTTGTTCTTTTCCAGCATACAAAACTATAATTTTCACAATTATCCCACTCTAAAACATTTGGCACAGCTAAAAAAATAAAACCTATATTCCTAACAAACAAGAGTCTGTCATTCGTGAACAGCAAAGAAATGCTAACAGGACAGAGTTGTAACACTGGCATTAACAATTCAACAACCTCAGCTGACTGCTTTATTACAATTCTTTAACTTAAGAAGCAATGGAATAAAGCATTTGCTTGTCCAGCTACCCATAATAATATATGCAAGAAATTTTTATCATATCATGGTATCAACAGATTTGTGGGAAATATGGCATGAAACCATTTGTGTCATGGTAGCAGCGCAACTCAGTACCATGTCAAACTTGATCCACTGTATGTGAAAATGTAGAGGTGGAGGAACATAAAGAATGACACAAGATGAACTGGAGAAATGAAAACACATAGTATATTATGAATTCCATGGTTCATTTCTGTTACAACACAGGTGTCTTTCCCTTCTCCATACTAGCTTTTGCTTACATTACATTGACTTCCCCAAGCAAAATTATTTGGCATTTCAATGAGAATTGTGTACACTTTTGGAAAATCAAGCTAGTTCTGCATCCTTCAGATGTTATCATTCTGTGAAGTGTTTGCATTACAAAACTATGGACTTACACAGAGAGCTTTTGGAGTGTTTGGAATAGATAAGAAAAATAGAATACAAAAAGGTGGGGAGGGGAATGAAGGTATACATCAATTATCTGCACCTTTCACATCAGAGCTGATTATTTTAACAAAGGCGGTTTTTTTAGGCATATCATTCTGGAAACACATGGATGCCTAAGCAACGGATACCTGAAAAGCCAGCAGTTGGCAGTGGAAAATGCTTTTGATTCAGAGCTGCAGTCATCAGTTTACACATTAGCTGGCCTAGGTTCCAATACCAATAGCAATAGCATGTGTATTTCTATACCGCTTGTCAGCTAAGTGCTCTCTAAGCAGTTTACAATGTGTTAGCTAATTGCCCCCAACAAGCTGGGTACTCATTTTACAGACCTGTGGAAGGATGGAAGGCTGAGTCACCCTGGAGCCTGGCAGGATCAAACTCACAACCTTGTGGTTGCAGTACTGGCATTTAACCACTGTGCCACCAGGGCTCCAAGGATTTATTTTTTGTGGGGGGAGTAATCTGTAGTCTAAGATGGGCAATTGACATAGATCAGGGAATCAAACTGGACCCTCATGAGAATCTGGGGGCCAAAGCTCTCGCTGTCAAACTCCCATGCCTCTCCATACCACCCAACATTTTGGGGAGGGGAATTTAGAGCCCACAAAACACTAGCCTGCCACTTCTCTCTGTTCATTTAAAAAGTGCCATTGTGCTTCAGTCACCTCTATTCAGGCAGCAGTGGTGAGGAAGAGGAGCTACCATGGAGGAGGGTATCTAGTGGCCACAAGAGCAAGGAAGAGCAGCTACCATCACTGAGCAAGCAAGCAGAACATGGAGGGGAAACTGGTGGGAGCAGCAGCCAGGAGCAGGAGCAGCCACCATCACTTAAGTGAACAGGTAAACAGGAATTGGGAAGGCAGGAGATGGAGTCCAGCGCTGACAGAATGTCAGGACAGCAAGGAAGAGAAGAAATAGCAGTACTACCAAGGAGACAGCAGGTGAAGGAGCAAGAGATGGAGGACTGGCAGGTGGACACAAAAACATGGCGGAGCAAACTGGGCTGAGAATGGAGTGAGATAGAACAACATGTGGGGGCAGCATAGTTCTCTAGTTTTAGCATCTTGCTGCCTAAGGCAATTAATTCACATTGTTGTTGTTGTGCTTTCAAGTCCTTTCAAACTAATGGCAACTCTAAGGTGAACCTACCATGGGAGTTTCTGAGCAAGATTTATTCTGAGATAATTTGTCAATGCCTTCCTTTGAAGCTAAAAGTGTGTGGCTTGCTCAAGATCACCCAGTGGGTTTCCATGGCTGAGTTGGGATCTCCCAATGTCCTATCCAGTACTCAAACTGATACATCACACAGGCATTACTTCACAAAGGTAGGACTGGCCTTGTTCATGGACTGCTGACCATTTCATCAAATTCATGGAGTGTTGATTCAGTGCACACACTACTATTCACACATGGAGGGGGGGTGGGTAACTGGAGGGATGAAAAAGAAATGAATGCATAGATTGATCATTATCTTAATGCCAATCACTAATAGTTCCTGTTAGCACAGACATTCTAGTGTAGATGAGCTGGTTGACACATTTATTGTGAAAAAAAAAACAAAAAACAAATAGGGCAAAGAAAATTAAACTAGAATATTTTATCTGCAACACAGAAGGAAATGACAATTTGTCTTTTCCCACACATTTCCTGCTGTTTGCCCTCAGTTTATTCTGCTTTTTTTTTTTTTTGTGCGTCAGATGATAACGTACAATTGCAGGACTTTTTGTGGCATTTTTATTCATAGAATCGTAGAATCATTGAATTGAAAGAGATCACAGGGGACATTGAGTCCAATCCGTTGCTATGCAGGAACACAAAGCATTCCCAATAGATGGCCATCCAGCATCTGCTTAAAAACCTCCAAAGAAGGAGACTCCACCACACTCCGAGGCAGCATATTCCACTGCTGGACAGCTACGACTGTCAAGAAGTTCTTCCTGGGGTTCAAGTGGAATCTCCTTTCCTGCAGTTTGAATCCATTGCTCCTTGTCCTAGTCTCTGGAGCAGTGGAAAACAAGTCTGTTCCCTCCTCGACATGACATCCCTTCAAATATTTAAATATAGCTATCATGTCCCCTCTTAACCTTCTCTTCTGCAGACTAAACGTACCCAGCTCCCTAAGCCACTCCTCATAGGGCATGGTTTTCAGACCTTCACCATTTTGGTCACCTTCCTCTGGACACGCTCCAGCTTGTCAATATCCTTCTTAAATTGAGGTGCCCAGAACTGAACACAGTATTCCATATGAGGTCTAACCAAAGCAGAATAGAGTGATACCATTACCTCCCTCGATCTAGACACCATACTCCTATTGATGCAACCAGGAATCGTGTTGGTTTTCTTGACTGCCACATCACACTGCTGACTCATGTTCAGCTTGTGATCCACCAAGACTCCTAGATCCCTTTCGCACGTACTGTTATCCAGCCACGTGTTCCCCATCCTATATTTGTGCATTCCATTTTTTCTTGCCTAACTGCAGGACCTTACATTTCTCTGTTGAAATTCATTTTGTTAGCTTTGGCCCAGCTCTCCAATCTGTCAAGGTCATTTTGAAATTTGATTGTCTCATCTGGTGTATTAGCAACTCCACCCAGTTTGGTGTCATCTGAAAATTTGATCAGCATGCCCTCCACTCCTTCATCCAAGTCATTGATGAAGATGTTGAATAGCACTGGGCCCAGAACCTTGTGGCACCCCATTAGTCACTTCTCTCCAGGATGAAAAGCAGCCATTGGTGAGCACCCTTTGGGTTCATTCGGTCAACCAATTACAAATCCACCTAAGAGTAGCCCTGGTCAGCCTGCGTTTTACTAGTTTCTTTACAAAAGTGTCATGGGAAATTTGTCAAAGACCTTACTGAAATCAAGATATGCTATGTCCACAGCATTCCCTTCATCTACCAAGCTTGTAATCCTATCATAAAAAGAGATAAGATTTGTCTGGCATGACTTATTTTTGAGAAATCCTTGCTGGCTTTTAGTGATTATGGCATTGTTTTCTAAGTAATTACAAACTGACTGTTTAATGATCTGCTCTAGAATCTTTCCTGGTATAGATGTCAGGCTGACTGGTCGATAATTATTTGGGTCCTCTTTTTTTCCCTTCTTGAAGATGAGGATGACATTTGCCCTCCTTCAGTCTGCTGGGACTTCTCCTGTTTTCCAAGAGTTTTCAAAGATTATTGTGAGTGGTTCTGAAATGATTTCTGCCAGTTCTTTTAATATCCTTTGGATGTAATTCATCTGGCTCTTGAGACCTGAATTCATCTAGTTTATCCAGGTATTCCTATACTACTTCTCTACCTATTCTGTGCTGCATTTCTCCCCCTTCCTTATATGCTGCCCACCCCTCAGGTTCAGTACTTATATCCTTTTGGCAGAAAACTAAGGCAAAGAAGGTGTTGAGTAGTTCTGCCTTCTCTCTTCCCCTCTTAGTAACTGGCCATCTTCCCCACTCAGCAACCCTATCATTTCCTTGTTTTTCCTTTTGTTCTGAACATATCTTTTAAAAGCCCTTTTTATTGTTTTTAATGTCTCTGGCAAGCCTGAGTTCATTCTGGGCATTAGCTTTTATGGCCTTCTCCCTACCTTATGTGGGCTATTTGCTTGAATTCCTCTTTGGCGGTTTCATCATTCTTCCATTTCCTGTACATGTTTCTTTTAACACTTAGCTCAGCTGAGGGTTCTTTAGTCAACCATTCTGGTTTCTTTAGACACCTTCCATTTTTCCTCCTTATTGGTACAAATTGTGCTTCAGTATCTCACTTTTAAGAAACTCCCATCCATCATGAACTCCTTTCTCTTTCAGTATTCTTGACCACAGGACTTCAGCAAGTAACTCCCTAAGTTTACAGAAATCAGCTTTCTTAAAGTCTAGGATGCATGTCTGGCTATACTTGGCTTCTCCTTCCCACTGAATGACAAGCTCCAGAAGAGCATAGTCACCCGCCTCCCAAGAATCCTACCATCTCCACCTCATCAACAAGGTCATCCCTGTTGGTCAGGATCAGATCTAAAAAAGTTGATCCCCTTGCCGCCTCTTCCACCTTCTGCACCATGAAATTGTCTACAAGGCAAATGAAGGACCTTGTGGTCTTGGCAGGGTGTGAATGCCAACATATATCAGGATAGTTGAAATCTCCCATTAACACTGCATCTCTCCTTTTTCAATGTGTGGTCATCTGCTCCAGGAAGGCATCATCTAAGAACTCAGGCTGGCCCAGAGGCCTGTAGCAAACCCCCACAATCACATCTGTTACCCTGATTACTGGAGGTCCCAGGAGGGACACCTATGTGCGTTCTCAATTAACTAAGTTTGGAGAAATTAGCTAAGAGCACAAGCTAGCAGTGCAAGAGGCAGGGCAACGCAGAGGAATCTTTTACCTACAGGGTCAGGCCAAGCCAAGGAGCACACCAAGTTATAAGGATAATTGAGATCTTTATTAGATACAGACAAACAGTGTATGCAACACACACACTCAGATAACTATAGAAAATAAAGGTTGGAGTGGGACAGAGGGATTTTTCAGAGGGATTGTTGGATTGGGTGATAAGACACCTGTCCTGAAGCCCGGCTAGATCACTGCGAAGGTCCGAAGTTGTGCAGCCAATATGACTGAGGGGAAGGCTCGCCAAGCAGAGTGGCGGCAAGACAGGATGGAACTCAGGAGCGATCTGAGGAAGGTCTCGGAATCAGGGGTTTTTATAGAGGGAAATGTAACCGCAGGCTATTCCGTACTTGGGGAAAACAATGAGTTTCAGGCGAGAGACAAAGCTTTGGAAAGGTCAAAATTTAACATGATTGAGTTAAGTCCGAATTGTCAATGAAGCAGCCAGTATGCAGATGCACAGTGCTTGACATTTGAGTATCCAGCTTGTCAAGTTGCCTGCTTGGGGCAGGGAGTTCTTTGTAAGTAGCATGCATACATAATGAGGGTGTTTGCAGAGAGGTCTCCTAAAGTGGCGACCTGGCTATTTCTGGTGTGCCTGTATTATGTTGGAATATTGCAGCAATTAGCGGCCGAGCCTAGTTCTGTGCTTGTCCGGGGGCCTCACAAACACGTGGAGAGGGATGGTGGAAGAGAGCCAAATTATTGATATCAAAATGATATCTATGTCACCTTAAGTGCGGCCTAGGAACTGCAGTAACACATCCCTATTGTTTCTCACTCCCTTAATTCTTACCCAGATGCTCTCAACTTGGCTTCCCGGACTTAAGTCATGGATCTTTTCACAGGTGAAAACATCCTTAACCTATAAGGCTCCTCCTCCTCCTTTCTTGTTTGTCTGTTTCTGTGAAATAGGTTATATCCACCCTTTTCTTACATTCCAGTCATGAGATTCATATCCTGATGCCAATAAAGAGAAAATCCCAGTGGCCAAAAAATGATAACGCTTTAACCCCTATCATGACATACTCACCATTTCATTATATCAGTATTCTCTGCACCAGCAAGAGGCATGGGCCATTTAAATAGTTCCTTCCTTCTTGTTTATCCCCCACAAAAGCTCTGTACCATGGGTTTGGCAAAGTAGTAGTGACTGGTCCAAGATCACCCAATCAGATATATAACCAAACAGAAATTTGAATCTTGATTTCCCTGATCGATATCTGACACTCTAACAGTTGCATTATACTGGTTTTCTTAGATCTTGCCGTGTAAATAGTGTCATATAAATAGTGTCAATCACAAAGAACCATAGTAGTAGAAAATCAATGCAACAATTAAAGTGCTTAATTTGCATCATGTACTTAATGGTATATGACACTAATTTACATCCTATGCAAATTAGGCTACCCAGATTTGGAGACCAGGAATATAGCAAGTCTATGTTAGATGAATATTATGCCAAGATATGCCAGTTGGCCCCTCCCGAAACTGCAAACCCCAGGATTCCATAGGATGTTGAAAGTGGAATCATAGCGCTATAACAGGCTAGTGCCGAAATGGCCTGAGCCTGAAAGAGTGTGACTTATTCAAGGTCATCCAACGGGTTTGCATGGCCAAGCAGGGATTTGAACCCTGGTTTCCAGAATAGTAGTCCAACACTCAAACCACTATACCATGTTAGAGCAACAGTAGACCTCTTAAAATAGATTATAAATGGCAATTTTCAACAAATGACTGCTACCACTCCTCTAAACAAAGGCAAACAAGGCACTGGTTCATGTAGTGATGTCATGGTACTTTTAAGTGACTCTGTAATTTACCTGAAATGGTGCTTGGGGATATCTCAGTATGGGTATATCATTTTTAAAAGAGTCTCTATGCCATGCACAATATGTAGTCCCACCCCATTAAAAAAAAAAAGTGGGTTCCGTAGCCTTTGAATGCAGAAAGAGGTTACTAATTTTTTTAAAGTGTCTCTTTTTTTCATCTTTATGAGTTCTTTTAAGGACAAAAGAACTTCTTCGAATATTCCTTGATATTTTTAAAACATTTAAACAAAATGAATTTCAAGCATCTATAATCAATCTGTGTTTGGTTATTTAGCACATACTACTTTCTAAACTTGCCTGTTTAATGCAAAAAGGAAATCCAGCTTGGCAGAAATTCCTGTCAATTCATCTTGGTTAAACAAACAGTGTCAGGAAAAGATCTTTCCTCAAATTTTTAAACGAAAACTAGGTTCAGAGATTTGGCTGCCAGACTAGTATTCCTGGATTTGCGCCCTCATCTCAAACACATGACGTGAAAATAGATTCCACCGCAGTCAACAACACTTCTTCCAAGTAATATGTATGAGATCAGGTTGCCACTAAGGTGAGCTCAGAGGAAAACTATACCCTTCAACATTTCACATGTGAAAACCAGGACACATGGGGCCAAGCAACATCAGAATGTAGTGAAGATGGCAAAAGTTATTAACAAAAAAGAACACACCAGCTTGGAGAGGGTGCCCCAGTCTGCTTTTGCCTGAGCCTGCATAGAGGGCAAGATTCTGCTCTCTCCTATCTTCTCCCACCCTTCTGAGGGCTTTTCCGCACTTTGGAGGAGAAATGGGGCAGTCTGGACTGGCACACTCCCCCTGAGAATCCACGTTGGTTCGGAGCTGTCTGTGCCTGCTGTACACACTCTCCGGAGACGAAAATGGAGGCTTCTGGTTGGTGGAGGCTGTCCACCAATCGGAGAAGCTCTCCAGCCGGAAGCCCGCCCCCAGAAGATCTGCAGACTCACACCGGAGCGAGCCTGTAGATCTATACTTTACAGAGCGACGGGCTGGAGCGCACCACAATATTGAAAGTCCTCTTTTAATCGGTCTTTCAATAGCACAGGCAGCCACCAGTTCTGGGCGTTCCGGAGCGGGCTGAAGTCCGGACAAACAGTAAGTAGTCCGAACCCAGTTCGCCCCCAAGTGTGAATGTCCTTGTGGGAGGATGCACCGGCCCATTTCAAAAATAAAATGCGGAAAAGGCCTGAGTTAATGAATGACTTTTGCACTTTGAACTCAGTTTGCAGCAATTGAAATAAGCTAAGGATGAAAGGAAAAAGTGGCAGAAGGAGAGATAAACTAGGATGTTTTAAAAGCAGCTGAAAAAGTGGGTTGGTAGATCAAGGCCCTTTTCGCACGGGCCTTTGCTCGCGCGACAGCCCCGTGAGCCTCGCGGGAGTGGGAGCATCGCTCCGCACGACGCACTCCCACTTCCGCCCGGCTCACGGGGCTGAAGCGGCGCGAGCGCGGGTTTTTTGATTTTCACATCCAAGCGAAAATCACCCCGCGCTCACGCAACGCTCCCGGCGCCCACCCGCACTTCCCTTCGTGCAGAGCCTCCGGGAGCCGGCCGGGTCGCGCTTCCTTCCCTCCGTCCCTGCGGAAGGAAGGAGCGGGGTGGGGAGCTAGCGTGACGGACGCGACGCCCGCTTCGCGCACGTGGGGGACACAACACCGCCCGCTTCGCGCGCGCGGGGGGAATCCGGCGCGCGCGGGGGGGTGCAGTGCGAGGTCTCCTGCTTCGCACGGGGGGAGGGCGGCTTGCGCGGCAAGCCTCCTTCGGTGCCGCTTCCCCGTTCGTTCCTTCGCCTGCGGAAGGAAGGAGGGGGAAGCGGCAGCCTCCCAGAGGAGCCTTCTTGCGCTTGCCGGCCTCCCCCGCTTGCGCTAGAAGCCTCAGTGCAAAAAGGGCCCAAGACTGTGCATGCCAAATCAGGACATTTGTTATGGAAAACTAAGGATGTACACAGAACAACACTGTTAAACAACTCAGCCATCTCATATCCATGCTAGAAATTAAAGTGTTTTGTCTGTTTCTTTCTGGTACTACATACATCAACATGATGGATCACAGATGGATTACATCTGGACCAGAGTTCTTGTTATGCTCTACTCTAGCAACTGCACTTTTTATGGGATCCTGGAGCCATAGCAAGGGAAGGCAGCCTTTTGCTTTAATGCCCTATCCGCAGCCTTTTTTCAACTGATGCCACCATATCTACACCAGCACAGTTACACTGATGTAGCATACCAGCAGGATTCTGCCCCCCATGGACCAAGATGATGAGCACAAGTAAGGCTTTGGGCCCAATCTAACTAATATTTCGGAAACCTTCTGAACAAATACTTTGGATGTTTGTGTCAATTGTTTGTTTTGCTCTAGAATGCACATTTATGAACAAATTTTGATGAGATTTGATATTTTGACTTAGGTGGATAGCCTGAACATTTTTGTACAAGTTCAAGACTGATCAGCAGACTTTGACTTTTTCCAGAAAAGTTATCATTTTTTGTCCATTTTTCATGGAACAGTACACAACATAGTTTAAGGGTTTAAAGTTCTGGAAGACAAAACATTTTTTTATTCCAGTCACAAATAGTCAGAATCATAAAAAGTCATAAAAGTGCTTTTAAAAAGAAATTAGCTGTCATTGCCATTCTAAGGGTTGATAAAATGCTTGGGTGAAGTTATGTAGTTTTTAAAGTAAAATGTTATTCAAGATTAACTAAGTTGCCTACTTTTTAGAAATCTTTTTTTAAAAATTACATTTTTTTTACCAAAAAACGGTAAAACTAGATACCCAGTTAGTCCCACTAAAGGTGGTTGGAATTACCTCGAAGTAAATAGGCATTCAACTGGACTGTAAGAAGTAATGTTGCTACATCTCATTTAGACATTATTAGTATACTAAAAACATCTACCAACCTTCACAGAAAATAACTGCAAGACCAAAGTTAATGATGTAGAAGCTACTTCATCTCAAGTTAAATTAAGCAAAAAGGCACTTTAGAAATAATTTTCATTGGACAAGAGATAAAGCAAGATCATACAATGTAGAGGCTGCACTATAAATCTGAGGGAACCTAAGTAGCTCACTTCAACAGCCTGACTTGAGAAGTAGTTGGTAACACACCCCACAGTCCTCTTATGTCCCTCACCTCCAATTATTCAGGTGAGTTGTCCACATTTTTTATTTTCACAGGTAGCAACCCAATCAGTATGACACACAATTGACTTCTACTGTAAATTTTAGGAGTGTATGTATTTTTTTTCTAGTGTCCAGTAGGAAGATATAAAAGCAATTTGGCCCTTAATAAAGTGAAACCTTGGAGGCCTAAATATCTTAAAGGTACCAGATTCTGTCTGATCTTGAATGCTAAGCAGACTCAACCCTGGTTAGTACTTGGATGGAAGACCACCACGGAATACTGTTACCCTTTTTACTGGGGGTCCCAGGAGGGACACCTAAATAGCCTTACAATTATACAAGATGGGGGGAAATTAGTCAAGAGCACTGGTTGGCACTACGAGAGGCAGGGTAACGCAGCAGGATCTTATAACCCAACGTTTACGGGGTCAGGCCAAGTCAAGAAGCAAACCATGTTGGAAATAAATGAATGATCTTTATTAAATACAGACACACAATGTAAGCAACACACGCACACAGATAACTAAGGAAAATAAAGGTGTGAGTATGATAGCGGGATTTTCAGAGGGATAGTTGATTTGAGTGATACGAAACCTGTTCGTGAAGCCCGGAAAGAAGATAGAGAGCGATGCTGGGGTTTGATGTATCTCAGCACATGGAGCTGAGGGAAAGCTTGCCAAGCAAAGCAGCAGCAAGGCGGTCTGGAACTCGGGAGCAATTCGAGGAAGGTCTCGGAATCAGGGGATTTTATAGAGAGAAATGTAACTGCAGGCTATGCCATACTTGGGGAAAACAATGCGTTTTAGGAGTGAGACAAAGCTTTGGAAAGGTCAGAACTTAGCATGATTGAGTTAAGTCCAAATTGACAAAGAGGTAGACCATATGCAAATGCTCAGTGCTTGGTGGTTGAGTATTCAGCTTGCCAAGTTACCTGCTCAGGGCAGGGAGTTCTTTGTAAACAGCATGCATACATAATAAGGGTGTTTGCAGAGAGGTCTCCTAAAGCAAGGATCTGGCTATTTCGGGCCTGCCTGGGTGGAGAATGGAATGTTCAGCAATTAGTGGCTGAGCCTAGTTCTGTGCTTGTCCAGGGACCTCACAAACAAGTGGAGAGGGGTGGTGGAAGAGAGCCAAATTATTGATATCAAAGTGATATCTAGGGGTATCTCCAAGGAGGCCTAAACTGCAGTAACAATACCAAGTGCTGTAGGCTATATTTCAAAGGAAGGAACTGGCAAAACTACCTCTGAGCATTCCTTGCCAAAGAAAACCCTATGAAATTCATGTGGTGGCCATAAGACAACAGGAGACTTGAAGGCACATACCCACACATGCACATACACAATGTGAGACCTCTTTTAGCTTGACTCCACCTCTCTAATATCTTCTCTCAAAAACATCTCTAAGAAACTACTTCATTTCAGCCCATCACGCTGTGAAAAAACATCATCTTATTAGACAAAAAAGAAACTCAGTGGATGGGCAGTTCCTTGCCTTCTTTGTGTTCACCTTCATAGTGTGCTTTAATAAGTTCAGAAAATGTATTAGTTTTGAATTCTTCAGACAACAAAACACAGGGCAGAATGAATGTTACTGGAGATACATGGGAGTCACTGTGG